>CM026399.1:47107634-47243932 GCA_014843695.1 Archivesica marissinica | reverse complement strand
ATATATATAGAGATACATCCATGCAGAATACGTATCATACATATAGAGATACATCCATGCAGAATACGTATCATACATATAGAGAAACATCCATGCAGAATACGTATCATACATATAGAGATACATCCATGCAGAATACATATCATACATATAGAGATACATCCATGCAGAATACGTATCATACATATAGAGATACATCCATGCAGAATACGTATCATATACATATAGAGATACATCCATGCAGAATACGTATCATATATATATAGATATACATCCATGCAGAATACGTATCATATATATATAGAGATACATCCATGCAGAATACGTATCATATATATAGAGATACATCCATGCAGAATACGTATCATATATATATATAGAGATACATCCATGCAGAATACGTATCATATATATATAGAGATACATCCATGCAGAATACGTATCATATATATAGAGATACATCCATGCAGAATACGTATCATACATATAGAGATACATCCATGCAGAATACGTATCATATATATAGAGATACATCCATGCAGAATACGTATCATACATATATAGAGATACATCCATGCAGAATACGTATCATATACATATTAGAGATACATCCATGCAGAATACGTATCATATATATAGAGAAGATACATCCATGCAGAATACGTATCATATACATATATAGAGATACATCCATGCAGAATACGTATCATATATATATATATAAAGAGATACATCCATGCAGAATACGTATCATATACATATAGAGATACATCCATGCAGAATACGTATCATATATATAGAGATACATCCATGCAGAATACGTATCATACATATAGAGATACATCCATGCAGAATACGTATCATACATATATAGATACATCCATGCAGAATACGTATCATACATATAGAGATACATCCATGCAGAATACGTATCATACATATAGAGATACATCCATGCAGAATACGTATCATACATATAGAGATACATCCATGCAGAATACGTATCATATATATATAGATACATCCATGCAGAATACGTATCATACATATAGAGATACATCCATGCAGAATACGTATCATATATATAGAGATACATCCATGCAGAATACGTATCATACATATAGAGATACATCCATGCAGAATACGTATCATATATATATAGAGATACATCCATGCAGAATACGTATCATATATATAGAGATACATCCATGCAGAATACGTATCATATATATAGAGATACATCCATGCAGAATACGTATCATATACATATAGAGATACATCCATGCAGAATACGTATCATATACATATAGAGATACATCCATGCAGAATACGTATCATATATATATATAGAGATACATCCATGCAGAATACGTATCATATATATATAGATACATCCATGCAGAATACGTATCATATATATAGAGATACATCCATGCAGAATACGTATTATATATATATAGAGATACATCCATGCAGAATACGTATCATATATATAAGAGATACATCCATGCAGAATACGTATCATACATATAGAGATACATCCATGCAGAATACGTATCATACATATAGAGATACATCCATGCAGAATACGTATCATACATATAGAGATACATCCATGCAGAATACGTATCATACATATAGAGATACATCCATGCAGAATACGTATCATACATATAGAGATACATCCATGCAGAATACGTATCATACATATAGAGATACATCCATGCAGAATACGTATCATACATATAGAGATACATCCATGCAGAATACGTATCATATATATAGAGATACATCCATGCAGAATACGTATCATACATATAGAGATACATCCATGCAGAATACGTATCATATATATATAGAGATACATCCATGCAGAATACGTATCATATATATATAGAGATACATCCATGCAGAATACGTATCATACATATAGAGATACATCCATGCAGAATACGTATCATATATATATAGAGATACATCCATGCAGAATACGTATCATATATATATAGAGATACATCCATGCAGAATACGTATCATATACATATAGAGATACATCCATGCAGAATACGTATCATATATATAGAGATACATCCATGCAGAATACGTATCATACATATAGAGATACATCCATGCAGAATACGTATACATATATATAGAGATACATCCATGCAGAATACGTATCATACATATAGAGATACATCCATGCAGAATACGTATCATACATATAGAGATACATCCATGCAGAATACGTATCATATATATAGAGATACATCCATGCAGAATACGTATCATATATATAGAGATACATCCATGCAGAATACGTATCATATATATATAGATACATCCATGCAGAATACGTATCATATATATAGAGATACATCCATGCAGAATACGTATCATATATATATAGAGATACATCCATGCAGAATACGTATCATATATATATAAGAGATACATCCATGCAGAATACGTATCATACATATAGAGATACATCCATGCAGAATACGTATCATATATATAGAGATACATCCATGCAGAATACGTATCATACATATAGAGATACATCCATGCAGAATACGTATCATACATATAGAGATACATCCATGCAGAATACGTATCATACATATAGAGATACATCCATGCAGAATACGTATCATATACATATAGAGATACATCCATGCAGAATACGTATCATAACATATATAGAGATACATCCATGCAGAATACGTATCATATACATATAGAGATACATCCATGCAGAATACGTATCATACATATAGAGATACATCCATGCAGAATACGTATCATATATATAGAGATACATCCATGCAGAATACGTATCATATATAGAGATACATCCATGCAGAATACGTATCATATATATAGAGATACATCCATGCAGAATACGTATCATATATATAGAGATACATCCATGCAGAATACGTATCATACATATAGAGATACATCCATGCAGAATACGTATCATATATATATAGAGATACATCCATGCAGAATACGTATCATACATATAGAGATACATCCATGCAGAATACGTATCATACATATAGAGATACATCCATGCAGAATACGTATCATACATATAGAGATACATCCATGCAGAATACGTATCATATATATATAGAGATACATCCATGCAGAATACGTATCATATATATAGAGATACATCCATGCAGAATACGTATCATACATATAGAGATACATCCATGCAGAATACGTATCATACATATAGAGATACATCCATGCAGAATACGTATCATATATAGAGATACATCCATGCAGAATACGTATCATATATATATAGAGATACATCCATGCAGAATACGTATCATATATATAGAGATACATCCATGCAGAATACGTATCATACATATAGAGATACATCCATGCAGAATACGTATCATACATATAGAGATACATCCATGCAGAATACGTATCATACATATAGAGATACATCCATGCAGAATACGTATCATATACATATAGAGATACATCCATGCAGAATACGTATCATATACATATAGAGATACATCCATGCAGAATACGTATCATATACATATAGAGATACATCCATGCAGAATACGTATCATAAATATAGAGATACATCCATGCAGAATACGTATCATACAATAGAGATACATCCATGCAGAATACGTATCATATATTATATAATCATGCAGAATACGTATCATACATATATAGAGATACATCCATGCAGAATACGTATCATACATATAGAGATACATCCATGCAGAATACGTATCATACATATAGAGATACATCCATGCAGAATACGTATCATATATATATAGAGATACATCCATGCAGAATACGTATCATATATATAGAGATACATCCATGCAGAATACGTATCATACATATAGAGATACATCCATGCAGAATACGTATCATATATATATAGATACATCCATGCAGAATACGTATCATATACATATAGAGATACATCCATGCAGAATACGTATCATATATATATAGAGATACATCCATGCAGAATACGTATCATACATATAGAGATACATCCATGCAGAATACGTATCATATATATAGAGATACATCCATGCAGAATACGTATCATACATATATAGAGATACATCCATGCAGAATACGTATCATATATATAGAGATACATCCATGCAGAATACGTATCATACATATAGAGATACATCCATGCAGAATACGTATCATACATATAGAGATACATCCATGCAGAATACGTATCATATATATAGAGATACATCCATGCAGAATACGTATCATATATATAGAGATACATCCATGCAGAATACGTATCATACATATAGAGATACATCCATGCAGAATACGTATCATATATATAGAGATACATCCATGCAGAATACGTATCATACATATAGAGATACATCCATGCAGAATACGTATCATATATATAGAGATACATCCATGCAGAATACGTATCATATATATAGAGATACATCCATGCAGAATACGTATCATACATATAGAGATACATCCATGCAGAATACGTATCATATATATAGAGATACATCCATGCAGAATACGTATCATATATATATAGAGATACATCCATGCAGAATACGTATCATATATATATAGAGATACATCCATGCAGAATACGTATCATACATATAGAGATACATCCATGCAGAATACGTATCATATATATAGAGATACATCCATGCAGAATACGTATCATATATATATAGAGATACATCCATGCAGAATACGTATCATATATATATAGAGATACATCCATGCAGAATACGTATCATACATATAGAGATACATCCATGCAGAATACGTATCATATATATAGAGATACATCCATGCAGAATACGTATCATATACATATAGAGATACATCCATGCAGAATACGTATCATATACATATAGAGATACATCCATGCAGAATACGTATCATATATATATAGATACATCCATGCAGAATACGTATCATACATATAGAGATACATCCATGCAGAATACGTATCATACATATAGAGATACATCCATGCAGAATACGTATCATATATATATAGAGATACATCCATGCAGAATACGTATCATACATATATAGAGATACATCCATGCAGAATACGTATCATACATATAGAGATACATCCATGCAGAATACGTATCATACATATAGAGATACATCCATGCAGAATACGTATCATACATATAGAGATACATCCATGCAGAATACGTATCATACATATAGAGATACATCCATGCAGAATACGTATCATACATATAGAGATACATCCATGCAGAATACGTATCATACATATAGAGATACATCCATGCAGAATACGTATCATACATATAGAGATACATCCATGCAGAATACGTATCATACATATAAGAGATACATCCATGCAGAATACGTATCATACATATAGAGATACATCCATGCAGAATACGTATCATACATATAGAGATACATCCATGCAGAATACGTATCATACATATAGAGATACATCCATGCAGAATACGTATCATCATATAGAGATACATCCATGCAGAATACGTATCATACATATAGAGATACATCCATGCAGAATACGTATCTATATATAGATACATCCATGCAGAATACGTATCATATATATATAGAGATACATCCATGCAGAATACGTATCATATATATAGAGATACATCCATGCAGAATACGTATCATATATATATAGAGATACATCCATGCAGAATACGTATCATACATATAGAGATACATCCATGCAGAATACGTATCATACATATAGAGATACATCCATGCAGAATACGTATCATACATATAGAGATACATCCATGCAGAATACGTATCACATATATATAGAGATACATCCATGCAGAATACGTATCATACATATAGAGATACATCCATGCAGAATACGTATCATATACATATAGAGATACATCCATGCAGAATACGTATCATATATATATATATACATCCATGCAGAATACGTATCATATACATATAGAGATACATCCATGCAGAATACGTATCAATATATATAGAGATACATCCATGCAGAATACGTATCATATACATATATAGAGATACATCCATGCAGAATACGTATCATATATATAGAGATACATCCATGCAGAATACGTATCATATATATATAGAGATACATCCATGCAGAATACGTATCATATATATAGAGATACATCCATGCAGAATACGTATCATACATATAGAGATACATCCATGCAGAATACGTATCATATATATAGAGATACATCCATGCAGAATACGTATCAATATATATAGAGATACATCCATGCAGAATACGTATCATATATATAGAGATACATCCATGCAGAATACGTATCATATATATAGAGATACATCCATGCAGAATACGTATTATATATATAGAGATACATCCATGCAGAATACGTATCATACATATAGAGATACATCCATGCAGAATACGTATCATACATATAGAGATACATCCATGCAGAATACGTATCATACATATAGAGATACATCCATGCAGAATACGTATCATATACATATAGAGATACATCCATGCAGAATACGTATCATATATATAGAGATACATCCATGCAGAATACGTATCATACATATAGAGATACATCCATGTAGAATACGTATCATACATATAGAGATACATCCATGCAGAATACGTATCATACATATAGAGATACATCCATGCAGAATACGTATCATATATATAGAGATACATCCATGCAGAATACGTATCATACATATAGAGATACATCCATGCAGAATACGTATCATACATATAGAGATACATCCATGCAGAATACGTATCATACATATAGAGATACATCCATGCAGAATACGTATCATATACATATAGAGATACATCCATGCAGAATACGTATCATATATATAGAGATACATCCATGCAGAATACGTATCATACATATAGAGATACATCCATGTAGAATACGTATCATACATATAGAGATACATCCATGCAGAATACGTATCATACATATAGAGATACATCCATGCAGAATACGTATCATATATATAGAGATACATCCATGCAGAATACGTATCATACATAGAGATACATCCATGCAGAATACGTATCAATATATATATAGAGATACATCCATGCAGAATACGTATCAATATATATAGAGATACATCCATGCAGAATACGTATCATATATATAGAGATACATCCATGCAGAATACGTATCATATACATATATAGAGATACATCCATGCAGAATACGTATCATATACATATATATATAGATACATCATGCAGAATACGTATCATATATATAGAGATACATCCATGCAGAATACGTATCATATACATATATATAGAGATACATCCATGCAGAATACGTATCATATACATACATATAGAGATACATCCATGCAGAATACGTATCATATATATAGAGATACATCCATGCAGAATACGTATCATACATATAGAGATGCATCCATCCAGAATACGTATCATATACATATAGAGATACATCCATGCAGAATACGTATCATACATATAGAGATACATCCATGCAGAATACGTATCATATATACTTTATAGTGAGTTCCAGACAATAGAGCGCTGAAACATATAAAAACTTCCAATTGTCAGGTCATATTAGATATGGAAGTTCGCTTTACGGTTGAGACCTTGGCTACAACCTTGTGAATAGTTGGAACAAATAGTACATGTAAGTAGTTACTTAAACAAAATAGATAATTAGTGATTGAGATCAAGGTAAAAATAGTTCATATACCAATCATTGAACTAGCCAAGCTGAAGAAAATTACAGACGGATATGGATCGCAGGTTCGATCCCCGGTCTGACCCTAATAAAATTAACAGTTTTTCAGATGGGACGTTAAACCGAGGTCTCGTGTCGGTGCTGTACATCGTGCACGTAAAAGAACCAGAGAAGTCTCTGGAATGTGTCTCTGTCTGTATCATTTCACTATCCTCCAAAAATCTAAAATGACTAATCTCGTCAGGAGGCGTCGCTCATATGGGCAACCGATAGCGACGATAAATAAACGTAAAACACACACAGAAAAACTACGATAGTGTCACATATTGCTGAGACATGATTACATTAGTGTACATACACAGGTTCCTCCGCATGGGTACGTCTTCACAACACTATTTACAGTTTAATTAGTTTAAATTTTATTTATATTACAACGATTGCGAAGCAAGTTTTAACAACTTATATGAATCACTTTTGTTGGCTCGGATGAAAGCGTAAATGTGATCATTCGTGTCTGAGGAAACCAGAGTACTCGGAGAAAACCCACCTGTCCGATATGGTTACCACCGTACCATCTCACATACTTCTCGGTCCTATTTACAGTAGCTTGCTATGTCAACTAACGTCGTATACGACTTTTTTATTTGTTGAAATACTCAATTGTTGAAGCAAATACAGTCAAACCTGTATTCAATAGCGAGTCAAGGGAATCTCAGAACGTGGCTGCTTACCACAGGTGGCTGCTTAATAGAGGGTAAATGTATAATAAAACAGACTATTGGGAAGCTGGTAACTTTCTGCTTAATACAGGTTGGCTGCTTAATAGAGGTGACCACTAACACATGTTTGACTGTATTTGGAAAACAATTATACCATATAATAAGAAATTACATTATGTATAAATTTGAGTTTTCACCGAGGTCGCTTTATGTATATAATGTATATACTAGCTTTCAAAATGAAAGGAAATTAAGTCTGCTTTTTTACACGAAATAATGTTCAAACTTCCCGACATACAATAGCCATAAATTATTAGTTTTTACAAATTTATTTTAGCTCGATTGCGAAACAAGCTCTTACAACTTATATTAATCACTCTCGAGATCTCATTCCTGATGGAATCCATCGCCACGAGGGGGAGTGAAGAGACGATGTGGAATTTAAGTGCCTTGCTTGTCTAAGGACACAATCGTAACTGCTACAGCTGGCGCGAACTCATGGGCCTTTCGCACCTGAAATGAACGCCCTGCCACTGTGCTATCACAACGTATCCATATTCAACAGTCTTCTAGTGCAGCAACGTCATTAATCATAGTGATATTAATCATTTTGTCTCCAATCCATTCCAAAAAGAGACACGAATATATGTCGTGAATAAACTACACTGACGTCAATAAACTGACGTCAATAAACTGACATCAATAAACTAAACTGACGTGAATAAACTACACTGACGTCAATAAACTAACTGACGTGAATAAACTAAACTGACGTCAATAAACTGACGTCAATAAACTGACGTCAATAAACTAAACTGACGTGAATAAACTACACTGACGTCAATAAACTGACGTCAATAAACTAAACTGACGTCAATAAACTACACTGACGTCAATAAACTGACGTCAATAAACTAAACTGACGTCGATAACCTGACGTCAATAAACTAAACTGACGTCGATAAACTGACGTCAATAAACTGACGATAATAAAAACGACCAATGTGTAAATATGGAACTGTTATTTTTGTCAAACATTGGTGTAATATTGAACGTTATACCGTATGTGTGTGGTATCTGCAATAAACAGTCAAAGGCCCTCATTGGCCGAGTGGTTAAGGTTGACTTCAAATCACTTGCCCCGCACCACTGTAGGTTTTAATCCCACTTGTAATTTTCGAATTATTTCATATAACCAAACTATCGATCATTATACTTAATTATAATAATCTCAACGGTAGTTTATATAACAAGCATTAGTTTACGAAGGACAAGCAGGTAGTTTATATAACAAGCATTAGTTTACGAAGGACAAGCAGGTAGTTTATATAACACGCATTACTTTAAGAAGGACAAGCAGGTAGTTTATATAACAAGCATTACTTTAAGAAAGACAAGCAGGTAGTTTATATAACAAGCATTAGTTTACGAAGGACAAGCAGGTAGTTTATATAACAAGCATTAGTTTACGAAGGACAATCAGGTAGTTTATATAACAAGCATTAGTTTACGAAGGACAAGCAGGTAGTTTACATAACAAGCATTACTTTAAGAAGGACAAGCAGGTAGTTTATATAACAAGCATTAGTTTACGAAGGACAAGCAGGTAGTTTATATAACAAGCATTAGATTACGAAGGACAAGCAGGTAGTTTATATAACAAGCATTAGTTTACGAATGACAAGCAGGTAGTTTATATAACAAGCATTAGATTACGAAGGACAAGCAGGTAGTTTATATAACAAGCATTAGTTTACGAAGGACAAGCAGGTAGTTTATATAACAAGCATTAGATTACGAAGGACAAGCAGGTAGTTTATATAACAAGCATTAGTTTACGAAGGACAAGCAGGTAGTTTATATAACAAGCATTAGTTTACGAAGGACAAGCAGGTAGTTTATATAACAAGCATTAGATTACGAAGGACAAGCAGGTAGTTTATATAACAAGCATTACTTTAAGAAGGACAAGCAGGTAGTTTATATAACAAGCATTACTTTAAGAAGGACAAGCAGGTAGTTTATATAACAAGCATTAGTTTACGAAGGACAAGCAGGTAGTTTATATAACAAGCATTAGATTACGAAGGACAAGCAGGTAGTTTATATAACAAGCATTAGTTTACGAAGGACAAGCAGGTAGTTTATATAACAAGCATTAGTTTACGAAGGACAAGCAGGTAGTTTATTTTAAAGATCTGCATACAACGATAATACCCATAATAAAATTTAATAAAGCTCAAGCAATGTAATTATTGTCGACATGAGCCAATGATTAAATAATATAAACCATTTAACAAACTGGTACACTATTCTGGTACAGCACGTTTACAGCTGTACATTATATATACAGTATACCCTATACAGAGAGAAGTTACAGGCGGATCTGTAGTCCAGTGGTAACACGCTGGACTGGTAATCTTGGGATCGATCCCCCGTCTGATCCTAATAAAATTTCAGATGGGACTTCAAACTGAGGTCTAGTGTCGGTGTTTTACACCGTACACGTAAAAGAACCAGAGTAGACTCTGGAATGGGTCTCTGTCTGTATCATGCTCTATCCTCCAAAATCTAAAATGACTAATTTCTTCAGGAGGGGTCGCCCATATGGGCAACCGGTAGCGACGATAAATAAACGTAAAACACGCGCGCACGCACGCGCGCACGCACGCACGCACGCACACGCACACACACACACACACACACACACACACACACACACATAGAAGTTGCCTTGTTTCGGATGTGGACACAATCCACTAATCATCTTAGACATATTCACTAGACGATGTTCTGTGGTGGCGAGAATAAACAAATCACCAGTATTCAGATTCACAATATGTTGTTTTATTATACATTTGACCTCTATTAAGCAGCCACATGTGCTAAGCAGCCACTTGTTTGTGATTCCGTTGGCTGTCTGCGTAAGACAGGGTTTACTATAATCAATGTTGACATGGTTAGTCTACTTTTGATTAGACTCCTTTCGTAGCTCAGTTTCTCAGTAGCAACTCATAACAACTCTGAAATAAAAGTAGGTATATGAGTTTTAGCATGTTTTATTAATATCGCACGCATACAATGCACTTTCGATTTTCGAGCAGGAATATATCTTTAATTTGCCTAAAAGAACTCTTTTTTTAAATGATTTAAGTTTATTTAACGTCGCTACCGGTTTCCCATTTGAGCGACGGGCAGTTTACCTAACAACACCATTCCTGGGCATGCTACAGCGGTTAACCAGTACTTGGTGCACCAACCTACGTAAGAAACTGCCAACTTGTTCATATAAATGAGACACGGTCTGAGCGGGCCTCGAACCCGTGACCATCAGAGATGATATGTTACAGTGGTATACAAATCAGCGACCTTAAACACTCGACCACGGAGGGCTTATTATGTGTGTTTTTACGTTTATTTATCGTCGCTACCGGTTGCCCATATGAGCGACGCCTCCTGCAGAGATTAGTTATTTTAGATTATGGAGGATAGTGCATGATACAGACAGAGACCCATTCCAGAATCTCGTCTGGTTCTTTTACGTGCACGGTGTAAAGCACCGACACGAGACCTCGGTGTAACGTCCCATCTGAAAGACTTAATTTTATTAGGGTCAGACGGGGGATCGAACCTGCGATCCCTGGATTACCAGTCCAGCGTGTTACCATTGGACTACATATCCGTCTGTCAGGACTTATTATTTTGAAAACAAATTTTATATAGCCTCTCATTTCTGTCCGTTTTCAGTTTTTCTTGTCTGAAATATTTGCATAAAATGATCCTATTTCTTCCAAATTTGCTTGTCTCAATTCTCTGCCTGTCAAACTGTCCCTCGTCTTCGCCTCCCTCGCGTTCTGCAAAACCATCCATCGATTAACTACGTCGATTTACTTCTGACAGCTTATAAAAGGTGATTAAGAAATGCCACAACGCCGCAAATGAAAGTCAACTTGAAGACCGGTGTCTTGGAATCCTAGTTTATCAATCAAGGGAGAATATGTTTAGTCTTAAATTATCTTCCGATCAAAATTAAATTGATTGACGGAAAATGTATTCAATGAGGTTCATGTTGAATTAATACCGATAAATCCGGCTTAGATCTCGCGGCGGTAAATTGTGGTTCGCTCGATTTAATTAGAAGGCTCTGTGACAATGACAATGACTCCATTTCCTCTAGATATCTACTTTGATGTCTCTACCACAAATAACTATCTCTGTTTTAAACTTCTGACAAATTAACAAGGGGATGAGACGGAATCTGATTGTTTTAGATTGCTATACGATATACATGTTTGTTTTCCAGCGCGAAACAATTACTGAAATGGATGTAATCGCGACGCTAACTAGAGAAAGTTCTGGGAGAAGGTTTAACTCTTTCACCGCCAAGGTCGCATAAGAGCGACTTTGCAAAACGCAGAGAACCTGATCAGACAGAATAGAACTTGCCGTTTATTCAGACTGTATGCTGATTGCTCTTCAGATAGTGGAGCTGAAACACGTGTCGGAATAGCAAACAACATAGATCCTGATCAGATGCGGCGTTACGCCGCGGCTGATCTGGATCTATGTTGTTTGCAAATGCTCTGAATTTATTCGGCGCTGAAAGAGTTAAAAGACAGGAATTAAAACTCATTCACATTCGATTCTGTATTTATGTGACAAGTAACGTTATGCAAAACTAGTTTCCCATGGAACGCAAGCGTTACATCATTATGTAGTGTTCTCTTGTCACATTTAGTAATAGTGGAACATGTTTTTTTACAAGCGACGTATTTTAGAAGTGGTTTGGAGATTTAGCTCAGCACAACGGCTTTGGTCACATGGCGACTCTTCATCTATTATGTTTGTAGGATGCAGGTAGGCCTTCGGGTAGTATTCCAGGCGCTGGTGTGTACCCAGGTAGAACCATCGACTTTCCGTATGCCAGCTGGATAGCTTCCTCACGTGGAATAATTCGACACGCCCAGTGGGATTCGAACCAGCAGCGAGGAGGGGTGCAAGTGATGAAAATAGTACGTAATTTAGAAAATTATGTATGTTTACAAAGTTAATCATACCTAAATACAGATGATAACTTACATATTGTGAGAAAATTATAGTATTAATATGCTAGTGCAGTAGTTAGTTGTTGGTGCTGTCCTTGATACATGTATTAAATAAACTTCACGGTTACTCTCCCGAAGACAAGTGTGCATGTTATAGTGATCTAATTGTGCAATTAATTATAATACACTGTATATGTAAATGTACAATTAATTATAATACACTGTATATGTAAATGTACAATTAATTATAATACACTGTATATGTAAATGTACAATTAATTATGATACACTGTATATGTAAATGTACAATTAATTATGATACGCTGTATATGTAAATGTACAATTAATTATAATACACTGTATATGTAAATGTACAATTAATTATAATACACTGTATATGTAAATGTACAATTAATTATGATACACTGTATATGTAAATGTACAATTAATTATGATACACTGTATATGTAAATGTACAATTAATTATGATACACTGTATATGTAAATGTACAATTAATTATGATACACTGTATATGTAAATGTACAATTAATTATGATACACTGTATATGTAAATGTACAATTAATTATAATACACTGTATATGTAAATGTACAATATCTGAGTTAAAGCGACATAGCATCGCAAAAAAAACAACATAAATCCCGTATTTTATGTATAAATAGCATTTCTACCACAAATTCCTCCAAATTTATTCGAACACTAACTTTCAATAAATAAACAATGTTCTTGCGGTCTGCAAACTCTCAAAAGTGAAAGTAGGATTTCATATAGCGATCAGCCACGCATTTGTTTATCATTGGAACCTATGCTACGCGGCATACTGTCGCTTAGAGATTATTTAAAATTGACCAGTTTAAAAATAAATGTGAGATATAGCGGCAGATCTGTACCATAAATAATATAATTCATGATACACGCGTGGTATAGCGTGTGCATTTTGTTATGCCAATACACGTCGTGTACGACGCTTGTTTATTAGATGCTTGCTCAGACTCTGTGACAAAGATTTGGGGGGAAATGGCACCATATTATAAGAAATTACATTCTGTAGATATTGGATGTTTTACCGATGTAGTGTCGCTTTAATAAAACGTTATCAAGCACTGTGGTGCACGAATACTTCTATTAGAGGACATAGAAAACGCACACTTCGGATAAGTGTGTTTTACATGAAAAACAATAACTATATAAATACATAGTTTTAAACATTTTGGAATATTATTAGTTGTTCAGTTTGTGTGTTGTAATAAAGATGTGATATATCTTTGATGGACTCCTTCGTATTTCGTTTTCATGTAATAATAATCATATAATGTAGGTGTGCGTTTTCTATGTCCTCTAGTATATAATGTAGGTGTACGTTTTCTATGTCCTCTAGTATATAATGTAGGTGTGCGTTTTCTATGTCCTCTAGTATACAATGTAGGTGTGCGTTTTCTATGTCCTCTAGTATATAATGTAGGTGTGCGTTTTCTATGTCCTCTATTATAGTTCCCACGTAACGTCGCGTAGTTGATATAAGCAAACGCTAAGCTGCTGAATTAAGATATAAGTAAAATGTGTTGCAAAATAAAACTGGAAGTTCCAAAACAAGCACTACTGCGCATGACTATACACTGGTCAAAACTATAATATGTCAGCTACAATTATATTGGGAACGACTTAATTAGCATGTATTGTTGTATTATCTTGTATTGTCAAGAAGCCGACAGTTCTTACCAGACTACCATTAGTAAAATCCAACTGATTTATATCATTATTACACAAATGCATCAAATTGGTACATCAAACTATGACGTTGTCAACCAACATGATATCATCATTGTGGATAAAACTTCTTGGAAGTCGTGATAGCGCAGTCACGCACTAGCGCAGTCGTAGCGCAGTGATAGCGCAGTCGTAGCGCAGTGATAGCGCAGTCGTAGCGCAGTGATAGCGCGGTCGTAGCGCAGTGATAGCGCAGTCGTAGCGCAGTGATAGCGCGTCGTAGCGCAGTCGTAGCGCAGTGATAGCGCAGTCGTAGCGCAGTGATAGCGCAGTCGTAGCGCAGTGATAGCGCGGTCGTAGCGCAGTGATAGCGCAGTCGTAGCGCAGTGAAGCGCGTCGTAGCGCAGTCGTAGCGCAGTGATAGCGCGGTCGTAGCGCAGTGATAGCGCAGTCGTAGCGCAGTGATAGCGCGGTCGTAGCGCAGTGATAGCGCAGTCGTAGCGCAGTGATAGCGCGGTCGTAGCGCAGTGATAGCGCAGTCGTAGCGCAGTGATAGCGCGGTCGTAGCGCAGTCGTAGCGCAGTCGTAGCGCAGTGATAGCGCAGTCGTAGCGCAGTGATAGCGCAGTCGTAGCGCAGTGATAGCGCGGTCGTAGCGCAGTGATAGCGCAGTCGTAGCGCAGTGATAGCGCAGTCGTAGCGCAGTCGTAGCGCAGTGATAGCGCAGTCGTAGCGCAGTGATAGCGCAGTCGTAGCGCAGTGATAGCGCAGTCGTAGCGCAGTGATAGCGCAGTCGTAGCGCAGTGATAGCGCAGTCGTAGCGCAGTGATAGCGCGTTCGCTTCAAGTACGAAAGACCCGGAGTTCGAGTCCCGCTAGAGCCGTTACGATTGTGCCCTTAGGCAATGTATTTAAATTCCACATTGTCTTTTCTCCCTCCCTCGTGGCGATGGATTCCACCAGGAATGAGGTTTCGGGAGTATTTAGTATAAGTTGTAAGAACTTGTTTTGCAATCGAACTAAACTAAATTTGTATAAACTATAAAACATTCAAGCAGTAAATGAATTTCATCTTCAATGACACTAGCAGTATTGTTGATACAAAAACGGACACACACGACTATCAACAGCCAACCATTTAACCCCTTCCAGCTTTGATCAGAGCGTAATGGAACGACAAATCTAATTTTGCACAAAGCATATTTGTGACATTTTTGTATAATCTTATTACAGCATTTGTACACATTTTGTCCTGTTTAGCTTAAACAATATATCAAGAATGGTACATAACATAGGAATCGTTGCAACGGCACAGTTATGATAGGGGGGGGGGGAGGGATTACATAGTAACTTGTTCGAATCCGTTTCTTTAAATACAATTACATACACACATATTATGTTATGACAGGTTACATTACAAGTATTGCTTAGTATGAAATATTTTATAATGCTATAATTTATTTATACAAATTTATTTTAGCTCGATTACGAAACAAGTTCTTATAACTTATATTAATCACTCTCGAGACCTCATTCCTAGTGGAATCCATCGCCACGAGGGAGAGAGAAGAGGCAACGTGGAATTGAAATGCCTTACCTAAGGACACAATCGTAACGGCTCCAGCGGGGCTCGAACTCCAGGCCTTTCGGACCTGAAGCGAACGCGCTACCATTGCGCTATCATGACTTCCACGAGGCGATCCTAAGCACAAGAACGAAATAAAACATGCAACAAAACGTTCGGGAATTATGCTTTTGTTGCAATGTTTCGTTTTGATATAAAAGGACAGGAAAAAAGAACATAAAAAGAATACTGGGGGGATCAACATGTGGTTTTGCTGTTCCTGATACCCCACCCTAACCGTCCCATCTCGCGACAATCTTGCTGTTGCTATATATTGCTGTACTTTTAGGACAACACATTTATTTTGTTCAATTGTCATGTTTAAATGTGCAATATATGTGGGTCGGTCGGCCTGGCTGGCTGGCTGGCTGGCTGGCTGGCTGGCTGGCTGGCTGGCTGGCTGGCTGGCTGGCTGGCTGGCTGGCTGGCTGGCTGGCTGGCTGGCTGGCTGGCTGGCTGTAGATAATATATAGAGGATATTTGTTAGGTGGATGATTGAATTATATTTCACAGAATGATCATGGAAAGCAATATTATAACGAGTGTCTCTTTACTTATATTAACGAAAATGGCGGCCATTTTGGACGCCATTTTTAATCTCATTTCATATGCCCATTTTGGTAATATATGCTGATATTTTGATGCATTTCAGACAATGGCGAATATACTCTTAAAGTATGTCCCTGCTCTCGATGTATCAACCTACTACAACTTCCACTGTAATATTCATTGAAACAATACCCTTAATGTTTTATTGCAAATTGCGTCGATATTGTCAATTGCGTTGGTATTACACATTATGTCGGTATTGTAAATTGCGTCGCTAATTTAAATGCAATTTTTGATAGCATTCAAACTGCATGGTTCAAAATTGCACCGTGTAGTAATAGAGGCCGGAAGTTGATTTGTCAGTATCATTTACACAACGCCATCTCAATACCTCCAAGGTAACCTTATAGATAAGATATGAATATTATATCCGAAACAGTGCCGGGTACATATATTCCACTTGGAGCAGGGGCACACATGTATACATGTATATTACATCCGGGGTAGTGCCAGGCATCTGGAACAATAACACACATGTATGTATATTACATCCGGGGTAGTACCAGGCATCTGGAACAGTACCACACATGTATACATGTATATTACATCCGAGGTAGTGCCAGGCATCTGGAACAATAACACACATGTATGTATATTACATCCTGGGTAGTACCAGGCATCTGGAACAGTACCACACATGTATGTATATTACATCCGGGGTAGTACCAGGCATCTAGAACAATACCACACATGTATGTATACTACATCCTGGGTAGTACCAGGCATCTGGAACAGTACCACACATGTATGTATATTACATCCGGGGTAGTGCCAGGCATCTGGAACAATAACACACATGTATGTATATTACATCCGGGGTAGTACCAGGCATCTGGAACAATAACACACATATATGTATATTACATCCGGGGTAGTACCAGGCATCTAGAACAATACCACACATGTATGTATATTACATCCTGGGTAGTACCAGGCATCTGGAACAGTACCACACATGTATGTATATTACATCCGGGGTAGTACCAGGCATCTAGAACAATACCACACATGTATGTATATTACATCCTGGGTAGTACCAGGCATCTGGAACAGTACCACACATGTATGTATATTACATCCGGGGTAGTGCCAGGCATCTGGAACAATAACACACATGTATGTATATTACATCCGGGGTAGTACCAGGCATCTGGAACAATACCACACATGTATGTATATTACATCCGGGGTAGTACCAGGCATCTAGAACAATACCACACATGTATGTATATTACATCCTGGGTAGTACCAGGCATCTGGAACAGTACCACACATGTATGTATATTACATCCGGGGTAGTGCCAAGCATCTGGAACAATAACACACATGTATGTATATTACATCCGGGGTAGTACCAGGCATCTAGAACAATACCACACATGTATGTATATTACATCCTGGGTAGTACCAGGCATCTAGAACAATACCACACATGTATGTATATTACATCCTGGGTAGTACCAGGCATCTGGAACAGTACCACACATGTATGTATATTACATCCTGGGTAGTACCAGGCTTCTAGAACAATAACACACATGTATGTATATTACATCCGGAGCAATACCAGGCACCTGGAACAGTAACACACATGTATGTATATTATATCCGGGGTAGTCGAGGACACTGAATGGACATATCTAATGCCGAGGCCGAGGACACTGAATGGACATATCTAATGCTGAGGTCGAGGACACTGAATGGACTCTAATGCCGAGGTCGAGGACACTGAATGGACATATCTAATGCCGAGGCCGTGTACACTGAATGGACATATATAATGCCGAGGTCGAGGACACTGAATGGACATATATAATGCCGAGATCGAAGACACTGAATGGACATATCTAATGCCGAGGCCGTGTACACTGAATGGACATATATAATGCCGAGGCCGAGGACACTGAATGGACATATATAATGTCGAGGCCGAGGACACTGAATGGACATATCTAATGTCGAGGTCGAGGACATTGAATGGACATATCTAATGTCGAGGACACTGAATGGACATATCTAATGCCGAGGACACTGAATGGACATATATAATAGCCGAGGACACTGAATGGACATATATAATGTCGAGGTCGAGGACATTGAATGGACATATCTAATGTCGAGGACACTGAATGGACATATCTAATGCCGAGGACACTGAATGGACATATCTAATGCCGAGGTCGAGGACACTGAATGGACATATCTAATGTCGAGGACACTGAATGGACATATCTAATGCCGAGAACACTGAATGGACATATCTAATGTCGAGGACACTTAATGGACATATCTAATGTCGAAGACACTGAATGGACATATCTAATGCCGAGGACACTGAATGGACATATCTAATGTCGAGGACACTGAATGGACATATCTAATGTCGAGGACACTGAATGGACATATCTAATGTCGAGGACACTGAATGGACATATCTAATGTCGAGGACACTGAATGGACATATCTAATGTCGAGGACACTGAATGGACATATCTAATGTCGAGGCCGTGGACACTGAATGGACATATCTAATACCGAGGTCGAGGACACTGAATGGACATATCTAATGTCGAGGTCATTGAACGGATATATCTAATGCCGAGGACATTGAATGGACATATCTAATGCCGAGGTCGAGGACATTGAATGGACATATCTAATGCCGAGGCCGAGGACACTTAATGGACATATCTAATGCCGAGGTCGAGGACATTGAATGGACATATCTAATGTCGAGGTCGAGGACACTGAATGGACATATCTAATGCCGAGGTCGAGGACATTGAATGGACATATCTAATGCCGAGGTCGAGGACATTGAATGGACATATCTAATGTCGAGGTCGAGGACACTGAATGGACATATATAATGCCGAGGTCGAGGACACTGAATGGACATATCTAATGTCGAGGACACTGAATGGACATATCTAATGCCGAGGACACTGAATGGACATATCTAATGTCGAGGACACTAATGGACATATCTAATGTCGAAGACACTGAATGGACATATCTAATGCCGAGGACACTAATGGACATATCTAATGTCGAGGACACTGAATGGACATATCTAATGTCGAGGACACTTAATGGACATATCTAATGTCGAGGACACTGAATGGACATATCTAATGTCGAGGACACTGAATGGACATATCTAATGCCGAGGCCGAGGACACTGAATGGACATATCTAATGCCGAGGTCGAGGACACTGAATGGACATATCTAATGCCGAGGTCGAGGACACTGAATGGACATATCTAATGTCGAGGACACTGAATGGACATATCTAATGCCGAGGACACTGAATGGACATATCTAATGCCGAGGACACTTAATGGACATATCTAACGTCGAGGACACTGAATGGACATATCTAATGCCGAGGACACTGAATGGACATATCTAATGCCGAGGACACTGAATGGACATATCTAATGCCGAGGACACTGAATGGACATATCTAATGCCGAGGCCGAGGACACTTAATGGACATATCTAATGTCGAGGACACTGAATGGACATATCTAATGCCGAGGTCGAGGACACTGAATGGACATATCTAATGTCGAGGACACTGAATGGACATATCTAATGCCGACGAGGACACTGAATGGACATATCTGAGGTCGAGGACACTGAATGGACATATCTAATGTCGAGGACACTGAATGGACATATCTAATGTCGAGGTCGAGGACACTTAATGGACATATCTAATGCCGAGGACACTTAATGGACATATCTAATGCCGAGGCCGAGGACACTTAATGGACATATCTAATGCCGAGGCCGAGGACACTGAATGGACATATCTAATGCCGAGGCCGAGGACACTTAATGGACATATCTAATGCCGAGGACACTGAATGGACATATATAATGTCGAGGACACTGAATGGACATATCTAATGCCGAGGCCGAGGACACTGAATGGACATATCTAATGCCGAGGACACTTAATGGACATATATAATGCCGAGGTCGAGGACACTGAATGGACATATCTAATGTCGAGGACACTGAATGGACATATCTAATGCCGAGGTCGAGGACACTGAATGGACATATCTAATGTCGAGGACACTGAATGGACATATCTAATGCCGAGGTCGAGGACACTGAATGGACATATCTAATATCGAGAACACTGAATGGACATATCTAATGCCGAGGTCGAGGACACTGAATGGACATATCTAATGACGAGGTCGAGGACACTTAATGGACATATCTAATGTCGAGGACACTGAATGGACATATATAATGTCGAGGTCGAGGACACTGAATGGACATATCTAATGCCGAGGTCGAGGACACTGAATGGACATATCTAATGTCGAGGACACTGAATGGACATATATAATGTCGAGGTCGAGGACACTGAATGGACATATCTAATGCCGAGGACACTTAATGGACATATATAATGTCGAGGACACTGAATGGACATATCTAATGTCGAGGACACTGAATGGACATATATAATGTCGAGGTCGAGGACACTGAATGGACATATCTAATGCCGAGGTCGAGGACACTGGATGGACATATCTAATGTCGAGGTCGAGGACACTTAATGGTCATATCTAATGTCGAGGACACTGAATGGACATATATAATGTCGAGGACACTGAATGGACATATATAATGCCGAGGCCGAGGACACTGAATGGACATATATAATGTCGATGACACTGAATGGACATATATAATGTCGATGACACTTAATGGACATATATAATGTCGAGGTCGACGACACTGGATGGACATATCCAATGTCGAGGACACTGAATGGACATATCTAATGCCGAGGACACTGGATGGACATATCTAATGCCGAGGATACTTAATGGACATATCTAATGTCGAGGACACTGGATGGACATATCTAATGCCGAGGACATTGGATGGACATATCTAATACCGAGGACATTGCATGGACATATCTAATGCCGAGGACACTGAATGGACATATATAATGTCGAGGTCGAGGACACTTAATGGACATATCTAATGTCGAGGACACTGAATGGACATATCTAATGTCGAGGTCGAGGACACTGAATGGACATATCTAATGCCGAGGTCGAGGACACTGAATGGACATATCTAATGTCGAGGACACTGAATGGACATATCTAATGCCGAGGTCTAGGACACTGATTGGACATATCTAATGTCGAGGTCGAGGACACTTAATGGACATATCTAATGTCGAGGACACTGAATGGACATATATAATGTCGAGGTCGAGGACACTGAATGGACATATCTAATGCCGAGGTCGAGGACACTGAATGGACATATCTAAATGTCGAGGACACTGAATGGACATATCTAATGCGAGGCCGAGGACACTTAATGGACATATCTAATGCCGAGGCCGAGGACACTGAATGGACATATCTAATGTCGAGCACACTGAATGGACATATATAATGTCGATGTAGAGGACACTGAATGGACATATCTAATGCCGAGATCGAGGACACTGGATGGACATATCTAATGTTGAGGTCGAGGACACTTAATGGACATATCTAATGTCGAGGACACTGAATGGACATATATAATGTCGAGGACACTGAATGGACATATATAATGCCGAGGCCGAGGACACTGAATGGACATATATAATGTCGAGGACACTTAATGGACATATATAATGTCGAGGACACTGGATGGACATATCTAATGTCGAGGACACTGAATGGACATATCTAATGCCGAGAACACTGGTCGGACATATCTAATGCCGAGGACACTTAATGGACATATATAATGACAAGGACACTGGATGGACATATCTAATGCCGAGGACATTGGATGGACATATCTAATACCGAGGACATTGGATGGACATATCTAATACCGAGGACATTGGATGGACATATCTAATGCCGAGGACACTGAATGGACATATCTAATGTCGAGGTCGAGGACACTGGATGGACATATCTAATGCCGAGGACACTTAATGGACATATCTAATGTCGAGGTCGAGGACACTGGATGGACATATCTAATGTCGAGGACACTGAATGGACATATCTAATGTCGAGGCCGATGACACTGAATGGACATATCTAATGCCGAGGACACTGGATGGACATATCTAATGTCGAGGACACTGGATGGACATATCTAATGCCGAGGACACTGGATGGACATATATAATGCCGAGGACACTGGATGGACATATATAATGCCGAGGACACTGGATGGACATATCTAATGCCGAGGACACTTAATGGACATATCTAATGTCGAGGACACTGGATGGACATATCTAATGCCGAGGACATTGGATGGACATATCTAATACCGAGGACATTGGATGGACATATCTAATGCCGAGGACACTGAATGGACATATATAATGTCGAGCTCGAGGACACTTGATGGACATATCTAATGTCGAGGACACTGAATGGACATATCTAATGCCGAGGTCGAGGACACTGGATGGACATATCTAATGTCGAGGACACTGAATGGACATATCTAATGCCGAGGTCGAGGACACTGAATGGACATATCTAATGTCGAGGACACTGAATGGACATATCTAATGCCGAGGTCGAGGACACTGAATGGACATATCTAATATCGAGGTCGAGGACACTTAATGGACATATCTAATGTCGAGGACACTGAATGGACATATATAATGTCGAGGACACTGAATGGACATATATAATGCCGAGGCCGAGGACACTGAATGGACATATATAATGTCGAGGACACTTAATGGACATATATAATGTCGAGGTCGAGGACACTGGATGGACATATCTAATGTCGAGGAAACTGAATGGACATATCTAATGCCGAGGATACTGGATGGACATATCTAATGTCGAGGAAACTGAATGGACATATCTAATGTCGAGGAAACTGAATGGACATATCTAATGCCGAGGACACTGGATGGACATATCTAATGTCGAGGACACTGGATGGACATATCTAATGTCGAGGAAACTGAACGGACATATCTAATGCCGAGAACACTGGACGGACATATCTAATACCGAGGACATTGGATGGACATATCTAATGCCGAGGACACTGAATGGACATATCTAATGTCGAGGTTGAGGACACTGGATGGACATATCTAATGCCTAGGACACTTAATGGACATATCTAATGTCGAGGTCGAGGACACTGTATGGATATATCTAATGTCGAGGACACTGAATGGACATATCTAATGTCGAGGTCGAGGACACTGGATGGACATATCTAATGCCGAGGACACTGAATGGACATATCTAATGTCGAGGACACTGGATGGACATATCTAATGTCGAGGACACTGGATGGACATATCTAATGTCGAGGACACTTAATGGACATATCTAATGTCGAGGACACTGAATGGACATATCTAATGTCGAGGACACTTAATGGACATATCTAATGTCGAGGACACTGGATGGACATATCTAATGCCGAGGACACTTAATGGACATATCTAATGTCGAGGACACTGGATGGACATATCTAATACCGAGGACACTTAATGGACATATCTAATGCCGAGGACACTGGATGGACATATCTAATGTCGAGGACACTTAATGGACATATATAATGCCGAGGACACTGTATGGACATATCTAATGCCGAGGACACTGGATGGACATATCTAATGCCGAGGACACTTAATGGACATATCTAACGTCGAGGACACTGGATGGACATATCTAATGCCGAGGACATTGGATGGACATATCTAATACCGAGGACATTGGATGGACATATCTAATGCCGAGGACTCTGAATGGACATATATAATGTCGAGGTCGAGGACACTTAATGGACATATCTAATGTCGAGGACACTGAATGGACATATCTAATGCCGAGGTCGAGGACACTGGATGGACATATCTAATGTCGAGGACACTGAATGGACATATCTAATGCCGAGGTCGAGGACACTGAATGGACATATCTAATGTCGAGGACACTGAATGGACATATCTAATGCCGAGGTCGATGACACTGAATGGACATATCTAATGTCGAGGTCGAGGACACTTAATGGACATATCTAATGTCGAGGACACTGAATGGACATATATAATGTCGAGGTCGAGGACACTGAATGGACATATCTAATGCCGAGGTCGAGGACACTGAATGGACATATCTAATGTCGAGGACACTGAATGGACATATATAATGTCGAGGTCGAGGACACTGAATGGACATATCTAATGCCGAGGACACTTAATGGACATATATAATGTCGAGGACACTGAATGGACATATCTAATGTCGAGCACACTGAATGGACATATATAATGTCGAGGTAGAGGACACTGAATGGACATATCTAATGCCGAGGTCGAGGACATTGAATGGACATATCTAATGCCGAGGTCGAGGACATTGAATGGACATATCTAATGTCGAGGTCGAGGACACTGAATGGACATATATAATGCCGAGGTCGAGGACACTGAATGGACATATCTAATGCCGAGGTCGAGGACATTGAATGGACATATCTAATGTCGAGGTCGAGGACACTGAATGGACATATCTAATGCCGAGGTCGAGGACACTGAATGGACATATCTAATGCCGAGGCCGAGGACACTTAATGGACATATATAATGCCGAGGTCGAGGACACTGAATGGACATATCTAATGCCGAGGTCGAGGACACTGAATGGACATATCTAATGTCGATGTCGAGGACACTTAATGGACATATCTAATGCCGAGGCCGAGGACACTTAATGGAAATATCTAATGCCGAGGCCGAGGACATTGAATGGACATATCTAATGCCGAGGTCGAGGACATTGAATGGACATATCTAATGTCGAGGTCGAAGACACTGAATGGATATATCTAATGCCGAGGTCGAGGACACTGAATGGACATATCTAATGTCGAGGTCGAGGACACTTAATGGACATATCTAATGCCGAGGCCGAGGACACTTAATGGACATATCTAATGCCGAGGACACTTAATGGACATATCTAATGCCGAGGCCGAGGACACTTAATGGACATATATAATGCCGAGGCCGAGGACACTTAATGGACATATCTAATGCCGAGGCCGATGACACTTAATGGACATATCTAATGCCGAGGCCGAGGACACTTAATGGACATATCTAATGCCGAGGCCGAGGACACTTAATGGACATATCTAATGCCGAGGCCGAGGACACTAATGGACATATCTAATGCCGAGGCCGAGGACACTTAATGGACATATCTAATGTCGAGGACACTGAATGGACATATCTAATGCCGAGGACACTGAATGGACATATCTAATGCCGAGGTCGAGGACACTGAATGGACATATCTAATGTCGAGGACACTGAATGGACATATCTAATGTCGAGGACACTTAATGGACATATCTAATGCCGAGGCCGAGGACACTTAATGGACATATCTAATGCCGAGGCCGAGGACACTTAATGGACATATCTAATGTCGAGGACACTGAATGGACATATCTAATGCCGAGGCCGAGGACACTTAATGGACATATCTAATGCCGAGGACACTGAATGGAAATATATAATGTCGAGCCGAGGACACTGAATGGACATATCTAATGCCGAGGACACTGAATGGACATATCTAATGCCGAGGACACTTAATGGACATATCTAATGCCGAGGCCGAGGACACTTAATGGACATATCTAATGTCGAGGACACTGAATGGACATATATAATGTCGAGGACACTTAATGGACATATATAATGCCCGGTCGAGGACACTGAATGGACATATCTAATGCCGAGGACACCGAATGGACATATATAATGCCGAGGTCGAGGACACTGAATGGACATATCTAATGTCGAGGACACTGAATGGACATATCTAATGCCGAGGTCGAGGACACTGGATGGACATATCTAATGTCGAGGACACTGAATGGACATATCTAATGCCGAGGTCGAGGACACTGAATGGACATATCTAATATCGAGAACACTGAATGGACATATTTAATGCCGAGGTCGAGGACACTGAATGGACATATCTAATGACGAGGTCGAGGACACTTAATGGACATATCTAATGTCGAGGACACTGAATGGACATATATAATGTTGAGGTCGAGGACACTGATTGGACATATCTAATGCCGAGGTCGAGGACACTGAATGGACATATCTAATGTCGAGGACACTGAATGGACATATATAATGTCGAGGTCGAGGACACTGAATGGACATATCTAATGCCGAGGACACTTAATGGACATATATAATGTCGAGGACACTGAATGGACATATCTAATGTCGAGGACACTGAATGGACATATATAATGTCGAGGTCGAGGACACTGAATGGACATATCTAATGCCGAGGTCGAGGACACTGGATGGACATATCTAATGTCGAGGTCGAGGACACTTAATGGTCATATCTAATGTCGAGGACACTGAATGGACATATATAATGTCGAGGACACTGAATGGACATATATAATGCCGAGGCCGAGGACACTGAATGGACATATATAATGTCGATGACACTTAATGGACATATATAATGTCGAGGTCGACGACACTGGATGGACATATCCAATGTCGAGGACACTGAATGGACATATCTAATGCCGAGGACACTGGATGGACATATCTAATGCCGAGGATACTTAATGGACATATCTAATGTCGAGGACACTGGATGGACATATCTAATGCCGAGGACATTGGATGGACATATCTAATACCGAGGACATTGCATGGACATATCTAATGCCGAGGACACTGAATGGACATATATAATGTCGAGGTCGAGGACACTTAATGGACATATCTAATGTCGAGGACACTGAATGGACATATCTAATGTCGAGGTCGAGGACACTGAATGGACATATCTAATGCCGAGGTCGAGGACACTGAATGGACATATCTAATGTCGAGGACACTGAATGGACATATCTAATGCCGAGGTCTAGGACACTGATTGGACATATCTAATGTCGAGGTCGAGGACACTTAATGGACATATCTAATGTCGAGGACACTGAATGGACATATATAATGTCGAGGTCGAGGACACTGAATGGACATATCTAATGCCGAGGTCGAGGACACTGAATGGACATATCTAATGTCGAGGACACTGAATGGACATATATAATGTCGAGGTCGAGGACACTGAATGGACATATCTAATGCCGAGGACACTTAATGGACAGATATATAATGTCGAGGACACTGAATGGACATATCTAATGTCGAGCACACTGAATGGACATATATAATGTCGAGGTAGAGGACACTGAATGGACATATCTAATGCCGAGATCGAGGACACTGGATGGACATATCTAATGTTGAGGTCGAGGACACTTAATGGACATATCTAATGTCGAGGACACTGAATGGACATATATAATGTCGAGGACACTGAATGGACATATATAATGCCGAGGCCGAGGACACTGAATGGACATATATAATGTCGAGGACACTTAATGGACATATATAATGTCGAGGACACTGGATGGACATATCTAATGTCGAGGACACTGAATGGACATATCTAATGCCGAGAACACTGGTCGGACATATCTAATGCCGAGGACACTTAATGGACATATATAATGACAAGGACACTGGATGGACATATCTAATGCCGAGGACATTGGATGGACATATCTAATACCGAGGACATTGGATGGACATATCTAATACCGAGGACATTGGATGGACATATCTAATGCCGAGGACACTGAATGGACATATCTAATGTCGAGGTCGAGGACACTGGATGGACATATCTAATGCCGAGGACACTTAATGGACATATCTAATGTCGAGGTCGAGGACACTGGATGGACATATCTAATGTCGAGGACACTGAATGGACATATCTAATGTCGAGGCCGATGACACTGAATGGACATATCTAATGCCGAGGACACTGGATGGACATATCTAATGTCGAGGACACTGGATGGACATATCTAATGCCGAGGACACTGGATGGACATATATAATGCCGAGGACACTGGATGGACATATATAATGCCGAGGACACTGGATGGACATATCTAATGCCGAGGACACTTAATGGACATATCTAATGTCGAGGACACTGGATGGACATATCTAATGCCGAGGACATTGGATGGACATATCTAATACCGAGGACATTGGATGGACATATCTAATGCCGAGGACACTGAATGGACATATATAATGTCGAGCTCGAGGACACTTAATGGACATATCTAATGTCGAGGACACTGAATGGACATATCTAATGCCGAGGTCGAGGACACTGGATGGACATATCTAATGTCGAGGACACTGAATGGACATATCTAATGCCGAGGTCGAGGACACTGAATGGACATATCTAATGTCGAGGACACTGAATGGACATATCTAATGCCGAGGTCGAGGACACTGAATGGACATATCTAATATCGAGGTCGAGGACACTTAATGGACATATCTAATGTCGAGGACACTGAATGGACATATATAATGTCGAGGACACTGAATGGACATATATAATGCCGAGGCCGAGGACACTGAATGGACATATATAATGTCGAGGACACTTAATGGACATATATAATGTCGAGGTCGAGGACACTGGATGGACATATCTAATGTCGAGGAAACTGAATGGACATATCTAATGCCGAGGATACTGGATGGACATATCTAATGTCGAGGAAACTGAATGGACATATCTAATGTCGAGGAAACTGAATGGACATATCTAATGCCGAGGACACTGGATGGACATATCTAATGTCGAGGACACTGGATGGACATATCTAATGTCGAGGAAACTGAACGGACATATCTAATGCCGAGAACACTGGACGGACATATCTAATACCGAGGACATTGGATGGACATATCTAATGCCGAGGACACTGAATGGACATATCTAATGTCGAGGTTGAGGACACTGGATGGACATATCTAATGCCTAGGACACTTAATGGACATATCTAATGTCGAGGTCGAGGACACTGTATGGATATATCTAATGTCGAGGACACTGAATGGACATATCTAATGTCGAGGTCGAGGACACTGGATGGACATATCTAATGCCGAGGACACTGAATGGACATATCTAATGTCGAGGACACTGGATGGACATATCTAATGTCGAGGACACTGGATGGACATATCTAATGTCGAGGACACTTAATGGACATATCTAATGTCGAGGACACTGAATGGACATATCTAATGTCGAGGACACTTAATGGACATATCTAATGTCGAGGACACTGGATGGACATATCTAATGCCGAGGACACTTAATGGACATATCTAATGTCGAGGACACTGGATGGACATATCTAATACCGAGGACACTTAATGGACATATCTAATGCCGAGGACACTGGATGGACATATCTAATGTCGAGGACACTTAATGGACATATCTAATGCCGAGGACACTGTATGGACATATCTAATGCCGAGGACACTGGATGGACATATCTAATGCCGAGGACACTTAATGGACATATCTAACGTCGAGGACACTGGATGGACATATCTAATGCCGAGGACATTGGATGGACATATCTAATACCGAGGACATTGGATGGACATATCTAATGCCGAGGACTCTGAATGGACATATATAATGTCGAGGTCGAGGACACTTAATGGACATATCTAATGTCGAGGACACTGAATGGACATATCTAATGCCGAGGTCGAGGACACTGGATGGACATATCTAATGTCGAGGACACTGAATGGACATATCTAATGCCGAGGTCGAGGACACTGAATGGACATATCTAATGTCGAGGACACTGAATGGACATATCTAATGCCGAGGTCGATGACACTGAATGGACATATCTAATGTCGAGGTCGAGGACACTTAATGGACATATCTAATGTCGAGGACACTGAATGGACATATATAATGTCGAGGTCGAGGACACTGAATGGACATATCTAATGCCGAGGTCGAGGACACTGAATGGACATATCTAATGTCGAGGACACTGAATGGACATATATAATGTCGAGGTCGAGGACACTGAATGGACATATCTAATGCCGAGGACACTTAATGGACATATATAATGTCGAGGACACTGAATGGACATATCTAATGTCGAGCACACTGAATGGACATATATAATGTCGAGGTAGAGGACACTGAATGGACATATCTAATGCCGAGGTCGAGGACATTGAATGGACATATCTAATGCCGAGGTCGAGGACATTGAATGGACATATCTAATGTCGAGGTCGAGGACACTGAATGGACATATATAATGCCGAGGTCGAGGACACTGAATGGACATATCTAATGCCGAGGTCGAGGACATTGAATGGACATATCTAATGTCGAGGTCGAGGACACTGAATGGACATATCTAATGCCGAGGTCGAGGACACTGAATGGACATATCTAATGCCGAGGCCGAGGACACTTAATGGACATATATAATGCCGAGGTCGAGGACACTGAATGGACATATCTAATGCCGAGGTCGAGGACACTGAATGGACATATCTAATGTCGATGTCGAGGACACTTAATGGACATATCTAATGCCGAGGCCGAGGACACTTAATGGAAATATCTAATGCCGAGGCCGAGGACATTGAATGGACATATCTAATGCCGAGGTCGAGGACATTGAATGGACATATCTAATGTCGAGGTCGAAGACACTGAATGGACATATCTAATGCCGAGGTCGAGGACACTGAATGGACATATCTAATGTCGAGGTCGAGGACACTTAATGGACATATCTAATGCCGAGGCCGAGGACACTTAATGGACATATCTAATCCAGCCGAGGACACTGAATGGACATATCTAATGCCGAGGCCGAGGACACTTAATGGACATATATAATGCCGAGGCCGAGGACACTTAATGGACATATCTAATGCCGAGGCCGATGACACTTAATGGACATATCTAATGCCGAGGCCGAGGACACTTAATGGACATATCTAATGCCGAGGCCGAGGACACTTAATGGACATATCTAATGCCGAGGCCGAGGACACTTAATGGACATATCTAATGTCGAGGACACTGAATGGACATATCTAATGCCGAGGACACTGAATGGACATATATAATGCCGAGGTCGAGGACACTGAATGGACATATCTAATGTCGAGGACACTGAATGGACATATATAATGTCGAGGTCGAGGACACTGAATGGACATATCTAATGCCGAGCCGAGGACACTTAATGGACATATCTAATGCCGAGGCCGAGGACACTTAATGGACATATCTAATGTCGAGGACACTGAATGGACATATCTAATGCCGAGGCCGAGGACACTTAATGGACATATCTAATGCCGAGGACACTGAATGGACATATATAATGTCGAGGCCGAGGACACTGAATGGACATATCTAATGCCGAGCCGAGGACACTGAATGGACATATCTAATGCCGAGGCCGAGGACACTTAATGGACATATCTAATGCCGAGGCCGAGGACACTTAATGGACATATCTAATGTCGAGGACACTGAATGGACATATATAATGTCGAGGACACTTAATGGACATATATAATGCGTCGAGGACACTGAATGGACATATCTAATGCCGAGGACACCGAATGGACATATATAATACCGAGGTCGAGGACACTGAATGGACATATCTAATGTCGAGGACACTGAATGGACATATCTAATGCCGAGGTCGAGGACACTGGATGGACATATCTAATGTCGAGGACACTGAATGGACATATCTAATGCCGAGGTCGAGGACACTGAATGGACATATCTAATGACGAGGTCGAGGACACTTAATGGACATATCTAATGTCGAGGACACTGAATGGACATATATAATGTTGAGGTCGAGGACACTGAATGGACATATCTAATGCCGAGGTCGAGGACACTGAATGGACATATCTAATGTCGAGGACACTGAATGGACATATATAATGTCGAGGTCGAGGACACTGAATGGACATATCTAATGCCGAGGACACTTAATGGACATATATAATGTCGAGGACACTGAATGGACATATCTAATGTCGAGGACACTGAATGGACATATATAATGTCGAGGTCGAGGACACTGAATGGACATATCTAATGCCGAGGTCGAGGACACTGGATGGACATATCTAATGTCGAGGTCGAGGACACTTAATGGACATATCTAATGTCGAGGACACTGAATGGACATATATAATGTCGAGGTCGAGGACACTGAATGGACATATCTAATGCCGAGGTCATTGAATGGATATATCTAATGCCGAGGACATTGAATGGACATATCTAATGCCGAGTCATTGAATGGATATATCTAATGCCGAGGACATTGAATGGATATATCTAATGCCGAGGACACTGAATGGACGTATCTAATGCCGAGGTCATTGAACGGGTATATCTAATGCCGAGTACACTGAACGGACATATCTAATGCCGAGGTCATTGAACGGGTATATCTAATGCCGAGGACACTGAACGGACATATCTAATGCCGAGGTCATTGAACGGGTATATCTAATGCCGAGGACACTGAATGGACATATATAATGCCGAGGTCATTGAACGGATATATCTAATGCCGAGTACACTGAATGGACATATCTAATGCCGAGTACACTGAATGGACATATCTAATGCCGAGGTCGAGGACACTGAATGGACATATATAATGCCGAGGTCGAGGACACTGAATGGACATATCTAATGCCGAGGTCGAGGACACTGGATGGACATATCTAATGTCGAGGTCGAGGACACTTAATGGTCATATCTAATGTCGAGGACACTGAATGGACATATATAATGTCGAGGTCGAGGACACTGAATGGACATATCTAATGCCGAGGTCATTGAATGGATATATCTAATGCCGAGGACATTGAATGGACATATCTAATGCCGAGTCATTGAATGGATATATCTAATGCCGAGGACATTGAATGGATATATCTAATGCCGAGGACACTGAATGGACGTATCTAATGCCGAGGTCATTGAACGGGTATATCTAATGCCGAGTACACTGAACGGACATATCTAATGCCGAGGTCATTGAACGGGTATATCTAATGCCGAGGACACTGAACGGACATATCTAATGCCGAGGTCATTGAACGGGTATATCTAATGCCGAGGACACTGAATGGACATATATAATGCCGAGGTCATTGAACGGATATATCTAATGCCGAGTACACTGAATGGACATATCTAATGCCGAGTACACTGAATGGACATATCTAATGCCGAGGTCGAGGACACTGAATGGACATATATAATGCCGAGGTCGAGGACACTGAATGGACATATCTAATGCCGAGGCCGAGGACACTGAATGGACATATCTAATGCCGAGGTCGAGGACACTGAATGGACATATCTAATGACGAGGCCGAGGACACTTAATGGACATATATAATGCCGAGATCGAGGACACTGAATGGACATATCTAATGTCGAGGTCGAGGACACTGGATGGACATATCTAATGTCGAAGACACTGGATAGACATATCCAATGTCGAGGACACTGGATGGACATATCTAATGTCGAGGACACTGAATGGACATATCTAATGCCGAGGACACTGGATGGACATATCTAATGTCGAGGACACTGGATGGACATATCTAATGTCGAGGACACTGGATGGACATATCTAATGCCGAGGACACTGGATGGACATATCTAATGTCGAGGACACTGGATGGACATATCTAATGCCGAGGACACTGGATGGACATATCTAATGCCGAGGACACTGGATGGACATATCTAATGTCGAGGACACTGGATGGACATATCTAATGTCGAGGACATTAGACGGACATACCTAATGTCGAGGACACTTAATGGACATATCTAATGCCGAGGACACTGGATGGACATATCTAATGCCGAGGACACTGGATGGACATATCTAATGCGAGGACACTGGATGGACATATCTAATGCCGAGGACACTGGATGGACATATCTAATGTCGAGGACACTTAATGGACATATATAATGCCAGCGAGGACACATAATGGACATATCTAATGCCAGTCGAGGACACTGAATGGACATATCTAATGCCGAGGCGAGGACACTGAATGGACATATATAATGCCGAGGTCGAGGTCACTGAATGGACATATCTAATGCCAGGTCGAGGACACTGAATGGACATATATAATGCCGAGGTAGAGGACACTGAATGGACATATATAATGTCGAGGTCGAGGACACTGAATGGACATATCTAATGTCGAGGACACTGAATGGACATATATAATGTCGAGGACACTGAATGGACATATATAATGCCGAGGTCGAGGACACTGAATGGACATATATAATGTCGAGGACACTTAATGGACATATATAATGTCGAGGACACTGGATGGACATATCTAATGTCGAGGACACTGAATGGACATATCTAATCCGAGGCATATCTAATGCGAGGACACTTAATGGACATATATAATGACGAGGACACTGAATGGACATATCTAATGCCGAGGACACTGATGGACATATCTAATCCGAGGACACTGGATGGACATATCTAATGCCGAGGACACTGGATGGACATATCTAATGCCGAGGACACTGAATGGACATATCTAATGCGTCGAGGACACTGGATGGACATATCTAATGCCGAGGACACTTAATGGACATATCTAATGCGAGGTCGAGGACACTGGATGGACATATCTAATGTCGAGGACACTGAATGGACATATCTAATGTCGAGGCCGAGACACTGAATGGACATATCTAATGCCGAGGACACTGGATGGACATATCTAATGTCGAGGACACTGGATGGACATATCTAATGCCGAGGACACTGGATGGACATATCTAATGCCGAGGACACTGGATGGACATATCTAATGCCGAGGACACTGAATGGACATATCTAATGTCGAGGACACTAATGGACATATCTAATGCCGACGAGGACACTGAATGGACATATCTAATGCCAGGACACTGAATGGACATATCTAATGCCGAGGACACTGAATGGACATATCTAATGCCGAGGTCGAGGACACTGAATGGACATATATAATGCCGAGGTCGAGGACACTGAATGGACATATCTAATGCCGAGGCCGAGGACACTGAATGGACATATCTAATGCCGAGGTCGAGGACACTGAATGGACATATCTAATGACGAGGCCGAGGACACTTAATGGACATATATAATGCCGAGATCGAGGACACTGAATGGACATATCTAATGTCGAGGTCGAGGACACTGGATGGACATATCTAATGTCGAGGACACTGGATGGACATATCTAATGTCGAGGACACTGGATGGACATATCTAATGTCGAGGACACTGAATGGACATATCTAATGTCGAGGTCGAGGACACTGGATGGACATATCTAATGTCGAGGACACTGGATGGACATATCTAATGTCGAGGACACTGGAAGACATATATAATGCCGAGGACACTGGATGGACATATCTAATGTCGAGGACACTGAATGGACATATCTAATGCCGAGGACACTGGATGGACATATCTAATGCCGAGGACACTGGATGGACATATCTAATGTCGAGGACACTGGATGGACATATCTAATGTCGAGGACATGAGGACATACTAATGTCGAGGACACTTAATGGACATATCTAATGCCGAGGACACTGGATGGACATATCTAATGCCGAGGACACTGGTGGACATATCTAATGCCGAGACACTGGATGGACATATCTAATGCCGAGGACACTGGATGGACATATCTAATGTCGAGGACACTGGATGGACATATCTAATGTCGAGGACACTGGATGGACATATCTAATGTCGAGGACACTGGATGGACATATCTAATGTCGAGGACACTGGATGGACATATCTAATGTCGAGGACACTGGATGGACATATCTAATGTCGAGGACACTGGATGGACATATCTAATTCGAGGACACTGAATGGACATATATAATGTCGAGGACACTGGATGGACATATCTAATGCCGAGGACACCATATTAATGCGAGGACACTGATGGACATATATAATGTCGAGGACACTGGATGGACATATCTAATGTCGAGGACACTGGATGGACATATCTAATGTCGAGGACACTGGATGGACATATCTAATGTCGAGGACACTGAATGGACATATCTAATGTCGAGGACATTGGATGGACATATCTAATGTCGAGGACACTGAATGGACATATATAATGTCGAGGACACTGGATGGACATATCTAATGTCGAGGACACTGAATGGACATATCTAATGTCGAGGACACTGAACGGACATATCTAATGTCGAGGACACTGGATGGACATATCTAATGTCGAGGACACTGAATGGACATATCTAATGTCGAGGACACTGGATGGACATATCTAATGTCGAGGACACTGAATGGACATATCTAATGTCGAGGACACTGAATGGACATATCTAATGCCGAGGACACTGGATGGACATATCTAATGTCGAGGACATGAATGGACATATCTAATGTCGAGGACACTGAATGGACATATCTAATGTCGAGGACACTGGATGGACATATCTAATGCCGAGGACACTGGATGGACATATCTAATGCCGAGGACACTGGATGGACATATCTAATGCCGAGGACACTGGATGGACATATCTATGTCGAGGACACTGGATGGACATATCTAATGCCGAGGACACTTAATGGACATATCTAATGTCGAGGACACTGAATGGACATATATAATGCCGAGGACACTGAATGGACATATCTAATGTCGAGGACACTGAATGGACATATCTAATGCCGAGGTCGAGGACACTTAATGGACATATATAATGCCGAGGTCGAGGACACTGAATGGACATATATAATATCGAGGTCGAGGACATTGGATGGACATATCTAATGTCGAGGACACTGAATGGACATATATAATGCCGAGGACACTGAATGGACATATCTAATGTCGAGGACACTGAATGGACATATCTAATGCCGAGGTCGAGGACACTTAATGGACATATATAATGCCGAGGTCGAGGACACTGAATGGACATATATAATATCGAGGTCGAGGACATTGGATGGACATATCTAATGTCGAGGACACTGAATGGACATATATAATGCCGAGGACACTGAATGGACATATATAATGTCGAGGACACTGAATGGACATATCTAATACCGAGGTCGAGGACATTGAATGGACATATATACTACCGAGGTCGAGGACACTGAATGGACATATATAATGCCGAGGTCGAGGACACTTAATGGACATATATAATGCCGAGGTCGAGGACACTTAATGGACATATATAATACCGAGGTCGAGGACACTGAATGGACATATATAATGTCGAGGACACTGAATGGACATATATAATACCGAGGTCGAGGACACTGAATGGACATATATAATGCCGAGGTCGAGGACACCGAATGGACATATATAATGCCCAGGTCGAGGACACTGAATGGACATATATAATGCCGAAGACACTGAATGGACATAAATACTACCGAGGTCGAGGACACTGAATGGACATATCTAATGACGAGGCCGAGGACACTTAATGGACATATATAATGCCGAGATCGAGGACACTGAATGGACATATCTAATGTCGAGTTCGAGGATACTGGATGGACATATCTAATGTCGAAGACACTGGATAGACATATCCAATGTCGAGGACACTGGATGGACATATCTAATGTCAAGGACACTGAACGGACATATCTAATGTCGAGGTCGAGGACACTGGATGGACATATCTAATGTCGAGGACACTGGATGGACATATCTAATGTCGAGGACACTGGATGGACATATCTAATGCCGAGGACACTGGATGGACATATCTAATGTCGAGGACACTGGATGGACATATCTAATGCCGAGGACACTGGATGGACATATCTAATGCCGAGGACACTGACTGGACATATCTAATGTCGAGGCCGAGGACACTGAATGGACATATTTAATGTCGAGGACAATTAATGGACATATCTAATGCCGAGGTCGAGGACACTGAATGGATATATCTAATGTCGAGGTCGAGGACACTGAATGGACATATCTAATGCGGAGGCCGAGGACATTGAATGGACATATCTAATGCCGAGGTCGAGGACACTGAATGGACATATCTAATGCCGAGGTCGAGGACACTGAATGGACATATCTAATGTCGAGGAAACTGAATGGACATATCTAATGCCGAGGCCGAGGACATTGAATGGACATATCTAATGCCGAGGTCGAGGACACTGAATAGACATATCTAATGTCGATGACACTGAATGGACATATCTAATGCCGAGGCCGAGGACACTGAATGGACATATCTAATGACGAGGCCGAGGACACTTAATGGACATATATAATGCCGAGGTCGAGGACACTGGATGGACATATCTAATGCCGAGGACACTGGATGGACATATCTAATGTCGAGGAAACTGGATGTACATATCTAATGTCGAGGACACTGGATGGACATATCTAATGTCGAGGACACTGGATGGACATATCTAATGCCGAGGACACTAAATGGACATATCTAATGCCGAGGACACTGGATGGACATATCTAATGCCGAGGACACTGGATTATACATATATAATGTCGAGGACATTGGATGGACATATCTAATGTCGAGGACATTGGATGGACATATCTAATGCCGAGGACACTGGATGGACATATATAATGCCGAGGACACTGGATGGACATATCTAATGCCAAGGACACTGGATGGACATATCTAATGTCGAGGAAACTGGATAGACATATCCAATGTCGAGGACACTGAATGGACATATCTAATGCCAAGGACACTGGATGGACATATCTAATGTCGAGGACACTGGATGGACATATCTAATGTCGAGGACACTTAATGAACATATCTAATGTCGAGGACACTGGATGGACATATCGTATGTCGAGGACACTGGATGGACATATCTAATGCCGAGGACACTTAATGGACATATCTAATGTCGAGTACACTGAATGGACATATCTAATTTCGAGGACAATGAATGGACATATCTAATGCGGAGGACACTGGATGGATATATCTAATACCGAGGACACTTAATGGTCATATCTAATGTCGAGGACACTGAATGGACATATCTAATGTCGAGGACACTTAATGGACATATCTAATGCCGAGGTCACTGGATGGACATATCTAATGCCGAGGACACTGAATGGACATATCTAATATCGAGGACACTTAATGGACATATCTAATGTCGAGGTCACTGGATGGACATATCTAATGCCGAAGTCGAGGACACTGAATGGACATATCTAATGTCGAGGACACTGAATGGACATATCTAATGCCGAGGACATTGGATGGACATATCTAATGTCGAGGACACTTAATGGACATATCTAATGCCGAGGACACTGGATGGACATATCTAATGCCGAGGTCGAGGACACTGAATGGACATATCTAATGCCGAGGACATTGGATGAACATATCTAATGTCGAGGACACTGGATGGACATATCTAATGCCGAGGACACTGGATGGATATATCTAATGCCGAGAACACTGGATGGACATATCTAATGTCGAGGACACTGGATAGACATATCCAATGTCGAGGACACTGAATGGACAGATCTAATGTCGAGGACACTGGATAGACATATCCAATGTCGAGGACAATGGATGGACATATCTAATGTCGAGGACACTTAATGGACATATCTAATGCCTAGGCTACTGGATGGACATATCTAATGTCGAGGACACTGGATGGACATATCTAATGTCGAGGACACTGGTTGGACATATCTAATGTCGAGGACACTGGATGGACATATCTAATGCCGAGGACACTGGATGGACATATCTAATGTCGAGGACACTGGATGGACATATCTAATGCCGAGGACATTGGATGGACATATCTAATGTCGAGGACACTGGATGGACATATCTAATGCCGAGGACACTGGATGGACATATCTAATGTCGAGGACACTGGATGGACATATCTAATGTCGAGGACACTGGATGGACATATCTAATGTCGATGACACTGGATGGACATATCTAATGTCGAGGACACATAATGGACATATGTAATGCCGAGGACATTGGATGGACATATCTAATGTCGAGGACACTGGATGGACATATCTAATGCCAAGGACACTGGATGGACATATCTAATGTCGAGGACACTGGATAGACATATCCAATGTCGAGGACACTGAATGGACATATCTAATGCCAAGGACACTGGATGGACATATCTAATGTCGAGGACACTGGATGGACATATCTAATGTCGAGGACACTTAATGGACATATCTAATGTCGAGGACACTGGATGGACATATCGTATGTCGAGGACACTGGATGGACATATCTAATGCCGAGGACACTTAATGGACATATCTAATGTCGAGGACACTGAATGGACATATCAAATGTCGAGGACACTTAATGGACATATCTAATGCGGAGGACACTGGATGGATATATCTAATGCCGAGGACACTTAATGGACATATCTAATGTCGAGGACACTGATTGGACATATCTAATGCCGAGGACACTGAATGGACATATCTAATGCCGAGGACACTGGATGGACATATCTAATGCCGAGGACACTGAATGGACATATCTAATGCCGAGGACATTGGATGGACATATCTAATGTCGAGGACACTGGATGGACATATCTAATGCCGAGGACACTGGATGGATATATCTAATGCCGAGGACACTGGATGGACATATCTAATGTCGATGACACTGAATGGACATATCTAATGTCGAGGACACTGGATAGACATATCCAATGTCGAGGACACTGGATGGACATATCTAATGCCAAGGACACTGGATGGACATATCTAATGTCGAGGACACTGGATGGACATATTTAATGTCGAGGTCGAGGACACTGGATGGACATATCTAATGCCGAGGACACTGGATGGACACATCTAATGTCGAGGACACTGGATGTACATATCTAATGCCGAAGACACTGGATGGACATATCTAATGCCGAAGACACTGGATGGACATATCTAATGCCGAGGACACTGGATGGACATATCTAATGCCGAGGACACTGATCGGACATATCTAATGTCGAGGACACTGGATGGACATATCTAATGTCGAGGACACTGGATGGACATATCTAAAGTCGAGGACACTGGATGGACATATCTAAAGTCGAGGACACTGGATGGACATATCTAATGCCGTGGTCGAGGACACTGGATGGACATATCTAAAGTCAAGGACACTGGATGGACATATATAATGTCGAGGACACTGGATGGACATATATAATGCCGTGGTCGAGGACACTGAATGGACATATCTAATGCCGAGGACACTGAATGGACATATCTAATGCCGAGGACACTGGATGGACATATCTAATGTCGAGGACGCTGGATGGACATATCTAATGCCGAAGACACTGGATGGACATATCTAATGTCGAGGACACTGATCGGACATATATAATGTCGAGGACACTGGATGGACATATCTAATGCCGAGGACACTGGTTGACATATCTAATGCCGAAGACACTGGATGGACATATCTAATGCCGAGGACACTGGATGGACATATCTAATGTCGAGGACACTGGATGGACATATCTAATGTCGAGGACACTGGATGGACATATCTAATGTCGAGGACACTGGATGGACATATCTAATGTCGAGGACACTGGATGGACATATCTAATGTCGAGGACACTGGATGGACATATCTAATTTCGAGGACACTGGATGGACATATATAATGTCGAGGACACTGGATGGACATATCTAATGCCGAGGACACTGGTTGACATATCTAATGCCGAGGACACTGGATGGACATATATAATGTCGAGGACACTGGATGGACATATCTAATGACAAAGACACTGGATGGACATATCTAATGTCGAGGACACTGGATGGACATATCTAATGTCGAGGACACTGAACGGACATATCTAATGTCGAGGACATTGGATGGACATATCTAATGTCGAGGACACTGAACGGACATATATAATGTCGAGGACACTGGATGGACATATCTAATGTCGAGGACATTGATTGGATATATCTAATGTCGAGGATACTGAACGGACATATCTAATGTCGAGGACTCTGGATGGACATATCTAATGCCGAGGACACTGGTTGGACATATCTAATGCCGAGGACACTGGATGGACATATCTAATGTCGAGGACATTGAATGGATATATCTAATGTCGAGGACACTGAACGGACATATCTAATGTCGAGGACACTGGATGGACATATCTAATGTCGAGGACATTGAATGGATATATCTAATGTCGAGGACACTGAACGGACATATCTAATGTCGAGGACTCTGGATGGACATATCTAATGCCGAGGACACTGGATGGACATATCTAATGCCGAGGACACTGGATGGACATATCTAATGCCGAGGACACTGGGTGGACATATCTAATGTCGAGGATACTTGATGGACATATCTAATGTCGAGGACACTGGATGGACATATCTAATGTCGAGGACACTGGATGGACATATCTAATGCCGAGGACACTGGATGGACATATCTAATGTCGAGGACACTGGATGGACATATCTAATGTCGAGGACACTTAATGGACATATTTAATGTCGAGGTCACTGGATGGACATATCTAATGCCGAGGTCGAGGACACTGGATGGACATATCTAAAGTCGAGGACACTGGATGGACATATCTAAAGTCGAGGACACTGGATGGACATATCTAATGCCGTGGTCGAGGACACTGGATGGACATATCTAAAGTCAAGGACACTGGATGGACATATATAATGCCGAGGACACTGGATGGACATATATAATGCCGTGGTCGAGGACACTGAATGGACATATCTAATGCCGAGGACACTGAATGGACATATCTAATGCCGAGGACACTGGATGGACATATCTAATGTCGAGGACGCTGGATGGACATATCTAATGCCGAAGACACTGGATGGACATATCTAATGTCGAGGACACTGATCGGACATATCTAATGTCGAGGACACTGGATGGACATATCTAATGCCGAGGACACTGGTTGACATATCTAATGCCGAAGACACTGGATGGACATATCTAATGCCGAGGACACTGGATGGACATATCTAATGTCGAGGACACTGGATGGACATATCTAATTTCGAGGACACTGGATGGACATATCTAATGTCGAGGACACTGGATGGACATATCTAATGTCGAGGACACTGGATGGACATATCTAATGTCGAGGACACTGGATGGACATATCTAATGTCGAGGACACTGGATGGACATATCTAATTTCGAGGACACTGGATGGACATATATAATGTCGAGGACACTGGATGGACATATCTAATGCCGAGGACACTGGTTGACATATCTAATGCCGAGGACACTGGATGGACATATATAATGTCGAGGACACTGGATGGACATATCTAATGACAAAGACACTGGATGGACATATCTAATGTCGAGGACACTGGATGGACATATCTAATGTCGAGGACACTGAACGGACATATCTAATGTCGAGGACATTGGATGGACATATCTAATGTCGAGGACACTGAACGGACATATATAATGTCGAGGACACTGGATGGACATATCTAATGTCGAGGACATTGATTGGATATATCTAATGTCGAGGACACTGAACGGACATATCTAATGTCGAGGACTCTGGATGGACATATCTAATGCCGAGGACACTGGTTGGACATATCTAATGCCGAGGACACTGGATGGACATATCTAATGTCGAGGACATTGAATGGATATATCTAATGTCGAGGACACTGAACGGACATATCTAATGTCGAGGACACTGGATGGACATATCTAATGTCGAGGACATGAATGGATATATCTAATGTCGAGGACACTGAACGGACATATCTAATGTCGAGGACTCTGGATGGACATATCTAATGCCGAGGACACTGGATGGACATATCTAATGCCGAGGACACTGGATGGACATATCTAATGCCGAGGACACTGGATGGACATATCTAATGTCGAGGATACTTGATGGACATATCTAATGTCGAGGACACTGGATGGACATATCTAATGTCGAGGACACTGGATGGACATATCTAATGCCGAGGACACTGGATGGACATATCTAATGTCGAGGACACTGGATGGACATATCTAATGTCGAGGACACTTAATGGACATATCTAATGTCGAGGTCACTGGATGGACATATCTAATGCCGAGGTCGAGGACACTGAATGGACATATCTAATGTCGAGGACACTGAATGGACATATCTAATGCCGAGGACATTGGATGGACATATCTAATGTCGAGGACACTGAATGGACATATCTAATGCCGAGGACATTGGATGGACATATCTAATGTCGAGGACACTGGATGGATATATCTAATGCCGAGGACACTGGATGGACATATCTAATGTCGAGGACACTGGATAGACATATCCAATGTCAAGGACACTGAATGGACATATCTAATGTCGAGGATACTGGATAGACATATCCAATGTCGAGGACACTGGATGGACATATCTAATGCCAATGACACTGGATGGACATATCTAATGTCGAGGACACTTAATGGACATATCTAATGCCGAGGCTACTGGATGGACATATCTAATGTCGAGGACACTGGATGGACATATCTAATGTCGAGGACACTGGATGGACATATCTAATGCCGAGGACACTGGATGGACATATCTAATACCGAGGACACTGGATGGACATATCTAATGCCGAGGACACTGGATGGACATATTTAATGTCGAGGTCGAGGACACTGGATGGACATATCTAATGCCGAGGACACTGGATGGACACATCTAATGTCGAGGACACTGGATGGACATATCTAATGCCGAAGACACTGGATGGACATATCTAATGCCGAGGACACTGGATGGACATATCTAATGCCGAGGACACTGATCGGACATATCTAATGTCGAGGACACTGGATGGACATATCTAATGTCGAGGACACTGGATGGACATATCTAAAGTCGAGGACACTGGATGGACATATCTAAAGTCGAGGACACTGGATGGACATATCTAATGCGGTGGTCGAGGACACTGGATGGACATATCTAAAGTCAAGGACACTGGATGGACATATATAATGCCGAAGACACTGGATGGACATATATAATGCCGTGGTCGAGGACACTGAATGGACATATCTAATGCCGAAGACACTGAATGGACATATCTAATGTCGAGGACGCTGGATGGACATATCTAATGCCGAGGACACTGGATGGACATATCTAATGTCGAGGACACTGGATGGACATATCTAATTTCGAGGACACTGGATGGACATATCTAATGTCGAGGACACTGGATGGACATATCTAATGTCGAGGACACTGGATGGACATATCTAATGTCGAGGACACTGGATGGACATATCTAATGTCGAGGACACTGGATGGACATATCTAATTTCGAGGACACTGGATGGACATATATAATGTCGAGGACACTGGATGGACATATCTAATGCCGAGGACACTGGTTGACATATCTAATGCCGAGGACACTGGATGGACATATATAATGTCGAGGACACTGGATGGACATATCTAATGACAAAGACACTGGATGGACATATCTAATGTCGAGGACACTGGATGGACATATCTAATGTCGAGGACACTGAACGGACATATCTAATGTCGAGGACATTGGATGGACATATCTAATGTCGAGGACACTGAACGGACATATATAATGTCGAGGACACTGGATGGACATATCTAATGTCGAGGACATTGAATGGATATATCTAATGTCGAGGACACTGAACGGACATATCTAATGTCGAGGACACTGGATGGACATATCTAATGTCGAGGACATTGAATGGATATATCTAATGTCGAGGACACTGAACGGACATATCTAATGTCGAGGACTCTGGATGGACATATCTAATGCCGAGGACACTGGATGGACATATCTAATGCCGAGGACACTGGATGGACATATCTAATGTCGAGGACACTGGATAGACATATCTAATGTCGAGGACACTGGATGGACATATCTAATGCCGAGGACACTGGATAGATATATCTAATGTCGAGGACACTGGATGGACATATCTAATGCCGAGGACACTGGATGGACATATCTAATGCCGAGGACACTGGATGGACATATCTAATGTCGAGGACACTGAATGGACATATCTAATGCCGAGGACATTGGATGGACATATCTAATGCCGAGGACACTGGATGGACATATCTAATGCCGAGGACATTTTGTTATACTTTATTTATTTTACAACGATTGCGAAGCAAGTTTTAACAACTTATATTAATCACTCTCGTTGGCTCGGATGAAGGCATATATGTGGTCATTCATGTGGGGAGAAACCGGAGTACCCAAAGAATACCCACCTGTCCGATCTGGCGACCATCGTACCATCTCACATACTTCCCGAGGACATTGAATGGACATATCTAATGTCGAGGACACTGGATGGACATATCTAATGTCGAGGACATTGAACGGACATATCTAATGCCGAGGACACTGGATGGACATATCTAATATCGAGGACACTGGATGGACATATCTAAAGTCGAGGACACTGGATGGACATATCTAATACCGAGGACACTGATCGGACATATGTAATGTCGAGGACACTGGATGGACATATCTAATGCCGTGGTCGAGGACACTGAATGGACATATCTAATGCCGAGGACACTGAATGGACATATCTAATGTCGAGGACATTGGATGGACATATCTAATGTCGAGGACACTGGATGGACATATCTAATGCCGAGGACACTGGATGGATATATCTAATGCCGAGGACACTGGATGGACATATCTAATGTCGAGGACACTGGATAGACATATCCAATGTCAAGGACACTGAATGGACATATCTAATGTCGAGGACACTGGATAGACATATCCAATGTCGAGGACACTGGATGGACATATCTAATGCCAATGACACTGGATGGACATATCTAATGTCGAGGACACTTAATGGACATATCTAATGCCGAGGCTACTGGATGGACATATCTAATGTCGAGGACACTGGATGGACATATCTAATGTCGAGGACACTGGATGGACATATCTAATGTCGAGGACACTGGATGGACATATCTAATGCCGAGGACACTGGATGGACATATCTAATGTCGAGGACACTGGATGGACATATCTAATGCCGAGGACACTGGATGGACATATCTAATGCCGAGGACACTGGATGGACATATCTAATGCCGAGGACACTGAATGGACATATCTAATGCCGAGGACACTGAATGGACATATCTAATGCCGAGGACACTGAATGGACATATCTAATGCCGAGGTCGAGGACACTGGATGGACATATCTAATGCCGAGGACACTGGATGGACATATCTAATGTCGAGGACACTGATCGGACATATCTAATGTCGAGGACACTGGTTGACATATCTAATGCCGAAGACACTGGATGGACATATCTAATGCCGAGGACATTGAACGGACATATCTAATGTCGAGGACACTGGATGGACATATCTAATGCGAATGACACTGGATGGACATATCTAATGTCGAGGACACTGGATGGACATATCTAATGCCGAGGACATTGAACGGACATATATAATGCCGAGGACATTGAACGGACATATCTAATGCCGAGGACACTTAATGGACATATATAATGCCGAGGACACTGGATGGACATATCTAATGCCGAGGACATTGAACGGACATATCTAATGCCGAGGACATTGAATGGATATATCTAATGTCGAGGACACTGGATGGACATATATAATGCCGAGGACACTGGATGGACATATCTAATGCCGAGGACATTGAACGGACATATCTAATGCCGAGGACATTGAATGGATATATCTAATGCGGAGGACAATGGATGGACATATCTAATGCCGAGGACATTGAATGGATATATCTAATGCGGAGGACATTGAACGGACATATCTAATGTCGAGGACACTGGATGGACATATCTAATGTCGAGAACACTGGATGGACATATCTAATGTTGAGGACACTGCATGGACATATCTAATGTCGAGGACACTGGATGGACATATCTAATGCGAATGACACTGGATGGACATATCTAATGTCGAGGACACTGGATGGACATATCTAATGCCGAGGACACTGGATGGAAATATCTAATGCCGAGGACATTGAACGGACATATCTAATGCCGAGGACATTGAACGGACATATCTAATGCCGAGGACATTGAATGGATATATCTAATGCGGAGGACACTGTATGGACATATCTAATGCCGAGGACATTGAATGGATATATCTAATGCGGAGGACATTGAACGGACATATCTAATGCCGAGGACATTGAACGGACATATCTAATGCTGAGGACATTGAACGGACATATCTAATGTCGAGGACACTGGATGGACATATCTAATGCCGAGGACACTGGATGGACATATCTAATGTCGAGGACACTGGATGGACATATCTAATGTCGAGGACACTGGATGGACATATATAATGTCGAGGACACTGGATGGACATATATAATGCCGAGGACACTGGATGGACATATATAATGTCGAGGACATTGCATGGATATATCTAATGCCGAGGACATTGAATGGACATATCTAATGCCGAGGACATTGAACGGACATATATAATGCCGAGGACATTGAATGTATATATCTAATGCGGAGGACACTGGATGGACATATCTAATGCCGAGGACATTGAATGGATATATCTAATGCCGAGGACGTTGAATGGACATATCTAATGCGGAGGACACTGGATGGACATATCTAGTGTCGAGGACATTGAATGGATATATCTAATGCGGAGGACATTGAACGGACATATCTAATGTCGAGGACACTGGATGGACATATCTAATGTCGAGGACACTGGATGGACATATCTAATGTCGAGGACACTGGATGGACATATCTAATGCGAATGACACTGGATGGACATATCTAATGTCGAGGACACTGGATGGACATATCTAATGCCGAGGACATTGAATGGATATATCTAATGCGGAGGACACTGGATGGACATATATAATGTCGAGGACATTGAATGGATATATCTAATGCCGAGGACATTGAATGGACATATCTAATGCGGAGGACACTGGATGGACATATCTAATGTCGAGGACACTGGATGGACATATCTAATGTCGAGGACATTGGATGGACATATCTAATGTCGAGGACACTGGATGGACGCATCTAATGCCGAGGACACTGGATGGACATATCTAATGTCGAGGACACTGGATGGACATATCTAATGTCGAGGACATTGGATGGACATATCTAATGCCGAGGACACTGGATGGACATATATAATGTCGAGGACATTGGATGTACATATCTAATGCGGATGACACTTAATTAATACCTACGCTAATGAACGTGTATACGGGGAAAGCGATGCTATCTTGTCGTACGAGCACACTGTAATTGATGGTTGAATTGTCTAGAATATTTAGTGTCAATATATATTTATGGATAAAATCGGTTTAATTCTGCACCACAACACACGCCAAATTGGGATTATTTATTCCATTATCAGAGGAACATCTCGCCCGGGGCTCAGAACCGCATCAGTAATTAAATGAACCTGGTTAACGCCAATTTCGTACAGCAATAACTTAAATAATTGAATATTAAATGCAATAGACTTGATGGAATTAGTTAGTAATGGAAATGTTATACATCGCTTGACGATGAGATAAAACTGGTAAACTGTACAGTAAAACGGTGTAGCACAGGTCTTCTTTTCTTCTTTTTTATTTAAGTTTATTTCACGTCTCTGCCCTGGATATGAGCGATGGGTAGTTTACCTAACAACACCTTTCCTGGGCATGCGCTAGCGGTTAACCAGTAGGCCCCTACTTGGTGCACCAACCTCCGTAATAAACTGTCAATATTTTCATATAAAGAGACACGGTCTGAGCGGGGCTCGAATCGGTGACCATCAGTAATGATAGGTTACAGTGGTATACAACTCAACGACCTTAACCACACGACCACGGAAACGGACGTATCACTTGTGTTTTACGTTTATTTATCGTCGCTACCGGTTGCCCATATGAGCGACGCCTCTTGAGGAGATTAGTCAATTTCTATTTTGGAGGATAGTGACAGACCGAGACCCATTCCAGAGAGTTATCTGGTTCTTTTACGTGCACGGTATCAAGCACCGACAGGAGACCTCGGTTTAATGTTCCATCTGAAAGACTGTTAATTTTATTATGGTCAGACGGGGGTCGAACCTGCGATCCATGGAATACCAGTCCAACGTGTTACCCACTGGACTACAGATCCGTCTGTGTATCACTTGTCATGTTTACTACTAGTATATACCATACTAACTGGTGCGGGCCGTTGTCTAATGTTGTTAAAACTTGTGGCCCAAACCATTTGTATGTTCATAGTATGTATTGTATCATTTTGTGTATGACATATTTACTATTGATTTGCTATATAAAAATATATGATTAAGCTAAGTGTATACCCTTAGATAAAAGTATAATAAAAAGAATATACTTTATTTATTTTACAACTATTGTGAAACAATTTATCGTTGGTGCGGATGAAAGCGTATATGTAGTAGTTCGTGTGGGAGGAAAGCGTATATGTAGTAGTTCGTGTGGGAGGAAAGCGTATATGTAGTAGTTTGTGTGGGAGGAAAGCGTATATGTAGTAGTTCGTGTGGGATGAAAGCGTATATGTAGTAGTTTGTGTGGGAGGAAAGCGTATATGTAGTAGTTCGTGTGGGAGGAAAGCGTATATGTAGTAGTTTGTGTGGGAGGAAAGCGTATATGTAGTAGTTTGTATGGGAGGAAAGCGTATATGTAGTAGTTTGTGTGGGAGGAAAGCGTATATGTAGTAGTTTGTGTGGGATGAAAGCGTATATGTAGTAGTTCGTGTGGGATGAAAGCGTATATGTAGTAGTTCGTGTGGGAGGAAAGCGTATATGTAGTAGTTTGTGTGGGATGAAAGCGTATATGTAGTAGTTCGTGTGGGAGGAAAGCGTATATGTAGTAGTTCGTGTGGGAGGAAAGCGTATATGTAGTAGTTCGTGTGGGAGGAAAGCGTATATGTAGTAGTTCGTGTGGGAGGAAAGCGTATATGTAGTAGTTTGTGTGGGAGGAAAGCGTATATGTAGTAGTTCGTGTGGGAGGAAAGCGTATATGTAGTAGTTCGTGTGGGAGGAAAGCGTATATGTAGTAGTTTGTGTAGGACGAAAGCGTATATGTAGTAGTTTGTGTGGGAGGAAAGCGTATATGTAGTAGTTCGTGTGGGAGGAAAGCGTATATGTAGTAGTTTGTGTGGGAGGAAAGCGTATATGTAGTAGTTTGTGTGGGAGGAAAGCGTATATATAGTAGTTTGTGTGGGAGGAAATTGGTGTCCTGTCAGATCTGGCGACTACCTTACTTCCCGGTTGAGGATCGAACCGGGTTGCATTGGTGAGAAGCGAGGATGCTAACCACTACGCTAATCGGACTGGCACTAATATTTGGAGGTCGTGAATGCGCAGTGGTAGTGCGTTCGCTTCATGTGCGAAAGGTCCTGAGTTGAGCCCCGTTTGAGCCGTTACGATTATGCCCTTAGGTGAGCCATTTAAATTCCACATTGCCTCTTCTACCTCCCTCGTGACGATGGATTCCATCAGGAATGAGGTCTCGAGAGTGATTAATATAAATTGTTAGAACTTGTTTCGCAATCGAGCTAAAATAAAATTATATTTGTATAAATACACTAATATGTATAGTGTTGTGTAAGCTGCATCGTGTGGAATTTATATTCAAAGAATGTATATGGCGGAATGCTTCCACATTTGTTTATGGGTCTATCTCTTTAGGGCGTGTTGCAGTTTTTATGTTCACTGCATAGCGGTAATTGAAATTATATTGATACAGAGTTTTAAAGCTTGAATTAAACGAAATATAAGGTCGTAAGTCTTTGATCTTATATGCGTGAATCGACATTTTATAGACAGTCAAACTTTTCATTAATTAAGATGGTTTATACTCACATTCCATATATTCGAAATATATTATTTTATATTTGAAATGAAAGGCAACAGGTTCATAAATGCCGTTAAACAGGGTCAGTGTAGTACGGTCAGAGAAAGAAGGTAACATTTAAAGATATAAAAGCTTAATTCTCTCTCTATAAATTAAACATATCTTTTTGTTGTTTTATGATTATATATTTCACGGCTCTGATCAGAGAAGATTGATGTAAAAAAAGAAATGTTACTACAAACGGTGAAACCATGTAGGCCTACCATCGATCCATTTCACGAACAAGTCACTTTTAACTTAATCGACCGGGGAGCACGTGACTAAATCATCATCTATTGCGCATGAGCAGGCTGATTGACAGCGTGTCACTTCAATTATTGGCCAATGAAGTCAGTCCTTTTGTGATGCTGCATTCAACCAGCGTTTGCAACACGCCCAGGGGCGATGTAATGGCTTCATTTCATTTGAAAATCATAATATTTTCGCTATTCATAGCCGATGACAATAGAAATTTACCGTTAAATGCGCGGAACACATAATTTTAAATAAGGAGATCTGCTGGCTATGGTGGGGTCCGACCTACGTCTGATTAATTATGATTTCGAAGTTCATAAATAGCCTGGTGAACAGCTTTCACAATCAGACTTGTCACAACATTTGAAATACACACGAACTAGAATTGACAATTAATGGTTCATTTAAAACACGACTTGGGAGTTAAATCTTGCATTGACTGTTACATAGAGTCACTGCTACCTGCTACCTGTTGTATTGTGTGAGAGACTGTTGCATAATTTGTCACATTTTGACAGAAGAACATTATATCATTCGTATGTTGAAGGTACCCGTCTGCACGAAACCAATAAAAAGGTATGTACAAATTTAATTATTTTGATTCATATTTAAGAATGATTCAACAATCTCAAATAAATATTACACATTACAGCGAATATACTCCTCATTTTATGATAAAATAGTAAAAACATTCACACTAGCTTCTTCGTTCCCTAGCAACAACAGTTGTTACTAAATCGTTCTTATATTCAGGGTCACACTTGTGGAATTCCCTCCCTTATCACAACAGCACATGCAGTTCCACACGTCAAAGCTTTATATGTATATATCAGGTGGTGCAAAGAACAGACCAATAACCTAATAAACTGATAATATACAATTATACATGAATATAAGTATTAGTTCTTGCAGCTTATATCTTATTTCCTATGACAGTTTTACTGGTTACTGTTTACATGTTTCATTATGCTATTTCATGTTTTAATTTGTTGAGGGCCTCATGGTAGATTGACTTAATTGTTCAAATGAGTTCTCACGTTAAATAAAGTCTTTATTATTATTATTATTATTATTATTATTATTATTATTATTATTAGACTCGACAACAAAAAGAAAACAAACTTAATTGTTTCGATGTTTACATGTTATTGAATATGATATCAATATATGTATATGTGTAAACATTATGTGATCTCGACCTGTATGTGTGGCACAGAGATAACATGGTTCGCCTAGGAACTAGTGTGTTTACAGTTCGCATCACATTTACCACTTCTACATTTTAATTATTTTTATTTTTACAATTCATTTATCTGCAATGCTTCTTACATATTTTCAATCCATAGATAATTCAAGTTATCTAAGACAATTTCACTTCAGGAAATATCTCGTTCGACATTTCTTGGTTGAAGCTTTAGATTTTAAATGCTTGTATAAGTAAGTAAGTAGTAAGTAAATAAGTAAGTAAATGATTTATTATTGTGGAATGTGCATAATAACGAAAGCATAATTATTAACAACATAAATTAACATTCAAAACTCGGCCCAATGGGCTTATATGTCACCAATACAATTATACAATATTATTACTTGAATATATTGATGTATATGTAATTATATTGTACAAATGTGTATTTCTATGTGTGATGCATAGTATGGTATGAAGCATGTTTTGTTACTTATTTTGTGACAGTACAGCCAACTAAACTTACATAAAATTCGAAGAAAAAACATAAGAACACACGGGTACTCGAACCCATCACCTCAAAAACATAGGAACACACGGGTACTCGAACCCATCACCTCAAAAACATAGGAGCACACGGGTACTCGAACCCACCACCTCAAAAACATAGGAACACACGGGTACTCGAACCCACCACCTCAAAATCATAGGAACACACGGGTACTCGAACCCACCACCTCAAAAACATAGGAACACACGGGTACTCGAACCCACCACCTCAAAAACATAAGAACACACGGGTACTCGAACCCACCACCTCAAAAACATAGGAACACACGGGTACTCGAGCCCACCACCTCAAAAACATAGGAACACCCGGGTACTCGAACCCATCACCTCACAAACATAAGAACACCCGGGTACTCGAACCCATCACCTCACAAACATAAGAACACACGGGTACTCGAACCCATCACCTCAAAAACATAGGAACACACGGGTACTCGAAGCCATTACCTCAAAAACATAGGAACACACGGGTACTCGAACCCACCACCTCAAAAACATAAGAACACACGGGTACTCGTACCCATCACATCAAAAACATGGGAACACACGGGTACTCGAACCCATCACCTCAAAAACATAGGAACACACGGGTACTCGAACCCATCACCTCAAAAACATAAGAACACACGGGTACTCGAATCCATCACATCAAAAACATAAGAACACACGGGTACTCGAACCCATCACCTCAAAAGAAATATGTTTATTGTATAGTCAGTGCTTTTGCTCACCGCTCTATTTAAATGAGTTTGTATTTCAGTTACAAATAATTTAGAAATACGTACCTTTATTGTTTACCGCGGAATATAGGTGTAAACAACTACATACGCCTAAACCTAAGTTGGAAATGTTCCGTACTACTTTTGTTTATTCAGGTTCTTCCATTTGGAATTCACTACCTCATTATATTCAAAATTCCAACTCACTTAATTTCTTTAAAACTCGATATTTAAGATGGAATAAGCCAACAGAAACATAGAAATATGGTATATATATATATACATAATAGATGAGCTTCCACGTATTGCTGAATACTATACTTAACATGTAGTGTTTCTTTAATTAATATGTTTTCTATGTCATTGTATATATGTTGAGGGCCTTAATTGTATTAGCCAAGTGTTATGTAAGCTCCCTCGTAGACTAAAATCTTTATTATTATTATTATTATTATTAATTATTATTATTATTATTATTATTATTATTAAACGCCAATTTATGAAATCAATTGAGATACAAAATGGGGAAATATATACTTCTTTCAATAAAATTAAAATGTAGAAAATGATCGACACAATAACATAAGAGCTGCTGCTCGTCAGTTCTACTATGTATAAATTAAGGTTTGTGTTCTTAATTGTTTTCCCTTGCAGACGGATCTGATCGCAGGTTCGATCCCCCGTCTGACCCTAATAAAATTAACAGTCTTTCAGGTGGGACGTTAAACCGATGTCTCGTGTCGGTGCTGTACACCGTGCACGTAAAAGAACCAGAGGAGACTCTGGAATGGGTCTCTGTCTGTATCATTGCACTATCCTCCAAAAATCTAAACTGACTAATCTCTTCAGGAGGCGTCGCTCATATGCGCAACCGGTATCGATGATAAATAAACGTAAAATACACTGCAGCTGACGTGCGGTAGGTCGATGGTTATATCCGGGTACCCGTCCGTGCCTGCAATGCTAGCAGGATAGAGGAGAGACCCAGTATGTCCTAGGCTGTTGGTGTGTGACTTTAATCCCCATAACAAACAAACACTATGAATCCAATTTAAATATATACATTTGTAAACTGAAATTACAATTATGAAATTTATTGCGCAATATGTTATTTTAATATGTGTTTTTCTTCTTTTATATAAATAAATGAAATGTAACGATTGATATGCCCTTATATCTCCTTCAAAAGCTCGAGCGTTCGTGTAATTGAATAGAAATGTGCGGTAAATTGTAACCCAGCGTAAATTGACTGGAAGATGTATTCCGTTCCAGTTATAACGTTCCTCATTCCGTAATAACAAATGTGTTTTAAATTGTCAATATTCAGTTAAATCAGTTTCATATTGAGAAAATGAGAAAAAATATATATTTCAAATTAGCTAATTAGCTAGCTCTATATTAAGATAATGCTTAATAGTATATAAAATATGTTGATGTAAAAAAACATAAATACGTGACATTTTTCTCATCTTAATCTACGTAGTGTTTCATCGTTTCTGTAGAAAGTGTGACGGATGTAATTGGTCATAAATGTAATTATTAAATGGAGGTAAAACTAGTTGCCTGGTATTGAGTGTCACGTGTGTCACGTGTTTACTAGCACGAACTGTCAAATAGCATGCGTATTTGTATGCATATTTAATAATGATTAATAATTCATTAATAATGATTTTGCAATGATACTGATTGCAAGTGGTGTTGATTTAATGGCAATAGAATGGGCATAATACAGTCTACATCCGTTATGTCAAAGTCGGTTATGTCGAATTCTCCGGTTATCTCGAAGTCGGATCAAAGTCCCGTTTCAGACAGTATCATTATACATATAACTGGATCCGTTTATATCGAATTTCGTTAATTCAAACTTCGGTTATGTCGAAGTATTTTGCTCGGTCCGACGGAATTCGACATAGCGGATGTAGACTGTACATTGGAAACGTTCCTTCTTAATATTTACCATATATCAATACGTGTATTTGCCAAAACCTGCTTTAATATTTTACAGCGTCGTAGTTCTTACCTATGTAAATAATTAGTTAGTTCTTATCTATGTAAATAATTAGTTAGTTCTTATCTATGTAAATAATTAGTACATTATTTTATTTGTGAACACATTTTATAACAACTATGTAAAGGCTGCTAAACCATTCATTCTTGATCTGATCAGAGATGGTTCTGATTTCTTAAAACATATTCTAATTTGCGCGATAGTTTTCCCTATCAGAATCTTAAAAATCAGTATTTTAAATATTTTTAATGTCATGATTAGCGACTTTTACATGGTTTTTAGAAAGTAAAACATGCTTAACGTTATTGTAATATGCTATTGTCTCGTATACTTCTCATTGGTAGAATGGCTATGTGCACTGTATGTGCTATGCTATGCTATGTATGTACGGTACATAGATGAGACAGAAATAAAGATATAATATATATCAGCATCATACGAATACGAACATTCTGTTCTGCTTCATAGGCAGAGTGGAATAATAGAATATTAATGTGTTTTATGTGTGGGGGGTGGGGTGGGGTGTGGGGGTAAAGTAGTTTCTACAATTTATTATTATTTGTGGGGGTGTTGGGGTAAAGTAGTTTCTACAGTTTATTATTATTTGTGGGGGTGGGGTGTTGGGGTAAAGTAGTTTCTACAGTTTATTATTATTTGTGGGGGAATACATCAGATGCCCCTCGGAGCAGTATTTCGGACACGGACGGACATTCGTGTAGAACCGGCATGTCCTCACATAAAATAATTCGACACCCTCAGTTTGGGTTGGATTCGAACCTACAACGGTGGGAAGCAAGTGAATTGATGTCAACGACCGTGACCACTATGATATTCTCGTAGACATGTACAGTTCTTGCCGTAAATGCATGTAAAGTGGACAACGTAACACAACATGTATTTCGTCCTCTACTACATTCACACAATTAAAGCACGTTCTATTTTCTAATTCTAACTTTCAAATAAAACACGTGTACATGTGTAATACCAATACAAGTAAATAAACAAGTAGACATAAATATTAAATAAACAAGTAGACATAAATATTAAATAAACAAGTAGACATAAATATTAAATAAACAAGTAGACATAAATATTAAATAAACAAGTAGACATAAATATTAAATAAACAAGTAGACATAAATATTAAATAAACAAGTAGACATAAATATTAAATAAACAAGTAGACATAAATATTAAATAAACAAGTAGACATAAATATTAAATAAACAAGTAGACATAAATATTAAATAAACAATTTGTAAATTTAAAGTTTATCCTCTTTAAAACCAATATATATATATTATAATTCTATTATAAAAAGTCTACTCAAAAGAAAGTGTTTGTTTTAATTTGCTTGTATTATATTGATCACGTGTAAATCACGTGTAAATAGTAAGTATGCTAGGTATATAATTATGACTATACATGCATACGTCTAAATAAACTGTTATTCTTCTTCTTCTTCTTCTTCTTCTTCTTCTTCTTCTTCTTCTTCTCTGTTAATGGCTAACAGTCAATAATTGAGCTAGTATGGCCATGCGTTCTGTTCTATACAATATTAAGCTAATACTATATATACCATTCTGGTGATTGTATGTAAGTAACTCTTCACATTTCCTCTTCTCTCTCCCTCGTGGCGATGGATTCCATCAGGAAAGAGGTCTCGAGAGTGATTAAGATAAGTTGTAATAACTTGTTTCGCAATCGAGCTAAAATAAATTTGTATAAACTTAAGTAATTCTTCAGAAATGGAGGAATAAAAGATAATATATCACAATTATATACAGAATTATTTAGTATGTTATCTTAACAGTTTTCTTCTCGATAAGAGTACTCTTATATAAGTAATTATATTCGTTCGAGTTGGGGTGGGGTGGTGTATATGCCTGCAACACCAACGTGTAAACAATACAACATTGGGGGTATTTGCTCTCATATATGGCTAGGGTAATACCATGAAGAAAGCCCATGTTTCTGTCAATGTGAATTAAATAACAACTTTCAACTTTATTCAACAACTTAGGTTCATACATATAATGAACTGCAAAAGCATCATATAACAGAACAGAACAGAACAGAACAGAACAGAACAGATATGTTCTATAATACAACACATATTACATACATACTGATATTACATACATAATATTACATACACAAGTGGTTAGGTAATTTACCAGCGCTCATATCACATTCCGCGCATATGGGATTTCATTGCACAAATTACGAATTTTTTATATTTTATTTTTATACATCTATGTCTATGTCTGTGTTATCTATTTCATTAATAATCTTTTCGCAATACTATTTATTAATATCTTAAATAATAAAAATATTGAATTGATTCAAAAACATCAAAAGGAATACAAATGCATATGTACCATTAATTTTCAGTCTAGAGATGTGTTTATGCATATATGGTTAGTTATTCGTTTATTACAATATTAATGCATTGCAGTCTCAGTCATTTGCGGATAATCAGAAATTAAAAACATAGATAATAGCATGCATAATGACAATTCTATCACGGAATTACACGAGGCAGTTATATAACGATATATAATATTCATACAAGTGCATTATGTACATTAATTTTACATTATTTGTTTATTTTACGTTTAATTATCGTCGCTACCGGTTGCCCATATGAGCGATGCCTCCTGCATAGATTAGTCATTTTAGATTTTGGAGGATAGTGCAATGATACAGACAGACCCATTCCAGAATCTCCTCTCGTTCTTTTACGTGCACGGTGTAAAACACTGACACGAGACCTCGGTTTAAAGTTCCAATTGAAAGACCTAATTGTATTAGAGTCAGACGGGGGGTCGAACCTGCTATTCCTGGATCACCAGTCCAACGTGTTAACCACTGGACTACAGATCCGTCTGTGATGTACATTATGCATATTTCACAAATTTATAACATAGATACTCTTAACATACCAATGGTAATATAAAACACATATATATGGTTTAACGATGAGTGTAATGACATAAAATTATTATGAACATATGGAGGTTCAGATTTAAAGCGACACTACATCAGTGAAAACATAAATTTATACAGAATGTAATTTCCTATTATATGGCATAATATTTTTCCAAATATTTGCCTCAAATACTGAGTATTTCAAATAATAAACAAGCGTCGTATACGCGGTTTGTTGACATAACAAAATAATGTAAACAGGGTCGACATGCATGTGTAATACAACCTGTGTATCCCGAATAACTAGAATTATGGTACAGATTTACCGTTAAATTCCACATTTGTGCCTATGTATATTTGGGGTGTTCTCACTTTCCCCACTTTATAGATTCCAGGTAAAGAAGTAGGGAATTTGTAAGTGGGGAAAGTGAGACGTCTTTGTTATAGTTAACAATGGACTTAATTGGTGATAATTGACCAAATTTGGTATTCTGTACTGCGAAAAGTTTGTAACCACAAATTGAATGGTGTTTTAAATTGATAAAAGTAACATAGGATTGTGTTTTAATAAACTTTTATTACATACATTTGACCAATAAAGAGGATACACATATATTATTTAATAAGCACATTTAGCGACTTAGTAGCACATATAAATGTCACATTTATTTTCATGGAGAAATAATGAGTGTTCAGCAGACAAAATCCTCAAATTGTTGGTCATACACAATATTGTTCATGGTCCTAGCTTGGTGAGATGTGATGCTGCGTCGGCGTACTCCATGACATCTACTTCCCCAGACTCGAGCCTCTGCTTCAGGTGGCCCAATCTCTCCTCGATGACCCGGTACAGCCGCTTCTTTGGTCGCCGCTTTTTCTGGAATAGTTCCATGACTTTGTAGACGTTGGGGTGCGGGTGGGTGAGAAGTCCGTTGACCTTGTTGTGCCAACCTTCAACATGATTTGTAGTACGTGGCCCATCGTTGTCGTAGTGGTTCCACATCGGCTTGTCACCTTCTACCCATTGCTCAGTGACATAGTCTTTGAACCTGACAACAGGCGTTGAGTCACCGTCGTTGCTTTCCAGGGCATGGAACTAAACATCCTCCACCAATGGCATCGGTACAAGTGGCAACACACCGGCTCTACGAGCTAACGTGCGGAAGGCATCATTATCGCGAAACTCAGTCGCAAGTCCACACGCTTGAACTTTTCTCCACACGCACTGTGAGTAGTGAAAGTAACACCCTTTCAAAGTTTACCTTAGTTGGAATATCATCCTTTAAGTTGATTTTCGCCGTACAATCTTTGTTCACGCACTTCCAGTAGCTACGATCTCCCTTGTTATTCTTCAGGCTGAACAAGTAATCGTTGTGTATCAGGGTCCGACTGCCACGACTATTTTCTATAAAGCGAACTCCAACCTGTGCGTTTGCCATTTTGAATGTGATGTAGTTGAATGTGATGTAGTTGAATGTGATGTAGATGTAGTTGAATGTGATGTAGTTGAATGTGATGTAGTTGAATGTGATGTAGTTGAATGTGATGTAGTTGAATGTGATGTAGTTGAATGTTATGGTTATATTTATATGCTTAAGTCATGGTATGATTATTACATTGTTTGACTTCATTAAGTGAACAATTGTCATCTTCAAACACATTTTTGTGTTAATTAATTGGTGTCTTTAACTGACTACATATTACTCAGATCACATTAAGTGTCTTTAACTGTCTCTAATCAGCTAGCTAACATATTAGAAAACAACAACAACAACAATAATTTATTGCATAAAACATAGTCATATGCTTATAGCAAATACACAATATATATGAGTAGACAGTCATGGATTTTCAGAGAAGTGCTTAACAAATACAAATAATTTTAATTGTGTAATGAAGTTACTTTCTTAGTAAATTTGCAGCAAAGTAAATAAATTTGGACAGTTTTAATAATAATTCTTTTGATTCGGCTGTTAAAAGGTTGGTCAATTTTTGTAACGTAGGCCAGGTATAGTAATATCTTTTAAAATACTTATGTCTTAAGTCAGTATATTAACAAACGTGGTTCAGTTATTTCAGTTTCACAGTATACCTTACTTACAGGTAAAGGAAAGGTGTGAACATTGAAAGTGGGGAAAGTGAGACAGTCTGCACTGGCCAAAAATCAAAAAGTGGGGAAAGTGAGATACAACCATTTATTTGTAGACTAATCTTAGTTAAATTTATTATCTCTAAGCGACAGTATCAAGCGTTTAGTATTGTACAATGACAAAGAAATGTCAATTCAAGAGCGTGGATGACCGGTATATGAAATCCTACATTCACTTTTGAAAGTGTGTAGACCACAAACACACTGTTTATTGATTCAATATGTGTGTTCGAATGTATTCGGAAGAATTTGTAGTAGCAATGCATTTATACGTGAACAATGCATTTGTTTGGCTTTTTGCGATGTAATGTCGCTTTAAACCACTTTTCAAACACCTTAAAAATACACATAGCTAAATGTGTAACAATTAACATGTTTTCTGATAGGAACACTTCACGAAATTTGAACACATTTGGGTGTTTCCAATAATAGTTCTTCTTATGAACTAGACGTACTTCATGGTAAAGTGGACATTCAAATAGAAAGTGAACTTCCTCTTCTACAACATTACATAACTTGCACATAACTAGTTTCGGTGGTTTCTGCCAACTACCAGATAGATTCAACTGGGCTGACACTCCTAATTTTGTTTATCTTATTATAATGTGTTTAATATTAATAGTATCTAATATGAATAAGGCAAAACCTCAAAGCGAATTTAATCATAGATCCATAGCATAGGTTAGCTGCTTAATGGCGATGACCACTAACACAAATGGCTGCTTGTCTGTACTTAATGGAGGTGACCACTAACACAAGTGGCTGCTTGTCTGTACTTAATGGCGGTGACCACTAACACAAATGGCTGCTTGTCTGTACTTAATGGAGGTGACCACTGACACAAGTGGCTGCTTGTCTGTACTTAATGGAGGTGACCACTAACACAAGTGGCTGCTTGTCTGTACTTAATGGGGGTGACCACTAACACAAGTGGCTGCTTGTCTGTACTTAATGGGGGTGACCACTAACACAAGTGGCGGCTTGTCTGTACTTAATGGAGGTGACTGCTGACACAAGTGGCTGCTTGTCTGTACTTAATGGCCGTGACCACTAACACAAATGACTGCTTGTCTGTACTTAATGGCGGTGACCACTAACACAAGTGGCGGCTTGTCTGTACTTAATGGCCGTGACCACTAACACAAGTGGCGGCTTGTCTGTACTTAATGGCCGTGACCACTAACACAAGTGGCGGCTTGTCTGTACTTAATGGAGATGACCACTAACACAAGTGGCTGCTTGTCTGTACTTAATGGAGGTGACCACTAACACAAATGGCTGCTTGTCTGTACTTAATGGCGGTGACTGCTGACACAAGTGGCTGCTTGTCTGTACTTAATGGCGGTGACCACTAACACAAGTGGCTGCTTGTCTGTACTTAATGGAGGTGACCACTAACACAAGTGGCTGCTTTTCTGTACTTAATGGGGGTGACCACTAACACAAGTGGCTGCTTGTCTGTACTTAATGGAGGTGACCACTAACACAAATGGCTGCTTGTCTGTACTTAATGGCGGTGACCACTAACACAAATGGCTGCTTGTATGTACTTAATGGCGGTGACCACTAACACATGTATGATACATGCAATTTCTAATTACCCATACAGATGTATAACAGAGTATTGGGTTATTATAGACGAGCGTGCACCATGGGTGTGTTATGTTACGCTACTCGTGGTTTTGGTGTTTGTGGTTGGGTTGGGTTAGGTTGGGTTGGGTTGGGTGTTAGGTTTTTAGAATTATTATTATTTTTAATCAATCATGACTAATTTATTAATGTTTATTAATTACGTAAATAAATAATAAAAACATGCAAGTAAATTGAAATAAACAAGTGCTCTATGCGAATACTAATAACAGTTTTTGTTAATAATATAATTAGTTTATAACGTTTCTTAATGTAAATAATGGCTTGAAATAATTTATTCTAATCTATTCTGTGTATTTTGTCTGTATACATGTACGCAAATAATACACGTTTACCTTGCTTCAACCTGCAACAAACCATTGCTTTAAAAGCGAGTGACCTCAAACGTGCCGTCTGTTTTACTAGCATTTTTTGTAGATTTGTGACGTCCTCTACACACTCAAAAATAACGCCAACTAAAGTAAAAAAGAATTTAAAAAATAAAAAAAATAACACCAACTATGTTTGCGGTTTTTAGATATTTGATTAGATATGGTCATGTTAGAATCGAAAGAAGTGTTTGTATTTCCGTAGTTATAGTCTAATAAACCATGGTTTGTCGTTTCGAGCGCTGGGCGTAACCATTTAGGTATACAGCCTGCGTGGTTAATTCCTAAGCGTCAAAAGTCCAAACCATTCTCCAATAAATAAGTGAACGACAAATACCATTTCTTAATATATAAATTATTCTTCATAAGATTTCTAACGAAATGAACATGATAACAGACGTATCGGTACACACTTTTATTTTCATGTATATAATGTTGTCATAATGTTTAGCCCAACCCATTTGCTGTATACGATAACACCGCTTAGTGTAACGATAACCAATATAGGTTATATAACGCTGGTTATATTTATTTATTATTTGTATCTGTATAATGCGCGTTAATAATAATAACAATAATAATAAAGACTTTATTTTACGAGAGAACTCATTTAACAAAAGTTAAACTACCATGAGGCCCTCGACATAATTATATACATATCAAATGCAATCAAAAGATAGGACTATAAGTGAAAACTGCACATTGGAATTATATAGTAATGTAAAAGCTGAACAGTAGAGTCAATACTATAGTATTCAATTTATAAAATATAATTTTGCTAGGATTAAACATTCATGACGCTCAATTTCTGATTGAATACATCGCATTGAGGGGAGAGAAATCAGAAATAATTGCGTAAGTATCTAATATATATATATATATATACCACTAGTATGGTTCGTGCGTGGCTCGAACTCCTTGACAACACAGGACCACGGGGTGAACATCGCATCCATACGGACGCTCCGATAATAGTCATTGACCATTATCTCAAAAGAGCTAACCATATCAAAACTCCTTGACAGCGCCGCACGGACGCTCAAATAATAGTCATTGACCATATCTCAAAAACTCTAAATATATCACGGTGTTGCTATGGTCACCACATCCATCGTATACAAGGAAATCTCCAGTCTGGGTTCTGGTCCGTCCAATTTTCACTTCTGGAAAAATATGAGTCAATTAACTGTCTCGGTGTTAAACAATTATTATATTACTAACCAGGCAGTATATTAACGCCTGTTCCCAGGCTAGGGAAGCTCCGATAGTAGTCCATATCGTAAAAGAGCTAGGCATATCTGTAGTACAAGATATTGTATTATCACAAACACTTGTTTTTATATCGACAGCAATTGGACAATTATATTCACTTAGCGCTGTTAATCAACATGCGTTATGTCGCTATACGAAAGAGATCATCTTTTATTATTTCTAGCATAAAATAATCGCGTTAGCTGCATTAGAATTTATAGGGGTAATTAATTGTATCTTCAGAGTGATATTTATAAATCACCGGCATGATTACACAGGCAGCCTAAGACAAGATATTACACCGATCCGCCATATGGTGTGTCCACAGACCCCACAGTGACAACACTGAACGGCGACAAATACTCAGAAATAGGATACCTGCTCGGATTAGAAACTGTAGAATCACTTCTTTAAACCAACCCCCTTTTTCACGATTTGATCGTTTCGTAAGCCGGTGAAAGACCGGAAAATTCTGCTTAGTAATTTAGTCACACAATCAAGTACACATATGGACACGAACGGGCACAATTCTCCCTCACAATCATTGGAATTACATTTTCGGATTAAGCTTAAAACAGACAGTTTTCTGCACGATTTCTGCAGACCATATGGCAAATTATTAATCAGTGACATTTTAGATGTGAATATAACACGCATACACCAACCCTGCTTTAATTTGCTTTGGATAAATTATAAACAGAAATAACAGTAAACAAATTATAAATAGAAATAACAGTAAACAAATTATAAACAGAAATAACAGTAAACAAATTATAAACAGAAATAACAGTAAACAAATTATAAACAGAAATAACAGTAAACAAATTATAAACAGAAATAACAGTAAACAAATAATAAATAGAAATAACAGTAAACAAATTATAAACAGAAATAACAGTAAACAAATTATCTTCGCAATTATTGGATTGACAGTTAAAAAATCGATAACAACTTACAAAAACTTATAAAAATTATGATAGCAACGGTGTTTCTTTCATTATAAATGCAATAATGCTACCCGTATGTAACCCATTATGTATGCACAGGGCCTGTAACACCTACAATATATATTTAAAGTTATGTATGTTTCATTGTTTTGGGCATCATTGATTATTAGTAATATGTTACGGTGTGGCTGCTAATCTGTTCATTTCAGTCTGCCTAGCGGTGTTACTGCTATTTTAAACAGTTCTTAATTACGGCGCTTTAATATAATCTGAGTTGGATCATCCATTTGGGATGTTATGAGATGGCAGAGTTGTCGCCAGATCGGACAAGCTGGATTTCTCTGGGTGCGCAGGTTTCCACCGGCACGTACACGTAGCATTCGCGCAAGTGCGAGTGATTCATATACGCTATTAAAACTTGCTTCCAGCGTCGTAACGTAAATAAAGATTAAAGTAAGCCTTTTCTTCTTCAGAATGATGGAGCTAGATATTTGCTCAAGCACTTCCTTGGACGCCGATTCCCCTCAAACAGATGTAACCAGAACATCCACAATTCTGAAAACGCCCGAGCAGTCACAGACCCCAGCATACACATACAGACAGAACCACGTGACGTCGGTATTGCTACACGGGGTCCCGATCGTGTCCCTGCACATTGATGGCAAAGAGAGGCTCTGCCTAGCTCAGATCTCTAACACCTTGTTAAAGCGCTTCAGTTACAACGAGATACACAACCGTCGAGTTGCACTCGGAATCACTTGCGTGCAGTGTACCCCCGTTCAGCTGGAGATACTGAGACGAGCAGGGGCCATGCCTATATCCAGCCGGAGGTGCGGTATGATAACAAAGCGCGAAGCCGAGAGGTTGGTCAAATCTTTCCTCGAAGACAACCGGCCGCCGAAATTACCTGATAACTTTTATTTCGAAGTGGTTCACAATTGCGGATGGGGCTGCAAAGGTAAATTTGAACCGTCAAGGTACAATAGTTCCAGAGCGAAATGCATCAGATGCAATTTCTGCAATCTTTATTTTTCTCCCAATAAATTTATTTTTCACTTTCATCGAGTTCCAGAATCGAAATACAGTCACCCAGACGCTGCGAATTTCAATTCCTGGAGACGGCATCTTAATCTCACTAAAGGTTCTGAAAATGATGACATGCATCACGCATGGGAGGATGTTAAGGCAATGTTTAATGGAGGAAGCAGAAAACGAATGTTGTCCTCACCTGGATTCCCAGAGTCCCAGACAACTTCTCCTGAAGAAAAACGACAGAAACCATCTGTCGATGAAGGAATTTTATCGAAGCCAGTTTTCGGAAATCAGTATCAAAGCTATCCTCTCTTTACAATGCCAGGTAAAACGTATCCATTCAGCGCGCTAAACACTCCAAATCCACTAGCGTTGCAATATCAAATTAACAAAAACGAGATAAGGAATGAAGGTAAACAAACTCAAAGTCTGGCATTTCATCCTTGGAGACAGCCTACTGACTACATCATTCCGCCGTATGATCTATTTTGGACAAATCAATTCACAGCAAGACCCGGTGGCTTAACGGGATTTGGAAAGAACTATTTTAACAGCTCTCCTGTGAAAGATCTAACTGCACGCGGAAGCGATCGCCAGTCGCCATCAGACACACATACCTCATCTGAGGATGAAGAATCTGTGTCATTCAGTCCCCATTCCGAGAACCTAAAGTCAAACAGTCATTCCAGTCGACCTTCGGCGTTCAGGCCCGTCGGAAAGGCATCAAGAACTGATAAGCTTGAGAAATCATTAGACGAAACAAATGAAGACATTATTGAAACTAATATAGGAAACACAAATAGTGAAGATGATTTAGAAGACTCAGACATAGATATTGAAGAAGAGTGTGGTTATGTCGATTCAAATGAAAATTGCAAAATCGAGATTGTAGAGAATCGCCTTTATTCTCCCGATACAAGCGGGTCTAACAACAACGACTCAACGAATTGTCACGAGACGGATGCGCATGAACATGCGCATGAACATACAGAGGAAGTCAAACACGTGCACGGAAAACTGTGTGAAGTCACCGACATTAAGCAGGTTAGTGTCTCGGTGGTGTATATTTTGATAATGCTCCCAATAAGTCGTTGTATGATATTTGTGTTGTTTATTTCACATAGTGCATTGATGAGACTAATCTAAATGTTCAAACACAAGTAGGCGCCTCGGTGGCCGAGTTGTTAAGATCGTTGACTTCAAATCACGTTCCCTTCACCGTTCTAGGTTTGAATACTACTAAGGGTGTCTAATTCTATCCATGCGAGGAAGCTATCCAGATGGCTTACTTACTGACGGCGTGTGGTTCTACCCGGGTGTCCGTCCGTGCCTGACATACTTCTCGAATGGACATACGGGGTCTCTCTCCGCCAATACCAGCTGGAGAGTCGCCATATGCCATGGGCTGTTCGTGCGGCAATACTCCACCTACCGCCAATACTTGTGTAGAACTGTATTAACGGAACGCATTGTGTAGCATTACAGATAGTGTAGAACTGTGTTAACGGAACGCATTGTGTAGCATTACAGATAGTGTAGAACTGTGTTAACGGAACGCATTGTGTAGCATTACAGATAGTGTAGAACTGTGTTAACGGAACGCATTGTGTAGCATTACAGATAGTGTAGAACTGTATTAACGGAACGCATTGTGTAGCATTACAGATAGTGTAGAACTGTGTTAACGGAACGCATTGTGTAGCATTACAGATAGTGTAGAACTGTGTTAACGGAACGCATTGTGTAGCATTACAGACAGTGTAGAACTGTGTTAACGGAACGCATTGTGTAGCATTACAGATAGTGTAGAACTGTGTTAACGGAACGCATTGTGTAGCATTACAGACAGTGTAGAACTGTATTAACGGAACGCATTGTGTAGCATTACAGATAGTGTAGAACTGTATTAACGGAACGCATTGTGTAGCATTACAGATAGTGTAGAACTGTGTTAACGGAACGCATTGTGTAGCATTACAGATAGTGTAGAACTGTGTTAACGGAACGCATTGTGTAGCATTACAGATAGTGTAGAACTGTATTAACGGAACGCATTGTGTAGCATTATAGATAGTGTAGAACTGTATTAACGGAACGCATTGTGTAGCATTACAGATAGTGTAGAACTGTGTTAACGGAACGCATTGTGTAGCATTACTGATAGTGTAGAACTGTGTTAACGGAACGCAGTACATTGTGTAGCATTACAGATAGTGTAGAACTGTGTTAACGGAACGCAGTACATTGTGTAGCATTACAGATAGTGTAGAACTGTGTTAACGGAACGCATTGTGTAGCATTACAGATAGTGTAGAACTGTGTTAACGGAACGCATTGTGTAGCATTACAGATAGTGTTAACGGAACGCATTGTGTAGCATTACAGATAGTGTAGAACTGTGTTAACGGAACGCATTGTGTAGCATTACAGATAGTGTAGAACTGTGTTAACGGAACGCATTGTGTAGCATTACATATAGTGTAGAACTGTGTTAACGGAACGCATTGTGTAGCATTACAGATAGTGTAGAACTGTATTAACGGAACGCAGTACATTGTGTAGCATTACAGATTGAGAAGTAAAGTTCAGAAATATATCGAAGTATATTTTTTTCTGTGCTGGCTACTGTTATGATAATTATAATATATTGCATATATATACTGAATGGAACTGGTAGAAGTTACCGGTGTGAATGCGATACAGCATACTTGTTTCATCTTTACAAACGTACTCTGAACTCCAATTTACCATTACTATGCTGGCTTCTGTATTTGATATAACACGCATGTTTGTTTAATATGTTTGTACTTTCAAATCCACATTTCAATCCACAAATCAAGTTCGTGCCGTACCATGTAAGGATAACTGCGTGTACGAAAGACTGGTAGTGACGTTAGCTATTTCATGATTTCAACTTCAACACGCTTTTTAATTCGTGAACATGAACTCTTGAATTTATGATGCTAAAATCATGAATTCGTGAAGTTATAATAGTAAATTCGTGAAACTAAAATCGCTAATTATTGAAATTGAAATTATAAATTCGTGACGCCAAAATCTGTTTTAATAATGTTTTTTATTCGTGGGAAGTTAAAATCGTGAAATAGTGAATACGTGACTGAATTAAAATCTCGAATTCGTGAACCCAAAATCGTGAACTCGTGATGTTGAAATCGTGAATTCGTGAAGCCAAAATGGTGAATACGTGATGTAGAAATGATGAAATCGTGGATGCGTGTCATCAAAGGCTATTTACAGTTTTGAAGAATGTACCGTTATGGGATGTTAAGCTATTAATGTTTTGAAACATGCGATGTATTCTTCATACTGGGGGTCCCGGTAATCCGATCCAACTGTAATTCAAAGACCATAAAATTAGCGCTAATTGCCTCCTTTTCTTCGCTCATGGTGGTTTGGTGTGGTTAGTAAGGCTATATGTAGCGGACAAGACGAAACTGAACGAAAGGAATCCATCTAATAATACACAACGTAATAAAGAATACAGACTTAGGAACGATCTAAGCATTTAATTGACTATCATATCCTAATTGACTTTCATTTATTAGAACAGCCGCTCCATGATAGTCTTGTAATAGTATTCACTAGCTGATCCAGGAGGCGCACCTGTCCACTTACATATGTCAAGTATAGGTTGAATACGTTACGTTGGACTGCGAATCCAGGGATCTCCCGTCTGACACTAATAATATTAACAGTGGAAGTCGTGATAGTGCAGTGGATGATCGTTCGCTTCAGGTGCGAAAGGTCCGGAGTTCGAGCCCCGCTGGAGCCGTTACGATTGTGCCCTTAGGCACGGTATTTAAATACCACATTGCCTCTTCTCTCTCCCTCGTGGCGATGGATTCCATCAGGAATGAGGTCTCGAGAGTGATTAATATAAGTTGTAAGAACTTGTTTCGCAATCGAGCTAAAATAAATTTGTATAAACTATTAACAGTCTTTCAAATGGGACTTTAAACCGAGGTATCTACACCGTGTATGTAAAAGTGCCAGAGGAGACTCTGGAATTGGTATATGACTGTCTGTATCACCAGAATGAATTTGTATAATATTATTTTAATAGAAAACTTTGTTCTGATTGGTTGTTACCTAACAGTGGAGTATGCCCGATGTCCTGTTCGTAACCGAGGGGATGCGAGTTCTCAAGAACTTAAAGTCTCTCTAAACTTTTTTTTTCTTCAGTAGGAAAAATAATACAATTAATTCATATGCAAATTAATCCTAGTGTTAGCTTTAGTAAACCACCTTATACAGAGTTATTGGTGATTTAAGAAATATACATAAAAGGTAGGTAATTTATAAATTGTAGTTTTTTTTTGTTTTGTTTTTTAAATAATATTTTATTGCATTTTTTCATACAATACGTTACATATATACATACAATACTAAGAACAAATCAGAGATTAATATGTAATTATATGCTTGCAGTATACGATACATTTGTTTTGTCGAGGGGAAAAAGCAAATGGGTTGGGCTACAAGTTATATGTAGTTTCTTAAAAGCAGCTTCGTTTCTGGACTGTTACAGTAATGATTTAATAATGAAAAATGAAAATATAAGACAATAATCACAAAATCTAATCATCCGCTCCTTACAATATATTGGTGTGCTGTGCAGCACATTCTAAGTAAGCGCATAATGGGGCTTTAAATCCACATTGCCAATTCTCTATCCATTGTAGCGATGACGTCCGTAAAGGAATGAGGTCTCGAGAGCAATTAAACTAATATCTAAGGTCATTATTTGCGTCCAATATAGACGGAATAGTGGTTCAGTGGTTGACCCCGTCTGACCCTAATAATACGAAGAGTCTTTCAGATGGGACTACAAACCGAGGTCCCATGCATCGGCGTCATGTCGTATATCCAGGGATGCTTCTGCAACATCGCTAATTTTCTATTACCTCCCTTGGTAGATAAAGTCTGATTTGACCCAAAATGTAAATATGTCATTTTAGTTGGAATCCTTTGTGCTTACTGTTGTTCCCTAACCAGATGTTGCGGTATGATAAATGTGGCGTTATCAAAATCGTGTTAATTAACTGATAACATTGTTTTACAAATAAGTACCCATTGTATATACACTAGGAGATCTGTCGAGTAATTTAATAATCATAAGAAACGATAGTAGAATAAAATTGCTAGCATGTTGTGCAAAGGAAACAACGATAAAAACAGAGGAAAACACTTAATATGACCTATCTACTTTTAGAGAGTATTCAGGGGAAGTAACTCGCCGATGTCTCTCATTGGAGCGTCTTCTATGCCTTGTACTATCCTCCAAAACATAGATGTACTAAAAATGAAATCTACTTCCGGGATGCGCCCCCCCCCCCACACCCCACCCCAGTAACCACGGGACGACGATATATAATCACATGTATTTTAAAACAATGATGTACACGTGCATATATGACAACTCGTGCATTTTAAAGTGTTCTATTTGATTATTCTGATCATTTCAGGACACTCCGGAGATGGACAATAAACTGAAGCATCATGGTATGTTACATACAGTGCAATAGAAACGCAATATATCTCGTGTTGGCATTGATTGACTTGTGCTTTTGAGGTCATATTGTTAACCTGCCCTTGAGGTCATATTGTTAACCTTCCTTTGAGGTCATATTGTTAACCTTCCTTTGAGGTCATAGTTTTAACCTTTCTTTGAGGTCATATTGTTAACCTTTCTTTGAGGTCATATTGTTAACCTTCCTTTGAGGTCATATTGTTAACCTTTCTTTGAGGTCATATTGTTAACCTTTCTTTGAGGTCATATTGTTAACCTTTCTTTGAGGTCATATTGTTAACCTTCCTGTGAGGTCATATTGTTAACCTTTCTTTGAGGTCATATTGTTAACCTGTTCTTGAGGTCATATTGTTAACCTTTCTTTGAGGTCATTGTGTTAACCTGCCCTTGAGGTCATATTGTTAACCTTTCTTTGAGGTCATATTGTTAACCTTCTTTTGAGGTCATATTGCTCACATTCTTTTGAGGTCATAGTGTTAACCTTCCTTTGGGGTCATATTGTTAACCTTTCTTTGAGGTCATATTGCTCACATTCTTTTGAGGTCATATTGTTAACCTTCCTTTGAGGTCATATTGTTAACCTTCCTTTGAGGTCATATTGTTAACCTTCTTTTGAGGTCATAGTGTTAACCTTCCCTTGAGGTCATATTGTTAACCTTTCTTTGAGGTCATATTGTTAACCTTCCTTTGAGGTCATATTGTTAACCTTTCTTTGAGGTCATATTGCCCACATTCTTTTGGGGTCATATTGTTAACCTTCCTGTGAGATCATATGTTTAACCTTCTTTTGAGGTGATGTTGCTAATCTTCCTTTGAATTCACATGTCAACAATCTAAATTTGAAGGGTTAAGCTGGAAAATAAAACACATATTGTATAGTAAAATGAACTTGGCTACGCATAACATCCATTGGACGTGTATTTACTTGCGTTTCCCCCAGACTGAAAAAAGGGCAGTGCGCAGGTACAAAATGGGCATTTTTTTCCTGTTGCCTGTCCTCAAAAGGGCAGAATTAACATGTTCTTATTTATGTTATTACGAATATGAAACATACATGAAATTTACTGTTATAAAATTGGCGTCACTATCACTGTAATAATACAACTAACAATTTGGAACAGCTCGCTAGTTGCCTTACAACTAATGCAGGTCTGGTTTAAATGCATTTGTTAAACTAACAAGAGACGTGTCTTACATATAAGTAACTTTTAAAAAAAATAGAATAACTGTTTACGTGTTGATTGTAGATGTGACGGCTGAGGACGATATTAACTCTAACAAGAGTTCAAAACTGAGTCTAGAAGACGTCAACAAAATGACAAAAGGTATGTACAAACTCCAACCCAGAGGGTGTCGGCAAGTTGTGGGGTGGTTATAAAGTGTCGTATCTTAGTCTCCTGGAGCCTCAAATAAAATTAGACATTATATTATGAATGATTGCAATGTATGGTTGAACTGTTCTCCAAATGGACATGTTCTAATCTTTATGTTAGGACTAAATTCAATGGTCGGAAACGATGTTTACCCGGTGCATATTTCGTGCCGACAATATCAAATTCGATTACGTCCTACGCCCCCCCCCCCCCGGTATATTTGAGAATTACGTAATCTGATAATTTATAGTACAAACACAACATTGACAAACTAAATATTGAGTTATAAACATGCTAAATTAATTAGTTGCGTACTTTCATTGCCTTGTAATCGCTGTAATTAACAGTTACGCCGCGCACCTGTTGTATAAATCAATAGTATCGGCGATATTGAAATATCTAGAGATATGTACAAACAAAAAAGTCATAATATTTTATTGCAACTTTTTCACAACGAGGATAACAATTTACAATTACATATCACAATAACATTACATTCACATTTATAACACATAAATACATAAATCCTGATAGATATATATATATATATATATATATATACATATACATGACTTTTTCGAAGTGCAACAGGATTGGGCTACACGTTTGAAAACATTAGCCCAGCCCTTTCCAAAAGGTCAGATTTGCTATCAATTTGTTCCGATGTATGTAGTACTTGTATATGTAAGTTTTTCAAGAAAATAATTGTTTCGATGGAATCAAAAAAAATGACGAGACACGCTTAACAGAATACTACAAATGAACAAGAAGAATTGAATTTTTTGAATGTATATAGTATAATTACACAAAACAGTGCCGTAGCCAGAATATGAAAATAACTGAGGCGACTCCCCCCCCCCCCCGAATTATTTTTGTCTTTGCTTGTCTGTGCATTCTGAAGACACTTTTATCAGTTTTCCTATATACCTGTCGTTACTTGCAAAATTCTAACCGAGGGGAGTGCCCCATTTGCCTCAGTGTGGCTACGGGCCTGACACATAACCGATGCTCGTTAAGAAAGTCTAGGGTAACTCATCTTAATACCGTATAATATCTGCTACTCAACCTTGCTTGTATTCAGTGTAATACAGTCATCTCATACATTCTTATATGACCACACGTTTAATAACATCTGGAAGGATTCTGATTGGTCGCGGTATGACATTGACAGTTATTAGTGTTCATGCTTTATTTGTTGAAAATCAACTGCTGAAATGCTAAAATAAATTGCTAAATATGAACTAGCTGGTTAAAATAGTGTGTCGATTATTGGCATGAAGTTGTTTGATTATCAGGGACTATTTACTACGGCGTATGGATGCAGCTTAATGTAATACGGCCCAAACATATACTGGCACACAGACACGTATTTTTTCTACGTTTATGGTTGTTGTTAGTTTATACAAATTTATTTTAGCTCGATTGGGAAACAAGTTCTTACAACTTATATTAATCACTCTCGAGACCTCATTCCTGATGGAATCCATCGCCACGAGGGAGAGAGAAGAGGCAACGTGGAATTTATACCTTGCATAAGGGCACAATCGCAGCTCCAGCGGGGCTCGAACTCCGGACCTTTCGCACCTTTCGACCTTCTTATGGTTGTTGTTACTGTGGTAATGTGATATAAAGTATAAACTTACACTCGTGGTGGTTTCATATGATATTTTATGAAACTCATTTCAGACAAGATAATATGAAATCACCACTCATATAAGATCATATAATATATAATTATAACTAAACTGAGTTCCTGTTTTACATGAGTACTGCACGTATACATCAAAAAGAAATGATTCAAGCATAAAATTGTCGACCAATCAATACGCACTAACTATTGACGTCATTTGGAAAAATTATTGATACTATTATTGACCAATCGATGCACTGCAATTCATTAAGTCTATGAATCAAGAGAAGTAATGCAGGATGGAATGTGTTATCCGTTATCAAATTATAAAGAAATACATGACATGGTTCTCGTGATTGTAAACGAGTAAACAGTCACGCAACAACACTTTGTTAGAAAACGCATGCAATGTAGTATTTGCATTTCTTTATTCCTGTGAGTGAATTCGCTTAGAAGATGCTGCACAAAATATGAAAACATCGTCTGCAGTAAATACGCTGTAATCGCTTTCTAATTTAATTTAATCACGTCATAATATCGTATAATTGTTGTGGTGACATATAAGCCCATTGGGCCGGGTTTTGAATGTTACTATGCTTTTGTTATTAGGCACATGTCACAATAATAAATCAATTACTTACTTGCTTACTCGCTCACTCACTCGCTCACTCGCTCACTCACTCACTCACGCACTCACACACTCACCACTCACTCACACACTCACCACTCACTCACTATTTCATTCACTCGCTCACTCTCTCACTCACTCACGCACTCGCTCACTCACTAGCTCACTCACTCACTCACTCACACACACACACACACACTCACCACTCACTCACTATTTCATTCACTCGCTCACTCTCTCTCTCTCTCTCACTCACTCTATCTCTCTCTCTCTCTCTCTCACTCACTCACTCACTCACTTACTCACTTACTCACTCACTTACTTACTTACTTACTTACTTATTTCAGAGGAGTTACAAAAACAGTTGAAAAATGAAATGGACATCAGAAAACAAGTAGAGGAAGATATTAAATCTCAGAGAAATGAAATAACGCAACAACTACAGACAATGAAAGGTATGTAGCCAAAGAGAAATGCCTGAGAAATGACGCTTCAACTACAGACAATGAAAGATATGTAGCCAAAGAGAAATGCCCGAGAAATGATGCATCAACTACATGTACACAGAATGAAAGATATGTTACAAAAGGGAAATGTCATAAATTACATGAAACAGGGCCTACACATTGCACTAAGAACACATATGGTAATATACTGACAGGACAGAGGTGCGCCACTGTGCATTATATGTTCTAAATACTGTTTAGACCTGACCCGGCCATTTGTCTGTATACTGACCGTGTTTCAAGTCTGCAATAAACCATGGGTTTAGAGAGTGATGTCAAACGTTTGACTAGCATTTGCTAGCAACTATCGTTGCGCTTTTTAAATATTTTGGTCATGTTAGAATCGAAATAATATTTGTATTTGCGTTATTAATAATCGAATAAAACATGGTGTGTCGTTCTGAACGCCGTAATTACCCACTTGTCTACGGCCTGTGTGGATAATTTGTGTTTTACGTTTATTTATCGTCGCTACCGGTTGCCCATATGAGCGACGCCTCCTGAAGAGATTAGTCATTTTAGATTTTTGGAGGATAGTGTAATGATACAGACAGAGACCCATTCCAGAATCTCCTCTGGTTCTTTTACGTGCACGATGTAAAGCAGCGACACGAGACTTCGGTTTAACGTCCCATCTGAAAGACTGTTAATTTTATTAGGGTCAGACGGGGGATATAACCTGCGATCCCTGGATTAACAGTCCAGCGTGTTACCACTGGACTACAGATCCGTGTGGTGTGGATAATTCCTACTCCACACCATGTTTTATTGGCCAATGAATAACTAAAAAACAAATATTATTTCCTAACTATACCCCAACTCAGATTTGGAAAGGAACTTGATGCTTTCTGAATCATGTCACACTTAAAATAAAGGATAGCTTAAACATGCTAAGCTGAAGTAATATAAAGTAATATAAAGGAATATTTGCAAAATGAATTGTTTTTATGTATCACCTAGTACTGATTAAAACAATGTTGTAACGTCATACCTTTGTACATGCAGTCCATTATTAGTAATATTAGACTGCTTTCAAAGGGCCAGTGTATTTGATCAAATCCTATGCGTAAATGTACCAAATTAACAATTTTAATTTAATAGTAACATCTTGTTATATAAGTGTGTGTTTTACGTAAGATATAAGCCTCAAATGGATCCAATATGTAAAATATTGGCATTGTCCTCGGCGATACGCTCCTCACACAGTCCAATATTTTACATATTGGATCGTTTTAGGCTTACTTCCTATACTTCTTAATCTTAGTGCCTCGTTCGAGAATACCATGTTACTAATATTTATTTGTAGATAAGCGATTACGGAATATTTGCATTTGTAGCAAAATTTAGAATAAACATTGTGATAATATAAATAAGATATGTGCTCCAGCATAGACCGCGATGGAAGTCGTGATAGCGCAGTGGTAGCGCGTTCGCTTCAGGTGCGAAAGGTCCGGAGTTCGAGCCTCACTGGAGCCGTTACGATTGTGCCCTTAGGCAAGGCATTTAAATTCCACATTGCCTCTTCTCTCTCCCTCGTGGTGATGGATTCCATTAGGAATGAGGTCTCGAGGGTGATTAATATAAGGTGTAAGAACTTGTTTCGCAATCGAGCTAAAATAAATTTGTATAAACTAAACTAATAGACCGTTATTCACTCGTTACCATTCAATCCAACTGCAAAATTAACAAATTAAATTGCGTTTGCCGTGAAATATTAACCTTTCCTGCTTTAATATTCCCAGAAAATTAGTCACATGGGTCTTAGTTACCAAGGTAGCCGCATACCAGTTACCTCAACACAAGTCAAGCAATACGTTATAATTAAATATGGATGTTTAAAGGAACTATCATAGGGATTACATTGAAATGAAAGGACTGTTTTGTAATCAAGCGTATAATTAGACATTCGAACAGATAACTCGAGGTCTCAATTGATTAATTTATACAAATTAGCTTAGCTCGATTGCGAAACAAATGTATACAACATTATATGAATCGCTGGCGATACCCGATTCCTGATGGAATCCATTGACATAAGGTGTAGAGAAGAGGCAATGTGGAATATAAGTGACTAAAATTCCACTTTGCTTCTTCTCTTCTCTCTCGTGGCGATGGATTGGTTCTACTTAAAACTGTGCAATATGAATGGAATCGTTACTGAAAAGAGATAAATTGACTATATATTATGGTATGATAATGGTACTTTAAAGCGACACTACATCGCTGAAAACACAAATGTCTGCAAAATGTAATTTGCTATTATATGCTATAATTTCCTTCCAAGTATTTGCCTCAAAAAGTATTTCAACAAATAAACAAACGTCGTATACGCGGTTTGTTGACATAACAAAATAATGTAAATAGGGTCGACATTCATGCGTAATACAACGCATTTATCCTGAATAACACGAGGTATGGTACATATTTTAAAAAACGCTGTTTATTGACTCAATGTTAGTGTTCGAATATATTCAGAAGAATGTGTGGTAGCTATGCATTTATACGTGAAAAATGCATTTTATTTGCTTTTTGCAATGTAATGTTCTATTGTTACAAATGTTTTGCCAAAGTTGTATACGCGTAAGATATATAATACATTAGAAAGTAATACAACAACAACAACAACAACAACAACAACAAAAGATGGACCTAGTTGTGTGTGTGCGTTTATTTATCGTCGTTACCGTTCTCCGCATGAGAGATACCCCCTGGAGATCCGTCACTTTTGGGTTTGGATGGTAGATCAATGAAACAGAGGGTCATATCCCAGGGTCTCCTCTCGTTCTTTTACGTGTACGATGTAAGGCGAGGGTCATATCCCAGGGTCTCCTCTCGTTCTTTTACGTGTACGATGTAAGGCGAGGGTCATATCCCAGGGTCTCCTCTCGTTCTTTTACGTGTACGGTATAAGGCGAGGGTCATATCCCAGGGTCTCCTCTCGTTCTTTTACGTGTACGGTATAAGGCGAGGGTCATATCCCAGGGTCTCCTCTCGTTCTTTTACGTGTACGGTATAAGGCGAGGGTCATATCCCAGGGTCTCCTCTCGTTCTTTTACGTGTACGGTATAAGGCGAGGGTCATATCCCAGGGTCTCCTCTCGTTCTTTTACGTGTACGATAAGGCGAGGGTCATATCCCAGGGTCTCCTCTCGTTCTTTTACGTGTACGGTATAAGGCGAGGGTCATATCCCGGGTCTCCTCTCGTTCTTTTACGTGTACGGTAACGTGTACGTTAAGGCGAGGGTCATATCCCAGGGTCTCCTCTCGTTCTTTTACGTGTACGGTATAAGGCGAGGGCCATATCCCAGGGTCTCCTCTCGTTCTTTTACGTGTACGGTATAAGGCGAGGGTCATATCCCAGGGTCTCCTCTCGTTCTTTTACGTGTACGGTATAAGGCGAGGGTCATATCCCAGGGTCTCCTCTCGTTCTTTTACGTGTACGGTATAAGGCGAGGGTCATATCCCAGGGTCTCCTCTCGTTCTTTTACGTGTACGGTATAAGGCGAGGGTCATATCCCAGGGTCTCCTCTCGTTCTTTTACGTGTACGGTATAAGGCGAGGGTCATATCCCAGGGTCTCCTCTCGTTCTTTTACGTGTACGGTATAAGGCGAGGGTCATATCCCAGGGTCTCCTCTCGTTCTTTTACGTGTACGGTATAAGGCGAGGGTCATATCCCAGGGTCTCCTCTCGTTCTTTTACGTGTACGGTATAAGGCGAGGGTCATATCCCAGGGTCTCCTCTCGTTCTTTTACGTGTACGGTATAAGGCGAGGGTCATATCCCAGGGTCTCCTCTCGTTCTTTTACGTGTACGGTATAAGGCGAGGGTCATATCCCAGGGTCTCCTCTCGTTCTTTTACGTGTACGGTATAAGGCGAGGGTCATATCCCAGGGTCTCCTCTCGTTCTTTTACGTGTACGGTATAAGGCGAGGGTCATATCCCAGGGTCTCCTCTCGTTCTTTTACGTGTACGGTATAAGGCGAGGGTCATATCCCAGGGTCTCCTCTCGTTCTTTTACGTGTACGGTATAAGGCGAGGGCCATATCCCAGGGTCTCCTCTCGTTCTTTTACGTGTACGATGTAAGGCGAGGGTCATATCCCAGGGTCTCCTCTCGTTCTTTTACGTGTACGGTATAAGGCGAGGGCCATATCCCAGGGTCTCCTCTCGTTCTTTTACGTGTACGATGTAAGGCGAGGGTCATATCCCAGGGTCTCCTCTCGTTCTTTTACGTGTACGGTATAAGGCGAGGGCCATATCCCAGGGTCTCCTCTCGTTCTTTTACGTGTACGGTATAAGGCGAGGGTCATATCCCAGGGTCTCCTCTCGTTCTTTTACGTGTACGGTATAAGGCGAGGGTCATATCCCAGGGTCTCCTCTCGTTCTTTTACGTGTACGGTATAAGGCGAGGGCCATATCCCAGGGTCTCCTCTCGTTCTTTTACGTGTACGATGTAAGGCGAGGGTCATATCCCAGGGTCTCCTCTCGTTCTTTTACGTGTACGGTATAAGGCGAGGGTCATATCCCAGGGTCTCCTCTCGTTCTTTTACGTGTACGGTATAAGGCGAGGGTCATATCCCAGGGTCTCCTCTCGTTCTTTTACGTGTACGGTATAAGGCGAGGGTCATATCCCAGGGTCTCCTCTCGTTCTTTTACGTGTACGGTATAAGGCGAGGGTCATATCCCAGGGTCTCCTCTCGTTCTTTTACGTGTACGGTATAAGGCGAGGGTCATATCCCAGGGTCTCCTCTCGTTCTTTTACGTGTACGGTATAAGGCGAGGGTCATATCCCAGGGTCTCCCTCGTTCTTTTACGTGTACGGTATAAGGCGAGGGTCATATCCCAGGGTCTCCTCTCGTTCTTTTACGTGTACGGTATAAGGCGAGGGTCATATCCCAGGGTCTCCTCTCGTTCTTTTACGTGTACGGTATAAGGCGAGGGTCATATCCCAGGGTCTCCTCTCGTTCTTTTACGTGTACGGTATAAGGCGAGGGTCATATCCCAGGGTCTCCTCTCGTTCTTTTACGTGTACGGTAAAGGCGAGGGTCATATCCCAGGGTCTCCTCTCGTTCTTTTACGTGTACGGTATAAGGCGAGGGCCATATCCCAGGGTCTCCTCTCGTTCTTTTACGTGTACGATGTAAGGCGAGGGTCATATCCCAGGGTCTCCTCTCGTTCTTTTACGTGTACGATGTAAGGCGAGGGTCATATCCCAGGGTCTTCTCTCGTTCTTTTACGTGTACGGTATAAGGCGAGGGCCATATCCCAGGGTCTCCTCTCGTTCTTTTACGGTACGATGTAAGGCGAGGGCCATATCCCAGGGTCTCCTCTCGTTCTTTTACGTGTACGATGTAAGGCGAGGGTCATATCCCAGGGTCTCCTCTCGTTCTTTTACGTGTACGGTATAAGGCGAGGGCCATATCCCAGGGTCTCCTCTCGTTCTTTTACGTGTACGATGTAAGGCGAGGGTCATATCCCAGGGTCTCCTCTCGTTCTTTTACGTGTACGATGTAAGGCGAGGGTCATATCCCAGGGTCTTCTCTCGTTCTTTTACGTGTACGGTATAAGGCGAGGGCCATATCCCAGGGTCTCCTCTCGTTTTTTTACGTGTACGATGTAAGGCGAGGGCCATATCCCAGGGTCTCCTCTCGTTCTTTTACGTGTACGATGTAAGGCGAGGGCCATATCCCAGGGTCTCCTCTCGTTCTATTACGTACACGATGTAAGGCACCAACACGAGATATCATATTAAAGTATCATCCGAAATACTATTATATAGTAGTCATTTTAGTATGGTATATAGCAGCTTATCGAACCTGTCATACCTGGATTACGCGTCCAAAGACGAGATAATTTAAAAAATGTTACATATATAGTAATAAATATTATTCACTTCATCGTTGATTCTATACGTGTGTTTACACCAAAGGTTAGCTTAATATATTCAAGATAAACAATATACTAAACATAGCTTTACATTGTTAAGTATATGTTACGCTATCAAAATGTGTATTATCTAAATTACCATACATGTATATGCACATGTATTTGCTACGTCATGAGTAAGGGTGCCAATGATTGTTTGCAAGTTCGTATAAGTATGAAATTTATGAAATATCCATGTTTAGATTTTAAGATTTAGAAATATATTAAAGCGCGGAAGGATTTATGAAATATCCATGTTTAGATTTTTAGATTTAGAAATATATTAAAGCGCGGAAGGATTTATGAAATATCCATGTTTAGATTTTTAGATTTAGAAATATATTAAAGCGCTGAAGGATTTATGAAATATCCATGTTTAGATTTTAAGATTTAGAAATATATTAAAGCGCGGAAGGATTTATGAAATATCCATGTTTAGATTTTTAGATTTAGAAATATATTAAAGCGCGGAAGGATTTATGAAATATCCATGTTTAGATTTTTAGATTTAGAAATATATTAAAGCGCGGAAGGATTTATGAAATATCCATGTTTAGATTTTAAGATTTAGAACTATATTAAAGCGCGGAAGGATTTTTATTTACAGATGCCATGTTCAATGAACTGGAACAAGAAAGAAAAATCAGATTTTCAATGCAGCAAAAATTAAAAGGTAAGTTAAATTGGTCGAATTATATTTCACTCAAGGAAAACATGCACGAATGAATCTAGCATGGGTGATAATGTTCGTGAGTTAAATATAACTAAAACATACCTTAAAGCGACATTACATCGCAACAAGCCAAAACAATGCATTATTCACGTAGCATTGCTACTACAAATTCTTCCGAATACATTCGAACACACATATTGAATCAATAAACAGTGTGTTTGTGGTCTACAAACTTTCAAAAGTGAATGTAGGATTTCATATACTGGTCATCCACGCTCCTGAATTGACATCTCTTTGTCATTGTAGTCAATACTAAACGCGTGATACTGTCGCTTAGAGATAATAAATTTAACTAAGATTAGTCTACAAATAAATATGCATAGGCACAAATGTGAGATTTAACGGTAAATTTGTACCATAATTCTAGTTATTCGGGATACACAGGTTGTATTACACATGCATGTCGACCCTGTTTACATTATTTGTTATGTCAACAAACCGCGTATACGACGCTTATTTATTATTTGAAGCACTCAGTATTTGAGGCAAATATTTGGGAAAAAATTATATCATATAATAGGAAATTACATTCTGTATAAATTTGTGTTTTCACTGATGTAGTGTCACTTTAAAGCGAAAACATTTTCCATAAAACCCATAAAATGGCACTTCCGTGGCTAAGAGAACAATATATTTACTGTCTAGTGGTCTATGGTTACATACAGATATGTAGTACAGCGGTAACACACTGGACTGGTATTCAAGGGATCGCAGGTTCGATCCCCCATTTGACCTTAATAAAATTAACAGTCTTTCAGATGGGACATTAAACCGAGGTCTCGTGTCGATGCTTTACACCGTGCACGTAAAAGAACCAGAGGAGACTCTGGAATGGGTCTATGTCTGTATCATTGCACTATCCTCCAAAAATCTAAAATGACTAATCTCTTCAGGAGGCACACTATGGTTAGGGGTTATATGGCTTTAAAAATGTATGTGGCTATAAATTATGTGGCTATATATAGCAAAAGAATATCCACTTTAATATACACTTTTGGGTACACCTGTCCGTGTGTCCGTCCGTCTGTCTGTATGTGTATAACATATATTTACATGTTGTATTGAACTACTATGTTGCTTATACGTTGCAAATAATATACATATTAATGGTTTGGTTGTATATTTCAGAGGCGCACGATGCATTGCACAATTTCTCGTGCAAGGTGTTCACAAATAAACCATGTACAGATTGTGTTGTGACGGAATCGCTGAGATAATGAAGATTGTATCTACGTGCTATATGAGAACAGTTACTAATACACGTGGCATCTAACCCCGGACTTCACATTTGAGATAATGAAGATTGTATCTACGTGCTACATAAGAACAGTTACTAATACTCGAGGCATCTAACCCCAGACGTCACATTTGAGATAATGAAGATTGTATCTACGTGCTACATAAGAACAGTTACTAATACTCGAAGCATCTAACCCCAGACGTCACATTTGAGACAATGAAGATTGTATCTACGTGCTATATGAGAACAGTTACCAATACACGAGGCATCTAACCCCGGACTTCACATTTGAGACAATGAAGATTGTATCTACGTGCTATATGAGAACAGTTACCAATACACGAGGCATCTAACCCCGGACTTCACATTTGAAGTCTATATTAAATTAAAATATGATATGGATTTTCTGTTCTCTCCCTTGACAAATAATGTCAGGGTTATCCCGAAGTGTATATCGATCTTTTTAGTTGGAATCCTTTTGCTTTTACTGTTGTTCCTACGGCATATATTGCAGTTTGGTAAATATGGTTAATTAATCGATAATGCGTGAATATAAAGTATTAATTGAATATATGTGTAGGATATATGCCGATATTTAATACTTTACTAATTATAAGATGAGAAAACGGATGAACATTGATAGCATGTCATGCACAGGATGTCACGAGGAAAGAGAGGAAACCATTTAAACAGCGACCCTCCTTAAAGAATACTCAGGGTGCAGTATATATCTCGTTATATCATCGTAACTCGAAGGAAACATAGACAAAATATTATGTCACATATTTTATTATTTCCATTTATCTCAACAACAAAACTAGCAAGAATATTATATTTCCCATAGGCCCCTCGCCGCTGTATGTTAGAATCGTACTGAGGGTGTCGACTTATTTCATGTGCGGTGATTCTACCAGAGAGTCCGTACGTACATGCAATGTTAGTACTGATGGGAGGGGCATAATGGTCTTCCTCCATCAATAATAGCTAGATAGTGGCTTAATGGGTCGGACTGGAAGCCAATGGCTTAATGGGTCGGACTGGAAGCCAATGGCTTAATGGGTCGGACTGGAAGCCAATGGCTTAATGGGTCGGACTGGCAGCCAATGGCTTAATGGGTCGGACTGGAAGCCAATGGCTTAATGGGTCGGACTGGAAGCCAATGGCTTAATGGGTCGGACTGGAAGCCAATGGCTTAATGGGTCGGACTGGAAGCCAATGGCTTAATGGGTCGGACTGGAAGCCAATGGCTTAATGGGTCGGACTGGAAGCCAATGGCTTAATGGGTCGGACTGGAAGCCTATCGCTTAATGGGTCGGACTGGAAGCCAATGGCTTAATGGGTCGGACTGGAAACCAATGGCTTAATGGGTCGGACTGGCAGCCAATGGCTTAATGGGTCGGACTGGAAGCCAATGGCTTAATGGGTCGGACTGGCAGCCAATGGCTTAATGGGTCGGACTGGAAGCCAATGGCTTAATGGGTCGGACTGGCAGCCAATGGCTTAATGGGTCGGACTGGAAGCCAATGGCTTAATGGGTCGGACTGGCAGCCAATGGCTTAATGGGTCGGACTGGAAGCCAATAGCTTAATGGGTCGGACTGGAAGCCAATAGCTTAATGGGTCGGACTGGAAGCCAATGGCTTAATGGGTCGGACTGGAAGCCAATGGCTTAATGGGTCGGACTGGAAGTCAATGGCTTAATGGGTCGGACTGGAAACCAATGGCTTAATGGGTCGGACTGGAAGCCAATGGCTTAATGGGTCGGAATGGATGCCAATGGCTTAATGGGTCGGACTGGAAGCCAATGGCTTAATGGGTCGGACTGGAAGCCAATGGCTTAATGGGTCGGACTGGAAGCCAATGGCTTAATGGGTCGGACTGGAAGCCAATGGCTTAATGGGTCGGACTGGAAGCCAATGGCTTAATGGGTCGGAATGGATGCCAATGGCTTAATGGGTCGGACTGGAAGCCAATGGCTTAATGGGTCGGACTGGAAGCCAATGGCTTAATGGGTCGGACTGGAAGCCAATGGCTTAATGGGTCGGACTGGAAGCCAATGGCTTAATGGGTCGGACTGGAAGCCAATGGCTTAATGGGTCGGACTGGAAGCCAATGGCTTAATGGGTCGGACTGGAAGCCAATGGCTTAATGGGTCGGACTGGAAGCCAATGGCTTAATGGGTCGGAATGGAAGCCAATGGCTTAATGGGTCGGACTGGAAGCCAATGGCTTAATGGGTCGGACTGGAAGCCAATAGCTTAATGGGTCGGACTGGAAGCCAATGGCTTAATGGGTCGGACTGGAAGCCAATGGCTTAATGGGTCGGACTGGAAGCCAATGGCTTAATGGGTCGGACTGGAAGCCAATGGCTTAATGGGTCGGACTGGAAGCCAATGGCTTAATGGGTCGGACTGGAAGCCAATGGCTTAATGGGTCGGACTGGAAGCCAATGGCTTAATGGGTCGGACTGGAAGCCAATGGCTTAATGGGTCGGACTGGAAGCCAATGGCTTAATGGGTCGGACTGGAAGCCAATGGCTTAATGGGTCGGACTGGAAGCCAATGGCTTAATGGGTCGGACTGGAAGCCAATGGCTTAATTGGTCGGACTGGAAGCCAATGGCTTAATGGGTCGGATTGGAAGCCAATGGCTTAATGGGTCGGACTGGAAGCCTATCGCTTAATGGGTCGGACTGGAAGCCAATGGCTTAATGGGTCGGACTGGAAGCCAATGGCTTAATGGGTCGGACTGGAAGCCAATGGCTTAATGGGTCGGACTGGAAGCCAATGGCTTAATGGGTCGGACTGGAAGCCAATGGCTTAATGGGTCGGACTGGAAGCCAATGGCTTAATGGGTCGGACTGGAAGCCAATGGCTTAATGGGTCGGACTGGAAGCCAATGGCTTAATGGGTCGGACTGGAAGCCAATGACTTAATGGGTCGGACTGGAAGCCAATGGCTTAATGGGTCGGACTGGAAGCCAATGGCTTAATGGGTCGGACTGGAAGCCAATGGCTTAATGGGTCGGACTGGAAGCCAATGGCTTAATGGGTCGGACTGGAAGCCAATGGCTTAATGGGTCGGACTGGAAGCCAATAGCTTAATGGGTCGGACTGGAAGCCAATGGCTTAATGGGTCGGACTGAAAGCCAATGGCTTAATGGGTCGGACTGGAAGCCAATGGCTTAATGGGTCGGACTGGAAGCCAATGGCTTAATGGGTCGGACTGGAAGCCAATGGCTTAATGGGTCGGACTGGAAGCCAATGGCTTAATGGGTCGTACTGGAAGCCAATGGCTTAATGGGTCGACTGGAAGCCAATGGCTTAATGGGTCGGACTGGAAGCCAATGGCTTAATGGGTCGGACTGGAAGCCAATGGCTTAATGGGTCGGACTGGAAGCCAATAGCTTAATGGGTCGGACTGGAAGCCAATGGCTTAATGGGTCGGACTGGAAGCCAATGGCTTAATGGGTCGGACTGGAAGCCAATGGCTTAATGGGTCGGACTGGAAGCCAATGGCTTAATGGGTCGGACTGGAAGCCAATGGCTTAATGGGTCGGACTGGAAGCCAATGGCTTAATGGGTCGGACTGGAAGCCAATGGCTTAATGGGTCGGACTGGAAGCCAATGGCTTAATGGGTCAGACTGGAAGTAAATGGCTTAATGTGTCAGACTGGAAGTAAATGGCTTAATGTGTCAGACTGGAAGAAACTGGCTTAATGGATCAGACTGGAAGTAAATGGCTTAATGGGTCGGACTGGAAGCCAATGGCTTAATGGGTCGGACTGGAAGCCAATGGCTTAATGGGTCGGACTGGAAGCCAATGGCTTAATGGGTCGGACTGGAAGCCAATGGCTTAATGGGTCGGACTGGAAGCCAATGGCTTAATGGGTCGGACTGGAAGCCAATGGCTTAATGGGTCGGACTGGAAGCCAATGGCTTAATGGGTCAGACTGGAAGAAACTGACTTAATGGGTCGGACTGAAAGTAAATGACTTAATGGGTCGGACTGGAAGAAATTACTTAATGGCACGGACTGGAAGAAATTACTTAATGGCTCGGACTGGAAGAAATTACTTAACGGGTCGGACTGGAAGTAAATTATTTAATGGGTCAGACTGGAAGTACATGGCTTAATGGGTCAGACTGGAAGTACATGGCTTAATGGGTCAGACTGGTAGTAAATGGCTTAATGGGCCAGACTGAAAGTACATGGCTTAATGGGCCAGACTGGTAGTAAATGGCTTAATGGGCTAGACTGGAAGTAAATGGCTTAATGGGCCGGACTGGTAGTAAATGGCTTAATTGGTCAGACTGGAAGTACATGGCTTAATGGGTCAGACTGGAAGTAAATGGCTTACTATGTCGGACTGGAAGTAAATGGCTTAATGGGTCAGACTGGAAGTAAATGGCTTAATGGGCCAAACTGGAAGTAAATGGCTTAATGGGTCAGACTGGAAGTAAATGGCGTAATGGGTCAGACTGGAAGTACATGGCTTAATGGGCCAGACTGGAAGTAAATGGCTTAATGGGTCAGACTGGAAGTAAATGGATTAATGGGTCAGACTGGAAGTACATGGCTTAATGGGCCAGACTGGAAGTAAATGGTTTAATGGTTCAGACTGGAAGAAACTGGCTTAATGGGTCAGACTGGAAGTAAATGGCTTAATGGGTCAGACTGGAAGTAAATGGCTTAATGGGTCAGACTGGAAGAAACTGGCTTAATGGGTCAGACTGGAAGTAAATGGCTTAATGGGCTAGACTGGAAGTAAATGGCTTAATGGGCCATACTGGTAGTAAATGGCTTAATGGGTCAGACTGGAAGAAACTGGCTTAATGGGTCGGACTGGAAGTAAATGGCTTAATGGGTCAGACTGGAAGTACATGGCTTAATGGGTCAGACTGGAAGTAAATGGCTTAATGGGTCAGACTGGAAGTAAATGGCTTAATGGGTCAGACTGGAAGTACATGGCTTAATGGGTCAGACTGGAAGTAAATGGCTTAATGGGTCGGACTGGAAGTACATGGCTTAATGGGTCGGACTGGAAGTAAATGGCTTAATGGGTCGGACTGGAAGTACATGGCTTAATGGGTCAGACTGGAAGTACATGGCTTAATGGGTCGGACTGGAAGAAACTGGCTTAATGGGTCAGACTGGAAGTAAATGGCTTAATGGGTCAGACTGGAAGTACATGGCTTAATGGGTCAGACTGGAAGTAAATGGCTTAATGGGTCAGACTGGAAGTAAATGGCTTAATGGGTCAGACTGGAAGTAAATGGCTTAATGGGTCAGACTGGAAGTAAATGGCTTAATGGGTCAGACTGGAAGTAAATGGCTTAATGGGTCAGACTGGAAGAAACTGGCTTAATGGGTCAGACTGGAAGTAAATGGCTTAATGGGTCGGACTGGAAGTAAATGGCTTAATGGGTCAGACTGGAAGTAAATGGTTTAATGGGTCGGACTGGAAGTAAATGGCCTGGAAGTACATGGCTTAATGGGTCAGACTGGAAGTAAATGGCTTAATGGGTCGGACTGGAAGTAAATGACTTAATGGGTCGGACTGGAAGTAAATGGCTTAATGGGTCGGACTGGAAGTACATGGCTTAATGGGTCAGACTGGAAGTACATGGCTTAATGGGTCATACTGGAAGTAAATGGCTTAATGGGTCGGACTGGAAGTAAATGGCTTAATGGGTCGGACTGGAAGTAAATGGCTTAATATGTCGGACTGGAAGTATATGGCTTAATGGGTCGGACTGGAAGTACATGGCTTAATGGGTCGGACTGGAAGTAAATGGCTTAATAGGTCGGACTGGAAGTAAATGGCTTAATGGGTCGGACTGGAAGTACATGGCTTAATGGGTCAGACTGGAAGTAAATGGCTTAATGGGTCAGACTGGAAGAAACTGGCTTAATGGGTCGGACTGGAAGTAAATGGCTTAATAGGTCGGACTGGAAGTAAATGGCTTAATGGGTCGGACTGGAAGTACATGGCTTAATGGGTCAGACTGGAAGAAACTGGCTTAATGGGTCAGACTGGAAGTACATGGCTTAATGGGCCAGACTGGAAGCCAGTGGCTTATTAACATCTTTCACAGAGAACATATTTGTGGATATGTTGTTAACTATTTCGTAATTTTAATGACTGTTATAATAGAGTGTGTATGTTCTTGTTGTACTGTGTCACATTGACAGTGAGGTCAACATCTTCTTTCCATTAAATGTATTATGTTGATTTTATTTCGTTTCCTTCATATCCAACCAAACTGCATATGTATATAATTCTTATAAGTTATACATCATTCATATTTTACACGACTGTAAACAATAAACTTTGATACGCAAATCTTCTGTTGGATTTTAATAAGGAACGGTACTATACTGACAGGTAAAGAGGTCAACTGTATATCCTTTTAGAAATAAATATATGGAAATTTGGTATAAAATGTGCGAAATATTGGGTAAATTAGTGCAATGTGTGAATAATTATTTTCTTCACTCATGATAGTAAAATCCATAATTCTAAAATGTGTAACGAAATAGTAACGAAATAGTAACGAAATAGTAACGCTCAGTATAAAAGTGCACAGTTTGTTATAGTGTCAGTATATAGTCAGTCCAATGTAGAGCCTGGAAGTCGTGATAGCGCAGTGGATGCGCGCTCGCTTCAGGTGCGAAAGGTCTGGAGTTCGAGCCCCGCTGGAGCCGTTACGATTGTGCCCTTAGGCAAGGCATTTAAATTCCACGTTGCCTCTTCTCTCTCCCTCGTGGCGATGGATTCCATCAGGAATGAGGTCTCGAGAGTGATTAATATAAGTTGCAAGAACTTGTTTCAAAATCTAGCTAAAATAAATTTGTATAAACTAATACACTAATGTAGAGCGTCCGATTTGGATTTGGGTGTGCCGGGTTCGATTGTACTCAGTCACGGCAGGTGTGTAAGAGTCATCGAGCAAGGCACATGACAAGCATTGCTTACATTATTAGTACTTGTTAACAACCGCTTAACGGCTCAGCATGCATAGGAATATATGCTTAAGCTTAGGTTCCCGCAAGGGGATTGTGTGTTTTAAGTTTATTTATCGTCGCTACCGTATGAGCGACGCCTCCTGAAGAGATTAGTCAGTTTAGATTTTTGGAGGATAGTGCAATGATACAGAAAAAGACCCATTATAGAGTCTCTTCTGGTTCTTTTACGTGCACGGTGTAAAGCACCGACACGAGACCTCGGTTTAATGTCCCATCTGAAAGACTGTTAATTTTTATTAGGGTCAGACGGGGGGATCACCTGCGATCCCTGGATTACCAGTCCAGCGTGTTACCACTGGACTACAGATCCGTTTGCAAGGGGATTGACATAGATGTACGATATTTATAATCTTGAGAGATATTCTCCAAAAGTACAAGGACTTTAAATACGTCTTTGGTTGTGTATTTCGTATTTAGACCAAAGTATGTATGTGTTTTATGGAAATTTCGGAATCTATCACGACTAATAACGTATATACATACGCATAAGCAGACGATACTGGAAGCAAATCAATTAATTTCCATTCCGCTTTCAAATGCGCATGTCCCTGTGAGACAAGTGTGCATTATAAGTATAACATATTGGTTGCACTGCTTAAATCAGTATTCCTGTTCAATAATACTGCACATTATGCAAGCATAGCGTTTTTCATGACAGCAATTTTAATAAAACATACTAAAATATCTAAAACCATTAATTGCTATGCGTTTTACGGTGGGGAGTTGAGGCTAGCGCCCGGAGAGTTGAGGCTAGCGTTCGGAGAGTTGAGGCTAGCGCTCGGAGAGTTGAGGCTAGCGCCCGGATAGTTGAGGCTAGCGCCCGGATAGTTTTGGATAGCACCCGGAGAGTTGAGGCTAGCGCTCGGAGAGTTGAGGCTAGCGCTCGGAGAGTTGAGGCTAGCGCCCGGATAGTTGAGGTTAGCGCCCGGATAGTTGAGGCTATCGCACGGATAGTTGAGGCTAGCGCCCGGATAGTTGAGGCTAGCGCCCGGATAGTTTTGGATAGCACCCGGAGAGTTGAGGCTAGCGCTCGGAGAGTTGAGGCTAGCGCTCGGAGAGTTGAGGCTAGCGCCCGGATAGTTGAGGTTAGCGCCCGGATAGTTGAGGCTATCGCACGGATAGTTGAGGCTAGCGCCCGGATAGTTGAGGCTAGCGCCCGGAGAGTTGTGGATAGCACCCGGAGAGTTGAGGCTATCGAACGGTGAGTTGAGGGTATCGCTCGGATAGTTGAGTCTAGAGCCCGCAGAGTTGTGGCTAGCGCTCGGAGAGTTGAGACTAGCGCCCGGATAGTTGAGGCTAGCGCCCAGATAGTTGAGGCTAGCGCTCGGATAGTTAAGGCTAGCGCCCGGATAGTTAAGGCTAGCGCCCTGATAGTTAAGGCTAGCGCCCGGATAGTTAAGGCTAGCGCCCGGATAGTTGAGGCTAGCTCTCGGAGAGTTGAGGATATCATCATGATGGCTGAGGATAGTACTCTGGCAGTGCAGGATAACGTTCGGTGAAGGGATGATATCGGAGAGTTGAGAGCTGAGGATAGCGCCCGGATAGTTGCGGATAACACACTTAGAATTGATAATAGTACCCGGCGGATTTTAGCGGGTGGGATGGGCGGGCGGGATGATTTTTTAGACAAGCGATCGTGCATGCGTGCGTCGATATTGTTAACCTCGTGTAACGACTATTTTTAAAGGTTTATCCTCGGGTAGTGAGTATGTTTAAAAACGTATCCTCGGGTAGTGAGTATGTTTAAAAACGTATCCTCGGGTAGTGAGTATGTTTAAAGGCATATCATCGGGTAGTGATTATGTTTAAAGGCGTATCCTCGGGTAGTGATTATGTTTAAAGGCGTATCATCGGGTAGTGATTATGTTTAAAGGCGTATCATCGGGTAGTGATTATGTTTAAAGGCGTATCATCGGGTAGTGATTATATTTAACGGCGTATCCTCGGGTAGTGAGTATGTTTAAAGGCGTATCCTCGGGTAGTGATTATGTTTAAATGCGTATCCTCGGGTAGTGAGTATGTTTAAAGGCGTATTACCTGGTAGTGATTATGTTTAAAAGCGTATCCTCGGGTAGTGATTATGTTTAAATGCGTATCCTCGGGTAGTGAGTATGTTTAAAGGCGTATTACCTGGTAGTGAGTATGTTTAAAAGCGTATCCTCGGGTAGTGAGTATGCTTAAAGGCGTATTACCGGGTAGTGATTATGCTTAAAGGCGTATCCTCGGGTAGTGATTATGTTTAAAGGCGTATTACCTGGTAGTGAGTATGTTTAAAGGCGTATCCTCCGGTAGTGAGTATGTTTAAAGGCGTATCATCGGGTAGTGATTATGTTTAAAGGCGTATCCTCGGGTAGTGAGTATGTTTAAAGGCGTATCATCGGGTAGTGATTATGTTTAAAGGCGTATCCTCGGGTAGTGAGTATGTTTAAAGGCATATCCTTGGGTAGTGATTATGTCTAAAGGCGTATCCTCGGGTAGTGATAAGGTCTAAAGGCATATCATCGGGTAGTGAGTATGTTTAAAGGCGTATCCTCGGGTAGTGATTATGTCTAAAGGCGTATCCTCGGGTAGTGATACGGTCTAAAGGCATATCATCGGGTAGTGAGTATGTTTAAAGGCGTATCCTCGGGTAGTGAGTATGTTTAAAGGCGTATCATCGTGTAGTGAGTATGTTTAAAGGCGTATCATCGGGTAGTGAGTATGTTTAAAGGCGTATCATCGGGTAGTGAGTATGTTTAAAGGCGTATCATCGGGTAGTGATTATGTCTAAAGGCGTATCCTCGGGTAGTGAGTATGTTTAAAGGCGTATCATCGGGTAGTGATTATGTCTAAAGGCGTATCATCGGGTAGTGATTATGTCTAATGGCATATCATCGAGTAGTGAGTATTTTTAAAGGCGTATCATCGAGTAGTTATAATGTCTAAATGCGTATCCTCGGGTAGTGAGTATTTTTAAAGGCGTATCCTCGGGTAGTGATAATGTCTAAAGGCATATCCTCGGGTAGTGATTAAGTTTAAAGGCGTATCCTCGGGTAGTGATTATGTTTAAAGGCGTATCCTCGGGTAGTGATTATGTTTAAAGGCGTATCCTCGGGTAGTGATTATGTTTAAAGGCATATCCTCGGGTAGTGATTAAGTTTAAAGGCGTATCCTCGGGTAGTGATTATGTTTAAAGGCGTATCCTCGGGTAGTGATTATGTTTACAGGCGTATCCTCGGGTAGTGATTATGTTTACAGGCGTATCCTCGGGTAGTGATTATGTTTAAAGGCGTATCCTCGGGTAGTGATTATGTTTACAGGCGTATCCTCGGGTAGTGATTATGTTTACAGGCGTATCCTCTGGTAGTGATTATGTTTACAGGCGTATCCTCGGGTAGTGATTATGTTTACAGGCGTACCAGCGGGTAGTGATAATGTCTAAATGCGTATCCTAGGGTCGTGATTATGTTTACATGTGTAGCCGTGAGAAATGAGTATGTGTAAATGTGGTGTCCTCGAGTAGAGATCATGCTTAGCTACACAGTCCCACATTGCCCTCTAACTGTCCTCCAACTGCCATCTATCCTTCATCCCAAGAGTCCTCTATTTGTCCTCCAATGGTCGTTTAACCTTCCTTCAATTTCCCTCTTTCATAACCATACTCAAATTGCTCTCTAAGCGTCCTCTATTTACCCTCTAATCGTTCTCCAATTGCCCTATAACCGTCCTCCATGTTCTCTCTAGCCGTCATCCCATGTGCCATATAGCGGTCCAAATGTCTACACGCGTGTGTGTTTTACGTTTATTTATCATCGCTACCCGTTGCCCATATGAGCGACGCCTCCTGGAGATATTAGTCATTTTAGATTTTGGAGGATAGTGCAATGATACAGAGAGAGACCCATTACCGAGTCTCCTCTGGTTCATTTACATGCATGGTGTACGGCACCGACACGAGACCTCGGTTTAATGTCCCATCTGAAAGACTGTTAATTTTATTAGGGTCGGGCGGGGGATCGAACTTGTCTACACGCGTCTTTCCAGTGCCTTATAACCTCATCCCGTTGCGGTTAACCCATTTCATTCTGGATATATTTAAAGGCTTTTGCAAACAACATCGATCCAGATCAGCCGCAGCGTGACGCTGCGTGCTGATCAGGATCTATGTTGTTTGCTGCATAGCCAAGTGTCTTAGCAAGATCATCTGAATAGCAAACAGCATAGAGCCTGATCAGACGGAACGTTCCGTGGCAGTTGCTCTGGCTCTGTGTTCTTTGCAAATACTGTTTGAACGGATAACAAGATTGAAATGGGTTAACACCCCTCGGTTTATTTCTGTACTACATTATATTTTGGACAAAGTCACGAACGAGCAGACGGATCTGTAGTCCAGTGGTAACACGCTGGACTGGTAATCCAGGGATCGCAGGTTCGATCCCCCGTCTGACCCTAATAAAATTAACAGTCTTTCAGAGGGGACGTTAAACCGAGGTCTCGTGTCGGTGCTTTACACCGTGCACGTAAAAGAACCAGAGGAGATTCTGGAATTGGTCTCTGTCTGTATTATGCACTATCCTCCAAAATCTAAAATAACTAATCTCTTCAGGAGGCGTCGCTCATATGGGCAACCGGTAGCGACGATAAATAAACGTAAAACACACGAACGAGCGCATAGTTAGTTATATACCGTTTCGTACCCGCGTCAGACTGAAAGCACGGTGACAACGCGGGTACATTAAAAATAGCATATGGATAGAAGCAACAGCACAAATCTGGTAGGGCAATTTATCACCATTTATATGACCATTTCTGATAAACTAGGTTATCCTGGAAGTGTTCACTTAATTATTGAAGTCACTCAACGATATCGTTATATCATTACTCTTCATACATCATTGAGAGAAGCATTTGTTTATCGTGTCTGGTAGCTGATAACTGTAGCTAGTTACCGACAGGGAGTAATCAAAGATTTAAAAACCAATTAGTGTTTCAAGTCACCAGCGATTGATCACTTACATCGGGCGGACGCAAAATCACTTAAAGTTGATTAAAATTCCAATATCGAGGGACCATAAGAGACTCACTCCAATTAAAGGTAAAGGTATAATGGGTTGACTCGTTGCATATTTTATACACTTACCATTAACTAAAAGACCAAAGCGTGAACGTATCGGTTGCAAATGCTGTGCGAGAAATAATTGATACAGAATCAGTGAACTCGAACAAGCAATAAAACACACGCCCGATTCTGTCCCTACCATATCGTTGTCGTCTCATCGGTCCTTTCAGTGTCATTAAAATGTGAACAGGTAGATTAAACTAATTAACGGCCGGGTCAGCAATCATATGTCGTTTGTTTGTTTCCAATTGCTCTGTATCCAGCTGGCTTGCGAAAGGTCGGTTGTTCTAATCGAATGCCCGCCCGAGCATTACATGGTGCTCAGAGGGCCATTTGGGATTTTCCTCCACCAGTAATCGCTGGAAAGTCGCCATGTGACCTACATATAAGCTGTTTTGGCGACTTTCCTCCCCCCCCCCAAACAGATCAACCAATAGCTCTGCCTCATTCTGGCTAGCGGAAGGTCGATGGTTGTATCCAGGTATGTAGATATACATACTAATATCAGTTGATAAGCGATATAGGAACAGGGCAGCTATAACGCGTTGTTGTATATCTGTCATGGTATATGTGTCACAGGATGAGATTTTTGTGTTTAAAGTTCACGCGGACTATGACTTGAAAACTATATTAAATCATCGAATACCACTCTTCTGACTCTCTATTGATCATTACCGTATGCCCCGTTATGTTTTCGTTTTCCTCACGTATCCCCATCTCCGATAGCCCATACTAACTATTACTCCTGTCAACCGTAACTGGATCGACCTTTGTAATGCTTGTTACATTTGGGATTTGTGTGTGATTTTACGTTTATGTATCGTCGCGCTACCAGTTGCCCATATGAGCGACGCCTCCTGAAGAGATTAGTAATTTTAGATTTTGGAGGATAGTGCAATGATACAGACAGAGACCCATTCCAGAGTCTCCTCTGGTTCTTTTACGTGCACGGTGTAAAGCACCGACACGAGACCTCGGCTTAACGTCCCATCTGAAAGACTGTTAATTGTATTAGGGTCAGACGGGGGATCGAACCTACGATCCCTGGATTAACAGTCCAGCGTGTTAATCACTGGACTACAGATCCGTCTGTTGGGATTTAGACACTATTGTGTCGAGTTACTAGTTATGTGAGTGTTTTACGTTTATGTATCATCACTACCGGTTGCCCATATGAACGACGCCTCCTGAAGAGATTAGTCATTTTTGGAAGATAGTTCAATGATACAGACAGAGACCCATTCCAGAGTCTCCTCTGGTTCTTTTACGTGCACAGTGAGACACGAGATCTCAGCTTAAAGTCCCATCTGAAAGACTGTTCATTGTATTAAGGTCAGAAGGGGGATCTAACCTGCAATCCCTGGATTACCAGTCCATCGTGTTAACCATTGGACTACGTATCCGCCTGTGAGTTACTAGTTATTGCATATGACATAAGATCATTTAAACATCTATGATATTTATATATACATGTACTGTTGTCAGGTTAGTTACGTGTTGACACTCGTACTGTATGTGTACGTTATTTACTCTGACTTAGATACATGTATATATACAAATGTATTAAAACTAATTGTTCATTTACATAATATACATGTATGTAGCCTGATGTATACATGTATGTAGCCTGATGTATACATGTATGTAGCCTGATGTATACATGTATGTAGCCTGATGTATACATGTATGTAGCCTGATGTATACATGTATGTAGCCTGATGTATACATTATGTAGCCTGATGTATACATGTATGTAGCCTGATGTATACATGTATGTAGCCTGATGTATACATGTATGTAGCCTGATGTATACATGTATGTAGCCTGATGTATACATGTATGTAGCCTGATGTATACATGTATGTAGCCTGATGTATACATGTATACATGTATGTAGCCTGATGTATACATGTATGTAGCCTGATGTAACATGTATGTAGCCTGATGTATACATGTATGTAGCCTGATGTATACATGTATACATGTATGTAGCCTGATGTATACATGTAACATGTATACATGTATGTAGCCTGATGTATACATGTATGTAGCCTGATGTATACATGTATGTAGCTGATGTATACATGTATGTAGCCTGATGTATAATGTATACATGTATGTAGCCTGATGTATACATGTATACATGTTGTAGCCTGATGTATACATGTATGTAGCCTGATGTATACATGTATGTAGCCTGATGTATACATGTATGTAGCCTGATGTATACATGTATACATGTATGTAGCCTGATGTATACATGTATGTAGCCTGATGTATACATGTATGTAGCCTGATGTATACATGTATGTAGCCTGATGTATACATGTATACATGTATGTAGCCTGATGTATACATGTATGTAGCCTGATGTATACATGTATACATGTATGTAGCCTGATGTATACATGTATACATGTATGTAGCCTGATGTATACATGTATACATGTATGTAGCCTGATGTATACATGTATACATGTATGTAGCCTGATGTATACTGTTGTATTGTGGGATATTAATGGCACTTAATTCATGTTACACTTGGGATATAGACAATGTTGTGTCGAGTTGAGTTACTAGTTATTACATATGACATAATATTATTAAATATCTATGATATTTATATACTGTGCTCAGTTATCTTTCACCCCGGCATCCCCACAGCGGACCCTTTATAAATAAGTGTGCTACGTCGACACCTGATTATCTTTGACGACAAGGCGGCCTAATACAATCCACCAGTATTGGCATCCCCACAGCGGACCCTCTCTAAATGAATGCCGAATGTGCTACGTCGCCACGCGGTTCTCTTTGACGACACGCCCTAATATAATCCACCAGTCTTAGTTGTACAACTAAATAATGTACACGAATACAAACTAAAAGAACAGTAAACAAATTATTCGTTTAAATAGTCACACATAAACGCCAAACGCCCATTATTTATGGTAAATAGTCAGCCGTCATGCATGGATGCGCCACAATTCCCTAAAATGCGATGGCAACTTTCTTAGTGACATAGTTCTCCCGCCCTTCTCACGTGTCAATCATTATATATCGCTGTCTTTTCAAACGTAAATGAACGTACAGTCAACATCCGCTATGTCAAGGTCGGTTATGTCGAATTATCCGGTTATCTCGAAGTCGGACCAAAGTCCCGTTTCAGACACTATCATTATACATATAACTGGCTCTGTTTATATTGAATTTCGTTAAGTCAAACTTCGGTTATGTCGAAGTATTTTGTTCGGTCCGACATAATTCGACATAACTGGTGTAGACTGTATATAGCACTGAAATCATTAGTTTTGCTCTATAAATGAACTTGTTTATAGCTGTTATTCAAACCATTATTTAGGAAGAGCCGTCTCTAATGTTGTAAGAACTTGTGGCTCGGCCCATTTTTGCTTTCTTTGCATATATTGTATGTAGATTTTGTGTCGTAATAGAGCAACATAAAATACGACTAAACACTTAAGACACTTAGCCACAAAACGAAACGAGCATGCAAAATGCCTGGCACCGCCCCTGTATTACAGTACATGCTACCATATACAGGCCCGTCGCTGGGCATACGCAAGTACGCACGTGCGTATCATTGGTCTCAGAAAATGAAAAAAATATGAAAACTCCAAAAATGCATTAAAACCCCAGGGTGGGGGTGGGGTAGTAGGGATACATAGGCGCCGTGATGTGTGGAGTGGTGAAATAATTGAGCCCATTGCAAATATTGTGCTTCTCGAACTTTAGTTTGTGCTATTTTACGTGCTTGATTAATTGATTAAGGGCGATATATCATTTATATTATACATCTAGCCTTAATTTATACGGATTGCCCTAAGAACTTTAGTCCTGCAATTGTATGCTACAAAATGCATTGAAATGCAGGAAATAGCTTCCTCATTTCAAAAAATCTCCAGGGGGCATGTCCCCTGACCCCCTAGCGTACTCGTTCACGGGACAAATAAGCACATGTTGCCGTGCGTATCATCAAAGTAGCCCCAGCGACGGCCCTGATATACAGCTCCAACGTCGAGTTGAATGTGAGAGAACAGTGAGCAATGCGTTGTCAAACAGACAGTTAGTTTTGATTGGAACATAACAATATTATTCCGGTCATGTGCTCGTGGTTATTAGATAATTTCCATGCGGACAGAGAAATATGCCCGGCGGATTTCGTCTAATCACAGTTAAGAAAAACTCGATTACGAATTTGATAAGGGCGAAATCAAATGATTTGGCGCTAATCTCATTTACCACAATTTGAATACGAAATATATTTAGACGAAAACATTATTTATAACGCGTGTGTTTGGTTGCCAGTAGTCCTGCGGCCATATTTGAGATATTAATGTGAACAACGATTGTTGCCAGTTATAACGGATACACACCAGAGAAATGCGTCTGCTCGGTTAAATGAATCTGTTTTTGTATTGAGTTTAAATGTGCACCAACAATATGGCGACGTTTATAAATTATTGTCATTTTCTTTTTCAACTCTGATGTTCATCAGTTTCCTGTGATGAATTAATATTAGATCATTCATATTAATTTAACACAATCCTGATCTAGATAGTCAAATGTTGCTGCACACACATGTGTAGCGTCAGTCGTCCAGTGGTAGAGTGTCGGATTTGGAATTGAACAGTCATGGGTTCGATACTCGTCACGTATGTAGTGTCATTGAGTAAGGCACCTCGCACACATTGCTTGTTACTGGCTAACCGCTTACGTCGGCTAAGCCTGCTCAGGAAAACATGTCTAAGTACCCGCAAGGGGTTTTGACAAGGAACATATATACAAACAGGTATGCTACTCTGTCGATGAGAATGTTCGCAGATGTGTTCGACGTTCTAGATCAGCATAGGTGTTTAGTGGGTGCACATGGAGAGAGGTATGTCCATTTATTGGCGAGAATGATTATGAACGTTTTTCGCGGCTATTTCCCCAAATAGACAATTCTTTAAGCAAAGTCAAGTTAAATGTTTACTGGCAAAAAACATACATAGCATATTAGTAACATATTCGATGACTATTTATCATCAGAAAAGCATGAATATTGTCACGGTACAGGACGAGAAAATAATCCGATCAAATTAATTTAAGAAACCATAAACCTATCCGATCAAATTTCAAAACATGGCAAAACATGGCAAACCTAATCATTTGAAAACATGGCAAACCTAATCATTTGAAAACATGGCAAACCTAATCATTTGAAAACATGGCAAACCTAATCATTTGAAAACATGGCAAACCTAATCATTTGAAAACATGGCAAACCTAATCATTTGAAAACAATCCTATTGCACAAAACTGATACAGATAAGAGCATAATTATTCGTCATTACCTACACACACCACGAATCGAAAGATTATGTATTTATTGTAATTCTATAATTTTGGGAAATGAATATCATATACTAATCTGCTCACATTATTCAACAAATTCATTAAAAGATATTACCGTAGGCCTATTTGGCTGACTATACAGACATTTATTAATCTTGTGTCATACATATCTAAACAAAATCGCCAGCGATAACAAATTTATATATTTTGCAAGCATATAAAAAGTAAGTAAAGTGTTTGTTTATTATAGTGTCACCCCTATTTAAAGGGCCAGCCATTTCTGACTTATGAGACATCTCTTTTTATAAACATCAGTACTTCCCGAATCCTATGCGTGTATGCCATGCACCAGGCTGATAGGCAATCGGTAACCATTATTTAACTAGCTAGCGGCTCACCAACCGGCCATATCAGAACGAACCCTGACAAGGTTCGAACCAATGACCCCCCCCCGTCTTAACAACTAGGCCACCGTTGTTCATATAATTATTTGAATACTAATAATTTATAAGTATGCTCTTTTGTAAAATTTCCTGTCACTGTCTGTGTTTACTGTTTAATTGCAAACAAGTGTTTGCTTTATGCAATAAAACTTATTGTATTAGTTTAAACATATTTATTTTCTATCATGTATATGATTATTTACAACAATCGTATTAAGGAATTGGACATAAACATTGCTGAAGGAATAGTGATCGGTCACTGGACTTACAGAATATGGTACTGGACTTACAGTTACAGAATATGGTACTGGACTTACAGAATATGGTACTGGACTTACAGCATCATTGATCGATGCCGGCTGCTGCCACAGTTCAAAACATATATACATTATGAATCGATTGGCCTAAGACTGTACTAAACGAATTGTAAAACATTCTGGCCACTGGAATACTCTCCGTCACATCTGAAACATAAACACACACTGTACCAATCGGCGCACGACTCTCAGCACGGGTCTGTCAAGTATGTATGTTATGTATGAATCATAAAATAGTCTGTACCAATCGGCGCACGAATCTCAGCACGGGTCTGTCAAGTATGTCTGCTATGTATGAATCATAAAATAGTCCGTACCAATCGGCGCACGACTCTCAGCACGGGTCTGTCAAGTATGTCTGTTACGGGGAGTAAATAATGTTGTTATAACTTGTAGCCCAACCCATTTGCGTTTTCCCCTCGACAAAATAAATGTATCGTATACTGCAATCACATAATTACATATTAATCTCTGATTTGTTCTTAGTATTGTATGTATATATGTAACGTATTGTATGAAAAAATGCAATAAAATATTATTAAACTATTAAACAATGTCTGTTATGTATGAAACATGTCAGTACCAATCGGCGTAGAACCCGCAGCACTAGTGAAACCGACTAACGGCAGTAACATCTGTTAATTAACAATATGCTGTACAATGACAGCGCTAGTCCATTAGCCTTAATTCACAAGTAAACTGACGAATGGTAGTAACAGCTCATAGCAACAATGTACAAATATCTGACTCGAACTCCGAGATCGAATGGTCTAGCACGCCGTTGTTATAACTCGCATTCAATCGCTATCATCAGGGCCACAAGTTCGCTCCCTATCAGTGATAAAATCGTGAGATTTGAGAAAGTTGTCACTTGCCACTATTATGGATGGTTGGGAGAATTGAGTACTGGTTTATGCTCAGGATATGTGGGCGGTCTTCTCCATCACAACACACTGATTTTGTATGATTATGCTTAAAAGCGAAACTACATCGGTGAAAACGCAAATGTCTGCACAATAAATTTCCTATTATATGGTATAATTATTTTCCCAAAAATTTGCCTCAAAAACTGAGTAATTCAACAAATAAACAAGCGTCGTATACGCGGTTTGTTGACATAACAAAATAATGTAAATAGGGTTGACATTGATGTGTAATACAATGCGTGTATCCTGAATAACACGATATATCGTACAGCTTTACCGTTATTTCTCACATTTGTGCCTATGCATATTTATTTGTAAACTAATCTCTAAACGAAAGTATCGCGCGTTTAGTATTGACTCCAATGACAAACAAACGTCATATCAGGAACGTGGATGACCGTTTAATATATGATATCCTATTTCAGTTTTGAAAGTTTGTAGACCACAAAAACACTGTTAAATTGATTCAATGTTAGTGTTCGAATGTATTCAGAAGAAGTTGTAGTAGCAATGCATTTATACGTGAAAACACATGCATTTTATTTGCTTTTTGCAATGTAATGTCGCTTTAAGAGTTTCCTGTGCAAATTAGAAATACATAGTTTATACAAATTTATTCTATCTCGATTGCGAAACAAGTTCTTATAACTTATATTAATCACTCTCGAGACCTCATTCCTGATGGAATCCATCGCCACGAGGGAGAGAGAAGAGGCAACGTGGAATTTAAATGCCTTGCCTAAGGACAGAATCGTAACGGCTCCAGCGGGGCTCGAACTCCGAACCGTTCGCACATGATGCGAACGCGCATCCACCGCGCTATCACGACTTCCACACTTTAGAAATAATTTACAATTTAGAAAAATTAGAAACACAGAACAACACATTCTATAATGTTATGTACAATGTTTCTGACTCTAACTAAAATGTGCTACAATGCGATATAGAATGTTTCTGATTTGAACTAAGATATTATATATACAATGCTATATAGAATGTTTCTGATTCGAACTAAGATATTATATATACAATGCTATATAGAATGTTTCTGATTCGAACTAAGATATTATATATACAATGCTATAAAGAATGTATCTGATTTGAACTAAGATATTATATATACAATGCTATATAGAATGTATCTGATTTGAACTAAGATATTATATATACAATACGATATAGAATGTATCTGATTTGAACTAAGATATTATATATACAATACGATATAGAATGTATCTGATTTGAACTAAGATATTATATATACAATGCGATATATAATGTATCTGATTTGAACTAAGATATTATATATACAATGCGATATAGAATGTATCTGATTTGAACTAAGATATTATATATACAATACGATATAGAATGTATCTGATTTGAACTAAGATATTATATATACAATGCTATATAGAATGTATATGATTTCAACATTTCAGGCGTGGGCTGGTACACGACAATAACCACCGACCTTCCGACCAGCCGCGGTGAATAAAGTGAGTTGAGGTCAGCGACCTTAACCACTCGGGCCACGGAAGACCCGGCCCCTATATAAAATGTATCTAACCCGAATTGAAATGTTCTACAATGTTATATTGATGTGCACGCGGGGGGGGGGGCTTCATCCGCACGTGCCCATCTGCTGATAGCCTGATACAGATAATATATGGTCTTACATGAGGGTCGATTTCATACCATATTTTGCTATTAAGTATGATTTCACAACGAGTGTAAGATCCGTTTAGTCACATTACCATAGTAACAACAACAATAAATTCGAAGAAAAAACACGTTTCTGTTTGTCAGCATATTTTGCAGCCTTATTACATCAAGCTGCATCCGTACTCCGTAGTAAATAGTCCCTGGTGATCAAACAATTTCACGCAAATAATCGACACAATATTTTTAAACACTGTTTTCCTTAATTCGTATTTAGCATTTTATTGAAACAAAAGTTGTTTTTCAACAAATAAAGCATGAACACAAACAACATGTAATATCTATTGCAAGCTGTTAGTGTCATGCCGCAACCAATCAGAATCCCTCCAGGTGTTATTAAGCGTGTGGTCATATACGAATTTATGAGATGACTGTATTACACTGATTACAAGCAAAGCTATGTGATAAATCAGGTTATCATATATTATGAACTACCTTCACTGGGCTTAAGATCTGCAAGATAAATGATCACAACGTTACTTTCCTATCCAATTTCATACAAGCATAAATGCAAACATAGATAGCTAAATCTCGATCAACATTAATGTAATTCAACGAGTTCAGTAAATTAATAATGATGATTCAAGTAAGGGGTGAAGTGAATAAGACAAGTGTACACCAACCAATGTCGATAATTAGCGACGTGTGTACTTTATACTGTCGTGCCGCACGAACATTTCATGTTAGCTCGCCCATATGGTTTACCGGTGGCGAGGGTAAATAAACGGAATCATCATCATCAACATTTCATGCCCCCCCCCCCGCATAGCAAATGTCACTACACATCTGTTTACTGTAAAGCTAAGCAAATTACATGTGTCGATCTACTGTAAACTTCGAATATAATACATGTGTCGATCTACTGTAAGCCTCGAATATAATACATGTGTCGATCTACTGTAAGCCTCGAATATAATACATGTGTCGATCTACTGTAAGCCTCGAATATAATACATGTGTCGATCTACTGTAAACCTGGACTATAATACGTGTGTCGATCTACTGTAAGCCTCGAATATAATACATGTGTCGATCTACTGTAAACCTCGAATATAATACATGTGTCGATCTACTGTAAACCTCGAATATAATACATGTGTCGATCTACTGTAAACCTGGACTATAATACGTGTGTCGATCTACTGTAAGCCTCGAATATAATACATGTGTCGATCTACTGTAAACCTCGAATATAATACATGTGTCGATCTACTGTAAACCTCGAATATAATACATGTGTCGATCTACTGTAAACCTGGAATATAATACGTGTGTCGATCTACTGTAAGCCTCGAATATAATACATGTGTCGATCTACTGTAAACCTCGAATATAATACATGTGTCGATCTACTGTAAACCTCGAATATAATACATGTGTCGATCTACTGTAAACCGCGCACATAATACATGTGTCGATCTACTGTAAACCTCGCATATAATACATGTGTCGATCTACTGTAAACCTCGCATATAATACATGTGTCGATCTACTGTAAGCCTCGAATATAATACATTTGTCGATCTACTGTAAACCTCGAATATAATAAATGTGTCGATCTACTGTAAACCTAGAATATAATACATGTGTCGATCTACTGTAAGCCTGGAATATAATACATGTGTCGATCTACTGTAAACCTCGCATATAATACATGTGTCGATCTACTGTAAGCCTCGAATATAATACATGTGTCGATCTACTGTAAGCCTCGAATATAATACAAGTGTCGATCTACTGTAAGCCTCGAATATAATACATGTGTCGATCTACTGTAAACCTAGAATATAATACATGTGTCGATCTACTGTAAGCCTGGAATATAATACATGTGTCGATCTACTGTAAACCTCGAATATAATACATATGTCGATCTACTGTAAACCTAGAATATAATACATGTGTCGATCTACTGTAAACCTAGAATATAATACATGTGTCGATCTACTGTAAGCCTCGGATATAATACATGTGTCGATCTACTGTAAACCACGCACATAATACATGTGTCGATCTACTGTAAACCTCGCATATAATACATGTGTCGATCTACTGTAAACCTAGAATATAATACATGTGTCGATCTACTGTAAGCCTCGAATATAATACATTTGTCGATCTACTGTAAACCTCGAATATAATACATGTGTCGATCTACTGTAAACCTAGAATATAATACATGTGTCGATCTACTGTAAGCCTGGAATATAATACATGTGTCGATCTACTGTAAACCTCGCATATAATACATGTGTCGATCTACTGTAAGCCTCGAATATAATACATGTGTCGATCTACTGTAAGCCTCGAATATAATACATGTGCCGATCTACTGTAAGCCTCGAATATAATACATGTGTCGATCTACTGTAAACCTCGAATATAATACATATGTCGATCTACTGTAAACCTCGAATATAATACATGTGTCGAACTACTGTAAACCTCGAATATAATACATGTGTCGATCTACTGTAAGCCTCGAATATATTACATGTGTCGATCTACTGTAAACTTCGAATATAATACATGTGTCGATCTACTGTAAGCCTCGAATATAATACATGTGTCGATCTACTGTAAGCCTCGAATATAATACATGTGTCGATCTACTGTAAACCTCGCATATAATACATGTGTCGATCTACTGTAAACCTCGAATATAATACATGTGTCGATCTACTGTAAGCCTCAAATATAATACATGTGTCGATCTACTGTAAGCCTCGAATATAATACATGTGTCGATCTACTGTAAGCCTCAAATATAATACATGTGTCGATCTACTGTAAGCCTCGAATATAATACATGTGTCGATCTACTCTAAACCTCGGATATAATTCATGTGTCGATATACTGTAACCCTCGAATAAATATATTTATCGATCTACTGTAATCCTCGAATAAATACATTCATCAATCTAATGTAATCCTCGAATAAATACATTTATCGATCTACTGTAATCCTCGATTAAATATATTTATCGATCTACTGTAATCCTCGAATAAATACATTTTTCGATCTACTGTAATCCTCGAATAAATACATTTTTCGATCTACTGTAATCCTCGAATAAATACATTTTTCGATCTACTGTAATCCTCGAATAAATACATTTTTCGATCTACTGTAATCCTCGAATAAATACATTTTTCGATCTACTGTAATCCTCGAATAAATACATTTTTCGATCTACTGTAATCCTCGAATAAATACATTTTTCGATCTACTGTAATCCTCGTATAAATATATTTATCGATTAGCTGTAAACCTAGAATAAAATACGCTACGGTGATAATAGTAGAGGCAGAATCACAAAATGACAAAATCAAAACCATTTTGTGAAAGAGAGGTACCTCTACCCCGATAGCTTGTATATAGGGGTGCTACACCTGCCCAGGGTGGATGTAGAAAAATCTTCTTCCGGAATCCGCCAATTTTAACACATTTCAGACATTTTCTGATACGGCAAAACATTGAAATTTAAGGGTAGGGAGAAGACGAATTGCTCATAAAACGATAAGTTTTCAGCATAAAATATTCAATGACCACTCAAAATGAAGGCTTATATGTGCACTACAATATACAATATGCCAACTAATTATGGATACTTTGTAATGGTCACATGGGCTTGAAGGTCAAGTGAGCCTGCAAACCCCCACATTTCGGGAATGTTTCACACTTTACCCCCTAACACAATGTTATGATGTAAGGAGGATGAAGTTGCTACAACCTCATTGCTGCCTGCATGTCTACAAGCACTCGTGTTTTCCAAGGATGAAGTTGCTACAACCTCATTGCTGCCTGCATGTCTACAAGCACTCGTGTTTTCCAAGGATGAAGTTGCTACAACCTCATTGCTGCCTGCATGTCTACAAGCACTCGTGTTTTCCAAGGATGAAGTTGCTACAACCTCATTGCTGCCTGCATGTCTACAAGCACTCGTGTTTTCCAAGGATGAAGTTGCTACAACCTCATTGCTGCCTGCATGTCTACAAGCACTCGTGTTTTCCAAGGATGAAGTTGCTACAACCTCATTGCTGCCTGCATGTCTACAAGCACTCGTGTTTTCCAAGGATGAAGTTGCTACAACCTCATTTCTGCCTGTATGTCTACAAGCACTCGTGTGGTCCGAGTATGATACCAATCTGGAACACCTTGCCACACACCACTGTTGTGACTGCCCCGGACACATTCAAGTTAATTGTCTATCCCTACATTCCGGGCCTAGTGATGAATAATATATACTGTATAGTGTAAATACAAATTGGCGTGAGTTATTTTTATCGTTTGAGTTGGGTGCACTCCACACTCTGCCGTAGAGTTCAATTAACCCGCTTCAGTATATGTCGTCAGTGACGTTGGGGAGTATCTCATTGAAGTTGAAGAGTAATAAATGACCACATAAAATGAAGAGTTTCATATCTTCAACAATGCGAATTCTCCAGAAATTGATTTATCGAGCCACCGCCCAAATCATTCTTTTAAAATACAACCTCTAAAATATGTTTTGTTTTACATTAGACGCATTCCTAGCAAGATTTAATATGATGTTTGAAAAGCTGGGACTGCACTCTATAGGTATAACCTTTGGCCATGTACTGTGTTGCAAACAAAGGAATTTGCTTGGATAAAGTTTGCTTGGATAAAGAAAGATGTTCTGAATGCTTCCATGCTAAAAGAAAATTATGAAGGCCATAGAACAGCACATAGAAGCATCAGTTCTGATGTGATATATTGGTTGAAGATGGTATGTTTGGGGAAATACGACTCCCAATATGAAGCATAATGCCTACAGCAAGGATGTGTGTTGTCACAATCTAACTCCCGAAACTCTTTGGTGGATACTGTGGGCAATGTTTCTGTTCTGGGCGAAGGAATATGGGCAAGTATTTTGTGAAGAACTCAAGGAACATGTTGAGTATGTCATATCACACTTTGTAAACCATAAAGTTGAAGAGGTGACAAAGTCGTTTGTAATGCTAGTTGATACAACAAGTAGCAGTGCATGGTTACTGGAAAAATATAATTCTTCCAAGTGTGATAATCGTAGCAAGAAAATATAGAGACATTGCATGGAGATGGTCTCAATCCTCGTGGGATTCATTCGTGCTGATCGGGAAGGAAACTGGGAACTATACCTTGAACATTTGCAAATATGCTACCATGGTTTGCCCTCTATTATCACACCACTTATGCTAGTTGGGATTCAGCTTATGTGGCAGATCTGAACCAGCTAGAAAACACCGACACTAGAGTTCTTGGTAGGGCGATTCTCGATCAAAAGATCAAGCAGGCCATATTGTCAAGTGGTGATGGACAAAGCTCTTGAACTTATTGACAAACTAGCCAACGTAAGTGGATGCATCGTAAGCATAACACAGCGATATTTAATTAGGGAACAGTTGCAATTATCATAACAGTGAAAGAGCTCAACTATAGGATGATACCCATCCAATGCTTTGTAATCAACTGGAGAACGTAAAGGATGGTTTGGATCACAGAGATGCAGCTAGTCTGGTCGAAAGCGCGATTAGCAAGATGCATCAAAGCTTATCTCTGAATTCCAACGAGTTGGAGTTTATTTCCCATGCCATGATGAACTCAGTCTGTCCACAAAATTAATGACGTGACACCAGAGGAAGTGAAGACTGAACTTTTAACTGCCTGGCAAAAGTGTGACACTCTTGTTCAGGAATCGACTTCACGTATTGTGGATAACATGTCAGGGTATACTATTATTGAAACATTCTTCAGAACAAGACCAAAACACTTAATTCAATATACAATGGAATGTTCCAATGGCATAGGATAAGTGGAAAGCCGAGCGAGAAGGTTTAAGAAGGTTGCTGCAGATAGTGACACCATTCTACAGCATGAGCTTGAGCTGTTTCACTAGCACTTGCTGGAACAAATCACATTTTACTTTCTACAAACAGTGCTGAATTTGTTGAGTTGTTAACACAACATATATTTTTTTTTATCTAGAATGTACTTCAGAGCAGTGAGATGAACACATACATTCTCATTGCTGGACTTGTCAATTTATGGTAGTTGAAAAAAGGTCCACGTAAAATATTTGTATCGATCTTAAGCATAGTTGACCTCTCCGAAGCAATCATTGTACCACCCTATATACATCCACCCTGGGCAGGTGTACCACCCTATATACAAGCTACCTGGGGTGGATGTACCACCCTATATACATCCACCCTGGGCAGGTGTACCACCATATATACATCCACCCTGGGCGGGTGTACCACCATATGTACAAGTTACCGGGGGTGGATGTACTTCTCTTTCACAAAATGATTTTCCCTCTTTATCCAGGTCACTTTCTCAGTTCTGCCTCTCTACTATAATTTCAAGATACCCAACTACTGGAGTATCATCAACTGGAAATAATTACAATGCTAGCCGCGGTACAACTGTACCAACTGGATACTAGCCGCGGTACAACTGTACCAACTGGATGCTAGCCGCGGTACAACTGTACCAACTGGATACTAGCCGCGGTACAACTGTACCAACTGGATACTAGCCGCGGTACAACTGTATCAACTGGATACTAGCCGCGGTACAACTGTATCAACTGGATGCTAGCCGCGGTACAACTGTACCAACTGGATACTAGCCGCGGTACAACTGTACCAACTGGATACTAGCCGCGGTACAACTGTACCAACTGGATACTAGCCGCGGTACAACTGTATCAACTGGATGCTAGCCGCGGTACAACTGTACCAACTGGATACTAGCCGCGGTACAACTGTACCAACTGGATGCTAGCCGCGGTACAACTGTACCAACTGGATACTAGCCGCGGTACAACTGTATCAACTGGATGCTAGCCGCGGTACAACTGTATCAACTGGATGCTAGCCGCGGTACAACTGTACCAACTGGATACTAGCCGCGGTACAACTGTATCAACTGGATACTAGCCGCGGCACAACTGTATCAACTGGATGCTAGCCGCGGTACAACTGTACCAACTGGATGCTAGCCGCCGTACAACTGTACCAACTGGATACTAGCCGCGGTACAATTGTACCAACTGGATGCTAGACGCTGTACAACTGTACCAACTGGATGCTAGCCGCGGTACAACTGTACCAACTGGATGCTAGCCGCGGTAGAACTGTACCAACTGGATGCTAGCCGCGGTACAACTGTACCAACTGGATACTAGCCGCGGTACAACTGTACCAACTGGATACTAGCCGCGGTACAACTGTACCAACTGGATACTAGCCGCGGTACAACTGTACCAACTGGATACTAGCCGCGGTACAACTGTACCAACTGGATACTAGCCGCGGTACAACTGTACCAACTGGATACTAGCCGCGGTACAAGTGTACCAACTGGATACTAGCCGCCGTACAACTGTACCAACTGGATACTAGCCGCGGTACAACAGTACCAACTGGATGCTAGCCGCGGTACAATATTACTAACTGGATACTAGCCGCGGTACAACAGTACCAACTGGATGCTAGCCGCGGTACAACAGTACCAACTGGATGCTAGCCGCGGTACAACAGTACCAACTGGATGCTAGCCGCGGTACAACAGTACCAACTGGATACTAGCCGCGGTACAACTGTACCAACTGGATGCTAGCCGCGGTACAACTGTACCAACTGGATGCTAACCGCGGTACAACTGTATCAACTGTATGCTAGCCGCGGTACAACTGTACCAACTGGATGCTAGCCGCGGTACAACTGTACCAACTATTACCAAGCTAACCGCGGTACAACAATAACACATGGCAATGATTACCAAGCTAGACGCGTTACAACAATAACAAATGGCAATGGTTACGAAGCTAGCCGCGGTACAACAATAACAAATGACAATGAATACCAAGCTAGCCGCGATACAACAATAACAAATGACAATGAATACCAAGCTAGCCGCGATACAACAATAACAAATGACAATGAATACCAAGCTAGCCGCGATACAACAATAACAAATGACAATGAATACCAAGCTAGCCGCGATACAACAATAACAAAGGTAAATGATTAGTATGTTAGCCGCGATACAACAATAACAAAGGTAAATGATTAGTATGTTAGCCGCGATACAACAATAACAAAGGTAAATGATTAGTATGCTAGCCGCGATACAACAATAACAAAGGTAAATGATTAGTATGCTAGCCGCGATACAACAATAACAAAGGTAAATGATTAGTATGCTAGCCGCGATACAACAATAACAAAGGTAAATGATTAGTATGCTAGCCGCGATACAACAATAACAAAAGTAAATGATTACCAAGCTAGCCGCGATACAACAATAACAAAGGTAAATGATTAGTATGCTAGCTGCCGTACAACATTAACAGTTGATTGCTTGGTAACGGTTTCAACAGGAATATAATTTCTATGATATGATCAGGCAGGAGTGTAATTGGAACAAGGTATAATTAAAATGTGTGTTGATAAGATCATTAGGCAAATAAAATCACAATGAAAAACAGTCTCAATTATTCCATTATCAACTAAATAGTAAATATTCCATTAAGGATCAAGATTATGCGTTCATATCGCTAGGATCATCTGAATAATGATAACTCGATTAATTCAACAAACATTCTAGTTCCAGTTGTTTTCGTTATAATGCAATACAATACAATACAATACAAATGCATTTCGCTCACTACATGGTAACACGCTGGACTGGTAATCCAGGGATCGCAGGTTCGATCCCTCATCTGGCCCTAATAAAAGTAACAGTCTTTCAGATGGGACTTTAAACAGAGGTCTCGTGTCGGTGCTGTACATTGTACATTGTGCACGTAAAAGAACCAGAGGAGACTCAGGAATGGGTATCTGTCTGTATCATTGCACTATCCTCCTAAAATCTAAAATGACTAATCTCTTCAGTAGGCGTCGCTCATATGAACAACCGGTAGCGACGATAAATAAACGTAAAGCACACACGTCTCTGGTTCTTTTGCGTGCACGATGTAAAGCACCAACACGAGACATCGGTTTAAAGTCCCATCTGAAAGACAGTTAATTTGATTAGGTTCAAACGGGGACTTGAACCTGCGATCCCTGGATTACCTGTCCACCGTGTTAACCACTGGACTACTGGTCCGTCTGTAAAAAGGTATGACTTACGTGATTCACCTATATGTACAGCAACATTACCTTATTGATGTTTGAGCTTATTTACCCTCGCCACTGGTGAACAATATGGACGAGTGATTCCTTTCCCGTGGTAATGCAGATCAAGAGAAGGTTATCTACACTTACGGAAATGATGAGAAATTTTACGGAGCGTAATAGTCAACATCAGTGATCGCTATGTAGTGGCTTGCCATTTTGAATTATTTATATTGTTAGAATAATTATTACAATAATCCAATACGCTAAAAGTGTTTTACAATCGTACAATTAGTACAGAATGATTAAATCCGTCGCTAACAAGATAAACTTTAATTTAAATGCTTTCTATTAGGAAATTAGCGTTTGTATTACCTGCGTTAATAGCACTGTAATCAATATAGTCGGAGTTCCAGACATAACAATGGTTCACTTCTGGATAGAAGCAACACACGTACCAGGGTAATAGTTGAATACTTGAATATTATCTTCGGATCGAGACCAACATCTAAAAATCAAGATGGCGGCCAAAATGGTCGACAAAACAAAATAAGTTTACGATTTAAATGCCCTATATGATTTCAAAATGGGAAACAAGTGGATCTAAATATAGATTGATGACACATGTTATCAGATTAACAATATTAAGTGACAGAACTAACATGTTCTTTTACTTACAGCAATGACAGTTTGAAATACACGGTCGGAAAGTAGTGTTCGATTTTTTGTATGTTATGCTATAATGTTCTGTCAATATACCCACAGGAACCAGCAGATAAAATAGTACAGTGCATATAGTGATGCCAATTTGATATGTAGGCCACCGAACATAGCTACTCATCTCCAAATGTGCTTGGCCATGACAATTGTATCTCTTTTGGCCGCCATCTTGATCTTTAGAATTGGTCTCGATTCTAAACTATTGTAAGTGTGTTGTTTCTATCCAGAAGTGAACAATTCGTATGCCAAGCTGGAGTTATCACTCTGCCTAATAGCCTATTTGGTCCTACAACTATCATAATTGTAGCGTATTGGTTTATTTTTATTATTTAACTTTATTTAATGTCGCTACCGGTTGCCCATTTGAGCGACGGACAGCACCTAACAACACCTTATCCTTGCAGGCTCCAGCGGTTAACCAGTACTTGATGCACCAGCCTCCGTATGAAACGGCCAACATTTTCATATAAATAGACACTGTCTGAGCGGGGCTCGAACCCGTGACCATCAGTGAGGATAGATTAGTGGTATACAAGTCAGCCACCTTAACCACTCGACCACGGAGGCGGTTACAGCGTATTTGTTGACTATTGACATAGGATATATGTAGCATGTTAACTCACTACCAGCTGTGGTAACGGGGTTTATAGGATATATGTAGCATGTTAACTCACTACCAGCTGTGGTAACGGGGTTTATAGGATATATGTAGCATGTTAACTCACTACCAGCTGTGGTAACGGGCACTACCAGCTGTGGTAACGGGCGCTACCAGCTGTGGTAACGGGCGCTACCAGCTGTGGTAACGGGCACTACCAGCTGTGGTAACGGGGTTTATAGGATATATGTAGCATGTTAACTCACTACCAGCTGTGGTAACGGGCACTACCAGCTGTGGTAACGGGCACTACCAGCTGTGGTAACGGGGTTTATAGGATATATGTAGCATGTTAACTCACTACCAGCTGTGGTAACGGGCACTACCAGCTGTGGTAACGGGCACTACCAGCTGTGGTAACGGGCACTACCAGCTGTGGTAACGGGGTTTATAGGATATATGTAGCATGTTAACTCACTACCAGCTGTGGTAACGGGGTTTATAGGATATATGTAGCATGTTAACTCACTACCAGCTGTGGTAACGGGGTTTATAGGATATATGTAGCATGTTAACTCACTACCAGCTGTGGTAACGGGGTTTATAGGATATATGTAGCATGTTAACTCACTACCAGCTGTGGTAACGGGGTTCATAGGATATATGTAGCATGTTAACTCACTACCAGCTGTGGTAACGGGGTTTATAGTTTTATGGTTCGTCTGTCTGTCTGGTGATAAATTGTTGATGGATTTTGATGGAATGTTTGTGGATATATATACATGTATAGGGTTCGTCTGTCTGCCTGGTGATAAATTGTTGATGGATGGTGATAGAATTTGTGTGGATATATGTATATACATGTATTGGTTTCGTCTAGGAGGGAGTGATTCGAGTTTGAGATTTCGTTCTAGGCCTGTTGTCAGAGCTGTCAGGGAAGTGTCCACTCTCATAGACATATACATGCCTGTAACAGGAAATCAAAGCAAGATAGACATATACATGCCTGTAACAGGAAATCAACGCAAGATAGACATATACATGCCTGTAACAGGAAATCAACGCAAGATAGACATATACATGCCTGTAACAGGAAATCAACGCAAGCTAGACATAATTATACATGCCTGTAACAGGAAATCAACGCAAGATAGACATATACATGCCTGTAACAGGAAATCAAAGCAAGATAGACATATACATGCCTGTAACAGGAAATCAAAGCAAACTAGACATATAACTGCCTGTAACAGGAAATCAAAGCAAGATAGACATATACATGCCTGTAACAGGAAATCAAAGCAAGATAGACATATACATGCCTGTAACAGGAAATCAAAGCAAACTAGACATATACATGCCTGTAACAGGAAATCAAAGCAAGATAGACATATACATGCCTGTAACAGGAAATCAACGTAAGATAGACATATACATACCTGTAACAGGAAATCAAAGCAAGATAGACATATACATGCCTGTAACAGGAAATCAAAGCAAGATAGACATATACATGCCTGTAGCAGGAAATCAAAGCAAGATAGACATATACATACCTGTAACAGGAAATCAAAGCAAGATAGACATATACATGCCTGTAACAGGAAATCAGCGCAAGATAGACATATACATGCCTGTAACAGGAAACCAACGCAAGAGAGACATATACATGCCTGTAACAGGAAATCAACGCAATATAGACATATACATGCCTGTAACAGGAAATCAAAGCAAGATAGACATATACATGCCTGTAACAGGACATCAACGCAAGATAGACATATACATGCCTGTAACAGGAAATCAACGCAAGCTAGACATAATTATACATGCCTGTAACAGGAAATCAACGCAAACTAGACATATAAATGCCTGTAACAGGAAATCAAAGCAAGATAGACATATACATGCCTGTAACAGGAAATCAAAGCAAACTAGACATATACATGCCTGTAACAGGAAATCAAAGCAAACTAGACATATACATGCCTGTAACAGGAAATCAAAGCAAGATAGACATATACATGCCTGTAACAGGAAATCAAAGCAAGATAGACATATACATGCCTGTAACAGGAAATCAAAGCAAACTAGACATATACATGCCTGTAACAGGAAATCAAAGCAAGATAGACATATACATGCATGTAACAGGAAATCAACGTAAGATAGACATATACATACCTGTAACAGGAAATCAAAGCAAGATAGACATATACATGCCTGTAACAGGAAATCAAAGCAAGATAGACATATACATGCCTGTAACAGGAAATCAAAGCAAGATAGACATATACATACCTGTAACAGGAAATCAAAGCAAGATAGACATATACATGCCTGTAACAGGAAATCAGCGCAAGATAGACATATACATGCCTGTAACAGGAAACCAACGCAAGAGAGACATATACATGCCTGTAACAGGAAATCAACGCAAGATAGACATATATATGCCTGTAACAGGAAATCAAAGCAAGATAGACATATACATGCCTGTAACAGGACATCAACGCAAGATAGACATATACATGCCTGTAACAGGAAATCAACGCAAGCTAGACATAATTATACATGCCTGTAACAGGAAATCAACGCAAGATAGACATATACATGCCTGTAACAGGAAATCAAAGCAAACTAGACATATACATGCCTGTAAAACAGGAAATCAAAGCAAGATAGACATATACATGCCTGTAACTGGAAATCAAAGCAAACTAGACATATAAATGCCTGTAACAAAATCAAAGCAAGATAGACATATACATGCCTGTAACAGGAAATCAAAGCAAGATAGACATATACATGCATGTAACAGGAAATCAAAGCAAGATAGACATATACATACCTGTAACAGGAAATCAAAGCAAGATAGACATATACATGCCTGTAACAGGAAATCAACGCAAGATAGACATATACATGCCTGTAACAGGAAATCAACGCAAGCTAGACATAATTATACATGCCTGTAACAGGAAATCAACGCAAGATAGACATATACATGCCTGTAACAGGAAATCAAAGCAAGATAGACATATACATGCCTGTAACAGGAAATCAAAGCAAACTAGACATATAAATGCCTGTAACAGGAAATCAAAGCAAGCTAGACATATACATGCCTGTAACAGGAAATCAAAGCAAACTAGACATATAAATGCCTGTAACAGGAAATCAAAGCAAGATAGACATATACATGCCTGTAACAGGAAATCAACGCAAGATATACATATACATGCCTGTAACAGGAAATCAAAGCAAACTAGACATATACATGCCTGTAACAGGAAATCAAAGCAAACTAGACATATACATGCCTGTAACAGGAAATCAAAGCAAGATAGACATATACATGCCTGTAACAGGAAATCAAAGCAAGATAGACATATACATGCCTGTAACAGGACATCAACGCAAGATAGACATATACATGCCTGTAACAGGAAATCAACGCAAGCTAGACATAATTATACATGCCTGTAACAGGAAATCAACGCAAACTAGACATATAAATGCCTGTAACAGGAAATCAAAGCAAGATAGACATATACATGCCTGTAACAGGAAATCAAAGCAAACTAGACATATACATGCCTGTAACAGGAAATCAAAGCAAACTAGACATATACATGCCTGTAACAGGAAATCAAAGCAAGATAGACATATACATGCCTGTAACAGGAAATCAAAGCAAGATAGACATATACATGCCTGTAACAGGAAATCAAAGCAAACTAGACATATACATGCCTGTAACAGGAAATCAAAGCAAGATAGACATATACATGCATGTAACAGGAAATCAACGTAAGATAGACATATACATACCTGTAACAGGAAATCAAAGCAAGATAGACATATACATGCCTGTAACAGGAAATCAAAGCAAGATAGACATATACATGCCTGTAACAGGAAATCAAAGCAAGATAGACATATACATACCTGTAACAGGAAATCAAAGCAAGATAGACATATACATGCCTGTAACAGGAAATCAGCGCAAGATAGACATATACATGCCTGTAACAGGAAACCAACGCAAGAGAGACATATACATGCCTGTAACAGGAAATCAACGCAAGATAGACATATATATGCCTGTAACAGGAAATCAAAGCAAGATAGACATATACATGCCTGTAACAGGACATCAACGCAAGATAGACATATACATGCCTGTAACAGGAAATCAACGCAAGCTAGACATAATTATACATGCCTGTAACAGGAAATCAACGCAAGATAGACATATACATGCCTGTAACAGGAAATCAAAGCAAACTAGACATATACATGCCTGTAAAACAGGAAATCAAAGCAAGATAGACATATACATGCCTGTAACTGGAAATCAAAGCAAACTAGACATATAAATGCCTGTAACAGGAAATCAAAGCAAGATAGACATATACATGCCTGTAACAGGAAATCAAAGCAAGATAGACATATACATGCATGTAACAGGAAATCAAAGCAAGATAGACATATACATACCTGTAACAGGAAATCAAAGCAAGATAGACATATACATGCCTGTAACAGGAAATCAACGCAAGATAGACATATACATGCCTGTAACAGGAAATCAACGCAAGCTAGACATAATTATACATGCCTGTAACAGGAAATCAACGCAAGATAGACATATACATGCCTGTAACAGGAAATCAAAGCAAGATAGACATATACATGCCTGTAACAGGAAATCAAAGCAAACTAGACATATAAATGCCTGTAACAGGAAATCAAAGCAAGCTAGACATATACATGCCTGTAACAGGAAATCAAAGCAAACTAGACATATAAATGCCTGTAACAGGAAATCAAAGCAAGATAAACATATACATGCCTGTAACAGGAAATCAACGCAAGATATACATATACATGCCTGTAACAGGAAATCAAAGCAAACTAGACATATACATGCTTGTAACAGGAAATCAAAGCAAACTAGACATATACATGCCTGTAACAGGAAATCAAAGCAAGATAGACATATACATGCCTGTAACAGGAAATCAAAGCAAGATAGACATATACATGCCTGTAACAGGAAATCAAAACAAACTAGACATATACATGCCTGTAACAGGAAATCAAAGCACGATAGACATATACATGCATGTAACAGGAAATCAAAGCAAGATAGACATATACATGCCTGTAACAGGAAATCAAAGCAAGATAGACCTATACATGCCTGCAACAGGAAATCAAAGCAAGATAGACATATACATGCCTGTAACAGGAAATCAAAGCAAGATAGACATATACATGCCTGTAACAGGAAATCAAAGCAAGATAGACATATACATGCCTGTAACTGGAAATCAAAGCAAGATAGACATATACATGCCTGTAACAGGAAATCAACGCAAGATAGACATATACATGCCTGTAACAGGAAATCAAAGCAAGATAGACATATAGCGTCAATGGGACACGTATTGGAAACCTCATATCCTTCCCTCCATCCCTCCATACCTAAAATGCACAACACAGCATTGTCTGTAGGTCGAGCTGGAAAAGTACCTCTTACCAGACATATGTTGACCAATAAGGCCACAATTAAAGGAATTGTTTGTTTCCCAATTCCCTGGTGGTGGGAAAATGTTTGTTTCTAGAAAAAACATGTTCAAGTGATGACAGCGTCGGTGTAATACACATAAATAACTGCCAGATGCATACTCATTAACCCTCGGTATAAAACGATCCAAATACTAGCATCATTAACCCTCGGTATAAAACGATCCAAATACTAGCATCATTAACCCTCGGTATAAAACGGTCCAAATACTAGCATCATTAACCCTCGGTATAAAACGGTCCAAATACTAGCATCATTAACCCTCGGTATAAAACGGTCCAAATACTACATCATTAACCCTCGGTATAAAACGGTCCAAATACTAACATCATTAACCCTCGGTATAAAACGGTCCAAATACTAACATCATTAACCCTCGGTATAAAACGGTCCAAATACTAGCATCATTAACCCTCGGTATAAAACGGTCCAAATACTAGCATCATTAACCCTCGGTATAAAACGGTCCAAATACTAGCATCATTAACCCTCGGTATAAAACGGTCCAAATACTAGCATCATTAACCCTCGGTATAAAACGGTCCAAATACTAGCATCATTAACCCTCGGTATAAAACGGTCCAAATACTAGCATCATTAACCCTCGGTATAAAACGGTCCAAATACTAACAAACGTTTTCTTTAGAAAAATGTCAGAATAAGGCTGTTTTAGCTGATGGATCGGGAAATGAGAAACAAACACATTTTTAATTTGGCCTAATATCATTTAAAGCGACAACACATCGCAAAAAAGCGAATAAATACATGTTTACGTATAAATAGTATGCTACTACAAATGCTTCGATATTTATGATCATATGATTCGGCCACTTGTAATCAATAAACAATGAGGTAGAAGTCTACAAATTCTCTAAAGTGAAAGCATTATTTCATATAGCAGCTTTCACGTTCGTTTATTATTGAGTCTATAGTAAACGTGTAATACTGTCGTTATAAAGATAATTTAATCAGATTAGTCGAAAAATAAGTATGCATATATGTGGGATATAGTGGTAAATCTGTACAGTCCCACAACTAGTGTTATCCGGGATACACGCGTTGTATTACGCATGGATGTTGACCTTATTTACATTATATTGTTATGTCAAAAAACGTCGTATACGACGCTTGTTTACTAATTGAAATATTCATATTCTGCGTCAAATAGTTGGACCAAAATTATGCCATATGATAGGAAATTACATTTTGTAGAAGTTTGCACTTTCACCGATGTAATGTCGCTTTAATATACGAAACATGCAACAAGCATCGCAGTGTAATGTTTGAATCTATGTTGAATAGTAAAGTTAAACAATTGTTAACCGTATGTGATAGTTGCTAAGATGTTGGCAGGTGGTATTAACTGTCGTGTGATTTAGTTAGACAATGGTGCATACAGCACGTCTCAAGTAATTCTCTCAAAAGTACGTACCTTTCAATGCTCCCCATTGATTATTGTCGCAGATATATGACGACCGTTGTCAGATTTAATACAAGAAAAGTAAGCAGCTCGCCCTTGCCTTTATGAAATATCCTTTATACGTAAAGACTGACGAACACTAAAGAATGTAATAAAAAACCTACATTTTATTGTAATTATTTCTCGAATGAGTTTCGTATGTCTGTGACTAAGTTGTGACTAAATGTCTCATTAAAAGATGCTCTGACATATTGCCAGATGATCAAAATTAAAATGAATGATGATATCTTTCGTCTTGTCATTTGATGGAATAACTTGCTTACTGATAAGTTTTCTTTGAAGTGGCTGGCTGGAAATGTTGTGTAGGCTGAGTTCAATGGAAATGTTGTGTAGGCTGAGTTCTATGGAAATGTTGTGTAGGCTGAGTTCTATGGAAATGTTGTGTAGGCTGAGTTCTATGGAAATGTTGTGTAGGCTGAGTTCAATGGAAATGTTGTGTAGGCTGAGTTCTATGGAAATGTTGTGTAGGCTGAGTTCAATGGAAATGTTGTGTAGGCTGAGTTCTATGGAAATGTTGTGTAGGCTGAGTTCTATGGAAATGTTGTGTAGGCTGAGTTCTATGGAAATGTTGTGTAGGCTGAGTTCAATGGAAATGTTGTGTAGGCTGAGTTCTATGGAAATGTTGTGTAGGCTGAGTTCAATGGAAATGTTGTGTAGGCTGAGTTCTATGGAAATGTTGTGTAGGCTGAGTTCTATGGAAATGTTGTGTAGGCTGAGTTCTATGGAAATGTTGTGTAGGCTGAGTGTGTAGGCTGAGTTCTATGGAAATGTGGTGTAGGCTGAGTTCAATGGAAATGTTGTGTAGGCTGAGTTCTATGGAAATGTGGTGTAGGCTGAGTTCTATGGAAATGTGGTGTAGGCTGAGTTCTATGGAAATGTGGTGTAGGCTGAGTTCTATGGAAATGTTGTGTAGGCTGAGTTCAATGGAAATGTTGTGTAGGCTGAGTTCTATGGACATGTGGTGTAGGCTGAGTTCTATGGAAATGTGGTGTAGGCTGAGTTCTATGGAAATGTTGTGTAGGCTGAGTTCAATGGAAATGTTGTGTAGGCTGAGTTCTATGGAAATGTTGTGTAGGCTGAGTTCAATGGAAATGTTGTGTAGGCTGAGTTCAATGGAAATGTTGTGTAGGCTGAGTTCTATGGAAATGTTGTGTAGGCTGAGTTCTATGGTTTCGGTGATATGCCCCCCCCCCCGGAATGTTCCAATGTATAATTTAAAAGCAGTGCTGTATTTACAACATCAAAGTTGATTGATCTAAAAGTGTAGGTCAAAATAAATCTTATACATCTGTGCTGATAGTAATGTGAAAATCGCACTTCAATATTTGGCAAAACAGCACCTATAGGAATTTGAAATCTTCTTGTTTACTGGTCAAAATGGCCGCCATTTTGAACAGTTGTGAGTAGTTATGACATCATAGCTACATAAAAACATGTTTGCCAAATTAATGAAAACATAATAATGCAACGGACACAAAAATATAAACTTGATAAATAATCTACGTACATGTAGCTACACAAGTAGGTTTTAATAGAAATGTTAAATTAAAATACATGTATATGTGATCATAAAATGTTTAGAATTTGATTTTGTTTTCAACTAATGTAGCTCGTTTAATCCAAGATGGCCGCCTTTATCATTTTTATTTGAGATAATCAATATGTGATAATTTCTTCATTTGCGATGCGATGATTTTCGAAATTATTTCAGCTCATTGGATGTTTTGGTGAACTTTATTTTTTAAGTTCAACATGTATATTTTGGTGATTGTTTTCCTTAGAATATGTTAACAAGAACATCGATATCATTACATTGTCTATGTTGGTGGTCATTGTACATGTATAGTTGTTGTGTAAGAGGGCGAACAGGGACTAGGCTGTCCGATTGGCGCAGTTGTTAGCTAGCACGCTCGCTTCTCACCAATGCAACCCGAGTTAAACTCTCGGATCTGGAAGTATGTGAGATGGTACAGTGGTCGCCAGATCGGACAGGTGTCAGGTATGATTAGGTATGCCGGTTATATGTGTCATACGTGGCGGCGATGATTGGTTCTACATACACCATTTCTGTCGGATATAGTGACCAACAAACAACAGATGATGCAGCACATGATTCTATCAGTACATCCAGATGACAACGTGAAATTTAGTGGGTGTACAGTGATCCAGTCTAAGAAAGACGAAATATTGTTTAAACTAGAGACTTGTTCTTAAGCAACATCAAAAACAAGCAACATCTTCTCATCAAATCAGTCACATGGAGACAGCTGGCTGTGTCATATTGGTGTTCTTATTGCACTGCCAAGTGTGGCATCTGCCAGAATCCAAACTAGCGTTCTGATTGGTGGCCACACAGATTGCTCGTCCTACTACTACAGTATGCTGAGATGGGTGCTCACGACTTGATCGTTGCACCTGCACCTAGTCCTACTACTGCAGTATGTTGAGATGGGTGCTCACGACTTGATCTTTGCACCTGCACCTAGTCCTACTACTACAGTATGCTGAGATGGGTGCTCACGACTTGATCTTTGCACCTGTACCACCTAGTCATACTATTGCAGTATGTTGAGATGGGTGCTCACGACTTGATCGTTGCACCTGCATCAAGTTCTACTACTGCAGTATGTTGAGATGGGTGCTCACGACTTGATCTTTGCACCTGCACCTAGTCCTACTACTGCAGTATGTTGAGATCAGTGTTCACGACTTGATCTTTGCACCTGCACCTAGTCCTACTACTACAGTATGCTGAGATGGGTGCTCACGACTTGCTCTTTACTCCTGCACCTAGTACTACTACTGCAGTATGCTGAGATGGGTGCTCACGACTTGATCTTTGCACCTGCACCACCTAGCACTACTACTGCAGTATGCTGAGATGGGTGCTCACGACTTGATCTTTGCACCTGCACCTAGTCCTATTACTACAGTATGCTGAGATGGGTGCTCGCGACTTGCTCTTTGCTCCTGCACCTAGTCCTACCACTGCAGTATGCTGAGATGGGTGCTCACGACTTGCTCTTTGCTCCTGCACCTAGTCCTACTACTACAGTATGCTGAGATGGGTGCTCACGACTTGATCGTTGCACCTGCAACTAGTCCTACTACTGCAGTATGTTGAGATGGGTGCTCACGACTTGATCTTTGCACCTGCACCTAGTCCTACTACTAGAGTATGCTGAGATGGGTGCTCACGACTTGATCTTTGCACCTGTACCACCTAGTAATACTACTGCAGTATGTTGAAATGGGTGCTCACGACTTGATCGTTGCACCTGCATCAAGTTCTACTACTGCAGTATGTTGAGATGGGTGCTCACGACTTGATCTTTGCACCTGCACCTAGTCCTACTACTGCAGTATGTTGAGATCGGTGCTCACGACTTGATCTTTGCACCTGCACCTAGTCCTACTACTACAGTATGCTGAGATGGGTGCTCACGACTTGCTCTTTGCTCCTGCACCTAGTCCTACTACTGCAGTATGCTGAGATGGGTGCTCACGACTTGATCTTTGCACCTGTACCACCTAGCACTACTACTGCAGTATGCTGAGATGGGTGCTCACGACTTGATCTTTGCACCTGCACCTAGTCCTACTACTACAGTATGCTGAGATGGGTGCTCACGACTTGCTCTTTGCTCCTGCACCTAGTCCTACTACTGCAGTATGCTGAGATGGGTGCTCACGACTTGCTCTTTGCTCCTGCACCTAGTCCTACTACTGCAGTATGCTGAGATGGGTGCTCACGACTTGCTCTTTGCTCCTGCACCTAGTCCTACTACTACAGTATGCTGAGATGGGTGCTCACGACTTGCTCTTTGCTCCTGCACCTAGTCCTACTACTGCAGTATGCTGAGATGGGTGCTCACGACTTGCTCTTTGCTCCTGCACCTAGTCCTACTACTACAGTATGCTGAGATGGGTGCTCACGACTTGCTCTTTGCTCCTGCACCTAGTCCTACTACTGCAGTATGCTGAGATGGGTGCTCACGACTTGCTCTTTGCTCCTGCACCTAGTCCTACTACTGCAGTATGCTGAGATCGGTGCTCACGACTTGATCTTTGCACCTGCACCTAGTCCTACTACTACAGTATGCTGAGATGGGTGCTCACGACTTGCTCTTTGCACCTGCACCACCTAGCCCTACTACTGCAGTATGCTGAGATGGGTGCTCACGACTTGATCTTTGCACCTGTACCTAGTCCTACTACTACAGTATGCTGAGATGGGTGCTCACGACTTGATCTTTGCACCTGCACCTAGTCCTACTACTGCAGTATGCTGAGATGGGTGCTCACGACTTGCTCTTTGCTCCTGCACCTAGTCCTACTACTGCAGTATGCTGAGATGGGTGCTCACGACTTGCTCTTTGCTCCTGCACCTAGTCCTACTACTACAGTATGCTGAGATGGGTGCTCACGACTTGCTCTTTGCTCCTGCACCTAGTCCTACTACTGCAGTATGCTGAGATGGGTGCTCACGACTTGCTCTTTGCTCCTGCACCTAGTCCTACTACTACAGTATGCTGAGATGGGTGCTCACGACTTGCTCTTTGCTCCTGCACCTAGTCCTACTACTACAGTATGCTGAGATGGGTGCTCACGACTTGCTCTTTGCTCCTGCACCTAGTCCTACTACTACAGTATGCTGAGATGGGTGCTCACGACTTGCTCTTTGCTCCTGCACCTAGTCCTACTACTGCAGTATGCTGAGATGGGTGCTCACGACTTGCTCTTTGTTCCTGCACCTAGTCCTACTACTGCAGTATGTTGAGATCGGTGCTCACGACTTGATCTTTGCACCTGCACCTAGTCCAACTACTACAGTATGCTGAGATGGGTGCTCACGACTTGCTCTTTGCACCTGCACCACCTAGCCCTACTACTGCAGTATGCTGAGATGGGTGCTCACGACTTGATCTTTGCACCTGTACCTAGTCCTACTACTACAGTATGCTGAGATGGGTGCTCACGACTTGATCTTTGCACCTGCACCTAGTCCTACTACTACAGTATGCTGAGATGGGTGCTCACGACTTGCTCTTTGCTCCTGCACCTAGTCCTACTACTGCAGTATGCTGAGATGGGTGCTCACGACTTGCTCTTTGCTCCTGCACCTAGTCCTACTACTGCAGTATGTTGAGATGGGTGCTCACGACTTGCTCTTTGCTCCTGCACCTAGTCCTACTACAACAGTATGCTGAGATGGGTGGTCACGACTTGTTCTTTGCTCCTGCACCTATTCCTACTACTGCAGTATGCTGAGATGGGTGCTCACGACTTGCTCTTTGCTCCTGCACCTAGTCCTACTACTACAGTATGCTGAGATGGGTGCTCACGACTTGCTCTTTGCACCTGCACCACCTAGCCCTACTACTGCAGTATGCTGAGATGGGTGCTCACGACTTGATCTTTGCACCTGCACCTAGTCCTATTACTACAGTATGCTGAGATGGGTGCTCACGACTTGCTCTTTGCTCCTGCACCTAGTCCTACTACTGCAGTATGCTGAGATGGGTGCTCACGACTTGCTCTTTGCTCCTGCACCTAGTCCTACTACTGCAGTATGCTGAGATGGGTGCTCACGACTTGATCTTTGCACCTGCACCTAGTCCTACTACTACAGTATGCTGAGATGGGTGCTCACGACTTGCTCTTTGCTCCTGCACCTAGTCCTACTACTGCAGTATGCTGAGATGGGTGCTCACGACTTGCTCTTTGCTCCTGCACCTAGTCCTACTACTGCAGTATGCTGAGATGGGTGCTCACGACTTGCTCTTTGCTCCTGCACCTAGTCCTACTACTACAGTATGCTGAGATGGGTGCTCACGACTTGCTCTTTGCTCCTGCACCTAGTCCTACTACTGCAGTATGCTGAGATGGGTGCTCACGACTTGCTCTTTGCTCCTGCACCTAGTCCTACTACTACAGTATGCTGAGATGGGTGCTCACGACTTGCTCTTTGCTCCTGCACCTAGTCCTACTACTGCAGTATGCTGAGATGGGTGCTCACGACTTGCTCTTTGCTCCTGCACCTAGTCCTACTACTACAGTATGCTGAGATGGGTGCTCACGACTTGCTCTTTGCTCCTGCACCTAGTCCTACTACTACAGTATGCTGAGATGGGTGCTCACGACTTGCTCTTTGCTCCTGCACCTAGTCCTACTACTGCAGTATGCTGAGATGGGTGCTCACGACTTGCTCTTTGTTCCTGCACCTAGTCCTACTACTGCAGTATGTTGAGATCGGTGCTCACGACTTGATCTTTGCACCTGCACCTAGTCCAACTACTACAGTATGCTGAGATGGGTGCTCACGACTTGCTCTTTGCACCTGCACCACCTAGCCCTACTACTGCAGTATGCTGAGATGGGTGCTCACGACTTGATCTTTGCACCTGTACCTAGTCCTACTACTACAGTATGCTGAGATGGGTGCTCACGACTTGATCTTTGCACCTGCACCTAGTCCTACTACTGCAGTATGCTGAGATGGGTGCTCACGACTTGCTCTTTGCTCCTGCACCTAGTCCTACTACTGCAGTATGCTGAGATGGGTGCTCACGACTTGCTCTTTGCTCCTGCACCTAGTCCTACTACTGCAGTATGTTGAGATGGGTGCTCACGACTTGCTCTTTGCTCCAGCACCTAGTCCTACTACTACAGTATGCTGAGATGGGTGGTCACGACTTGTTCTTTGCTCCTGCACCTATTCCTACTACTGCAGTATGCTGAGATGGGTGCTCACGACTTGCTCTTTGCTCCTGCACCTAGTCCTACTACTACAGTATGCTGAGATGGGTGCTCACGACTTGCTCTTTGCACCTGCACCACCTAGCCCTACTACTGCAGTATGCTGAGATAGGTGCTCACGACTTGATCTTTGCACCTGCACCTAGTCCTATTACTACAGTATGCTGAGATGGGTGCTCACGACTTGCTCTTTGCTCCTGCACCTAGTCCTACTACTGCAGTATGCTGAGATGGGTGCTCACGACTTGATCTTTGCACCTGTACCTAGTCCTACTACTACAGTATGCTGAGATGGGTGCTCACGACTTGCTCTTTGCACCTGCACCACCTAGCACTACTACTGCAGTATGCTGAGATGGGTGCTCACGACTTGATCTTTGCACCTGCACCTAGTCCTACTACTACAGTATGCTGAGATGGGTGCTCACGACTTGCTCTTTGCTCCTGCACCTAGTCCTACTACTGCAGTATGCTGAGATGGGTGCTCACGACTTGCTCTTTGCTCCTGCACCTAGTCCTACTACTGCAGTATGCTGAGATGGGTGCTCACGACTTGCTCTTTGCTCCTGCACCTAGTCCTACTACTGCAGTATGCTGAGATGGGTGCTCACGACTTGCTCTTTGCTCCTGCACCTAGTCCTACTACTACAGTATGCTGAGATGGGTGCTCACGACTTGCTCTTTGCTCCTGCACCTAGTCCTACTACTGCAGTATGCTGAGATGGGTGCTCACGACTTGCTCTTTGCTCCTGCACCTAGTCCTACTACTACAGTATGCTGAGATGGGTGCTCACGACTTGCTCTTTGCTCCTGCACCTAGTCCTACTACTACAGTATGCTGAGATGGGTGCTCACGACTTGCTCTTTGCTCCTGCACCTAGTCCTACTACTGCAGTATGCTGAGATGGGTGCTCACGACTTGCTCTTTGCTCCTGCACCTAGTCCTACTACTGCAGTATGCTGAGATCGGTGCTCACGACTTGATCTTTGCACCTGCACCTAGTCCAACTACTACAGTATGCTGAGATGGGTGCTCACGACTTGCTCTTTGCACCTGCACCTAGTCCTACTACTACAGTATGCTGAGATGGGTGCTCACGACTTGATCTTTGCACCTGCACCTAGTCCTACTACTGCAGTATGCTGAGATGGGTGCTCACGACTTGCTCTTTGCTCCTGCACCTAGTCCTACTACTGCAGTATGCTGAGATGGGTGCTCACGACTTGCTCTTTGCTCCTGCACCTAGTCCTACTACTGCAGTATGCTGAGATGGGTGCTCACGACTTGCTCTTTGCTCCTGCACCTAGTCCTACTACACAGTATGCTGAGATGGGTCTCACGACTTGCTCTTTGCTCCTGCACCTAGTCCTACTACTGCAGTATGCTGAGATGGGTGCTCACGACTTGCTCTTTGCTCCTGCACCTAGTCCTACTACTGCAGTATGCTGAGATGGGTGCTCACGACTTGCTCTTTGCTCCTGCACCTAGTCCTACTACTACAGTATGCTGAGATGGGTGCTCACGACTTGCTCTTTGCTCCTGCACCTAGTCCTACTACTACAGTATGCTGAGATGGGTGCTCACGACTTGCTCTTTGCACCTGCACCACCTAGCCCTACTACTGCAGTATGCTGAGATGGGTGCTCACGACTTGATCTTTGCACCTGCACCTAGTCCTACTACTACAGTATGCTGAGATGGGTGCTCACGACTTGCTCTTTGCTCCTGCACCTAGTCCTACTACTGCAGTATGCTGAGATGGGTGCTCACGACTTGCTCTTTGCTCCTGCACCTAGTCCTACTACTACAGTATGCTGAGATGGGTGCTCACGACTTGCTCTTTGCACCTGCACCACCTAGCCCTACTACTGCAGTATGCTGAGATGGGTGCTCACGACTTGATCTTTGCACCTGCACCTAGTCCTACTACTACAGTATGCTGAGATGGGTGCTCACGACTTGCTCTTTGCTCCTGCACCTAGTCCTACTACTGCAGTATGCTGAGATGGGTGCTCACGACTTGCTCTTTGCTCCTGCACCTAGTCCTACTACTACAGTATGCTGAGATGGGTGCTCACGACTTGCTCTTTGCACCTGCACCACCTAGCCCTACTACTGCAGTATGCTGAGATGGGTGCTCACGACTTGCTCTTTGCTCCTGCACCTAGTCCTACTACTGCAGGCTGTCGCTGGGCTACGCAGTACGCCGTGCGTATCATTGGTCCCAGAAAATGAAAAATATGAAAACTCCAAAAATGCATTAAAACCCAGGGTGGAGGGGGGGTAGTAGGGATACATAGGCGCCGTGATGTGTGGAGTGGTGAAATAGTTGAGCCCATTGCGAATCTTGATTAATTGATTAAGAGCGATATATCATTTATATTATACATTAGCCTTAATTTATACGGATTGCCCTAAGAACTTTAGTCCTGCAATTGTATGCTACAAAATGCATTGAAATGCAGGAAATAGCTTCCTCATTTCAAAAAATCTCCAGGGGGCATGTCCCCTGACCCCCTAGCGTACTCGTTCACGGACAATAAGCACATGTTACCGTGCTATCATCAAAGTGCCCCAGCAACGGCCCCTACTGCAGTATGCTGAGATGGGTGCTCACGACTTGATCTTTGCACCTGCACCTAGTCCTACTACTGCAGTATGCTGAGATGGGTGCTCACGACTTGCTCTTTGCTCCTGCACCTAGTCCTACTACTGCAGTATGCTGAGATGGGTGCTCACGACTTGCTCTTTGCACCTGCACCTAGTCCTACTACTACAGTATGCTGAGATGGGTGCTCACGACTTGCTCTTTGCACCTGCACCTAGTCCTACTACTGCAGTATGCTGAGATGGGTGCTCACGACTTGCTCTTTGCTCCTGCACCTAGTCCTACTACTGCAGTATGCTGAGATGGGTGCTCACGACTTGATCTTTGCACCTGCACCTAGTCCTACTACTGCAGTATGCTGAGATGGGTGCTCACGACTTGCTCTTTGCTCCTGCACCTAGTCCTACTACTGCAGTATGCTGAGATGGGTGCTCACGACTTGCTCTTTGCTCCTGCACCTAGTCCTACTACTACAGTATGCTGAGATGGGTGCTCACGACTTGCTCTTTGCTCCTGCACCTAGTCCTACTACTGCAGTATGCTGAGATGGGTGCTCACGACTTGCTCTTTGCTCCTGCACCTAGTCCTACTACTACAGTATGCTGAGATGGGTGCTCACGACTTGCTCTTTGCTCCTGCACCTAGTCCTACTACTGCAGTATGCTGAGATGGGTGCTCACGACTTGCTCTTTGCTCCTGCACCTAGTCCTACTACTGCAGTATGCTGAGATGGGTGCTCACGACTTGCTCTTTGCTCCTGCACCTAGTCCTACTACTGCAGTATGCTGAGATGGGTGCTCACGACTTGCTCTTTGCTCCTGCACCTAGTCCTACTACTGCAGTATGTTGAGATGGGTGCTCACGACTTGCTCTTTTTCTCCTGCACCTAGTCCTACTACAACAGTATGCTGAGATGGGTGCTCACGACTTGCTCTTTGCTCCTGCACCTAGTCCTACTACTACAGTATGCTGAGATGGGTGCTCACGACTTGCTCTTTGCACCTGTACCACCTAGCCCTACTACTGCAGTATGCTGAGATGGGTGCTCACGACTTGATCTTTGCACCTGCACCTAGTCCTATTACTACAGTATGCTGAGATGGGTGCTCACGACTTGCTCTTTGCTCCTGCACCTATTCCTACCACTGCAGTATGCTGAGATGGGTGCTCACGACTTGCTCTTTGCTCCTGCACCTAGTCCTACTACTGCAGTATGCTGAGATGGGTGCTCACGACTTGCTCTTTGCTCCTGCACCTAGTGCTACTACTGCAGTATGCTGAGATGGGTGCTCACGACTTGCTCTTTGCTCCTGCACCTAGTCCTACTACTACAGTATGCTGAGATGGGTGCTCACGACTTGCTCTTTGCTCCTGCACCTAGTCCTACTACTGCAGTATGCTGAGATGGGTGCTCACGACTTGCTCTTTGCTCCTGCACCTAGTCCTACTACTACAGTATGCTGAGATGGGTGCTCACGACTTGCTCTTTGCACCTGCCACCTAGCCCTACTACTGCAGTATGCTGAGATGGGTGCTCACGACTTGATCTTTGCACCTGCACCTAGTCCTACTACTACAGTATGCTGAGATGGGTGCTCACGACTTGCTCTTTGCTCCTGCACCTAGTCCTACTACTGCAGTATGCTGAGATGGGTGCTCACGACTTGATCTTTGCACCTGCACCTAGTCCTACTACTACAGTATGCTGAGATGGGTGCTCACGACTTGCTCTTTGCACCTGCACCACCTAGCCCTACTACTGCAGTATGCTGAGATGGGTGCTCACGACTTGATCTTTGCACCTGCACCTAGTCCTACTACTACAGTATGCTGAGATGGGTGCTCACGACTTGCTCTTTGCTCCTGCACCTAGTCCTACTACTGCAGTATGCTGAGATGGGTGCTCACGACTTGCTCTTTGCTCCTGCACCTAGTCCTACTACTGCAGTATGCTGAGATGGGTGCTCACGACTTGCTCTTTGCTCCTGCACCTAGTCCTACTACTACAGTATGCTGAGATGGGTGCTCACGACTTGCTCTTTGCTCCTGCACCTAGTCCTACTACTACAGTATGCTGAGATGGGTGCTCACGACTTGCTCTTTGCTCCTGCACCT
>CM026399.1:47087952-47106634 GCA_014843695.1 Archivesica marissinica | reverse complement strand
TACAACAGTATGCTGAGATGGGTGCTCACTACTTGCTCTTTGCACCTGCACCACCTAGCCCTACTACTGCAGTATGCTGAGATAGGTGCTCACGACTTGATCTTTGCACCTGCACCTAGTCCTATTACTACAGTATGCTGAGATGGGTGCTCACGACTTGCTCTTTGCTCCTGCACCTAGTCCTACTACTGCAGTATGCTGAGATGGGTGCTCACGACTTGATCTTTGCACCTGTACCTAGTCCTACTACTACAGTATGCTGAGATGGGTGCTCACGACTTGCTCTTTGCACCTGCACCACCTAGCACTACTACTGCAGTATGCTGAGATGGGTGCTCACGACTTGATCTTTGCACCTGCACCTAGTCCTACTACTGCAGTATGCTGAGATGGGTGCTCACGACTTGCTCTTTGCTCCTGCACCTAGTCCTACTACTGCAGTATGCTGAGATGGGTGCTCACGACTTGCTCTTTGCTCCTGCACCTAGTCCTACTACTGCAGTATGTTGAGATGGGTGCTCACGACTTGCTCTTTGCTCCTGCACCTAGTCCTACTACAACAGTATGCTGAGATGGGTGGTCACGACTTGTTCTTTGCTCCTGCACCTAGTCCTACTACTACAGTATGCTGAGATGGGTGCTCACGACTTGCTCTTTGCTCCTGCACCTAGTCCTACTACTGCAGTATGCTGAGATGGGTGCTCACGACTTGCTCTTTGCTCCTGCACCTAGTCCTACTACTACAGTATGCTGAGATGGGTGCTCACGACTTGCTCTTTGCTCCTGCACCTAGTCCTACTACTACAGTATGCTGAGATGGGTGCTCACGACTTGCTCTTTGCTCCTGCACCTAGTCCTACTACTGCAGTATGCTGAGATGGGTGCTCACGACTTGCTCTTTGTTCCTGCACCTAGTCCTACTACTGCAGTATGTTGAGATCGGTGCTCACGACTTGATCTTTGCACCTGCACCTAGTCCAACTACTACAGTATGCTGAGATGGGTGCTCACGACTTGCTCTTTGCACCTGCACCACCTAGCCCTACTACTGCAGTATGCTGAGATGGGTGCTCACAACTTGATCTTTGCACCTGTACCTAGTCCTACTACTACAGTATGCTGAGATGGGTGCTCAGGACTTGATCTTTGCACCTGCACCTAGTCCTACTACTACAGTATGCTGAGATGGGTGCTCACGACTTGCTCTTTGCTCCTGCACCTAGTCCTACTACTGCAGTATGCTGAGATGGGTGCTCACGACTTGCTCTTTGCTCCTGCACCTAGTCCTACTACTGCAGTATGCTGAGATGGGTGCTCACGACTTGCTCTTTGCTCCTGCACCTAGTCCTACTACTACAGTATGCTGAGATGGGTGCTCACGACTTGCTCTTTGCTCCTGCACCTAGTCCTACTACTACAGTATGCTGAGATGGGTGCTCACGACTTGCTCTTTGCACCTGCACCACCTAGCCCTACTACTGCAGTATGCTGAGATGGGTGCTCACGACTTGATCTTTGCACCTGCACCTAGTCCTATTACTACAGTATGCTGAGATGGGTGCTCACGACTTGCTCTTTGCTCCTGCACCTAGTCCTACTACTGCAGTATGCTGAGATGGGTGCTCACGACTTGCTCTTTGCTCCTGCACCTAGTCCTACTACTGCAGTATGTTGAGATCGGTGCTCACGACTTGATCTTTGCACCTGCACCTAGTCCAACTACTACAGTATGCTGAGGTGGGTGCTCACGACTTGCTCTTTGCACCTGCACCACCTAGCCCTACTACTGCAGTATGCTGAGATGGGTGCTCACGACTTGATCTTTGCACCTGTACCTAGTCCTACTACTACAGTATGCTGAGATGGGTGCTCACGACTTGCTCTTTGCTCCTGCACCTAGTCCTACTACTGCAGTATGCTGAGATGGGTGCTCACGACTTGCTCTTTGCTCCTGCACCTAGTCCTACTACTGCAGTATGCTGAGATGGGTGCTCACGACTTGCTCTTTGCTCCTGCACCTAGTCCTACTACTGCAGTATGCTGAGATGGGTGCTCACGACTTGCTCTTTGCTCCTGCACCTAGTCCTACTACTACAGTATGCTGAGATGGGTGCTCACGACTTGCTCTTTGCTCCTGCACCTAGTCCTACTACTGCAGTATGCTGAGATGGGTGCTCACGACTTGCTCTTTGCTCCTGCACCTAGTCCTACTACTACAGTATGCTGAGATGGGTGCTCACGACTTGCTCTTTGCACCTGCACCTAGTCCTACTACTGCAGTATGCTGAGATGGGTGCTCACGACTTGCTCTTTGCTCCTGCACCTAGTCCTACTACTGCAGTATGCTGAGATGGGTGCTCACGACTTGCTCTTTGTTCCTGCACCTAGTCCTACTACTGCAGTATGTTGAGATCGGTGCTCACGACTTGATCTTTGCACCTGCACCTAGTCCAACTACTACAGTATGCTGAGGTGGGTGCTCACGACTTGCTCTTTGCACCTGCACCACCTAGCCCTACTACTGCAGTATGCTGAGATGGGTGCTCACGACTTGATCTTTGCACCTGTACCTAGTCCTACTACTACAGTATGCTGAGATGGGTGCTCACGACTTGATCTTTGCACCTGCACCTAGTCCTACTACTGCAGTATGCTGAGATGGGTGCTCACGACTTGCTCTTTGCTCCTGCACCTAGTCCTACTACTGCAGTATGTTGAGATCGGTGCTCACGACTTGATCTTTGCACCTGCACCTAGTCCAACTACTACAGTATGCTGAGATGGGTGCTCACGACTTGCTCTTTGCACCTGCACCACCTAGCCCTACTACTGCAGTATGCTGAGATGGGTGCTCACGACTTGATCTTTGCACCTGTACCTAGTCCTACTACTACAGTATGCTGAGATGGGTGCTCAGGACTTGATCTTTGCACCTGCACCTAGTCCTACTACTACAGTATGCTGAGATGGGTGCTCACGACTTGCTCTTTGCTCCTGCACCTAGTCCTACTACTGCAGTATGCTGAGATGGGTGCTCACGACTTGCTCTTTGCTCCTGCACCTAGTCCTACTGCTGCAGTATGTTGAGATGGGTGCTCACGACTTGCTCTTTGCTCCTGCACCTAGTCCTACTACAACAGTATGCTGATATGGGTGCTCACTACTTGCTCTTTGCACCTGCACCACCTAGCCCTACTACTGCAGTATGCTGAGATAGGTGCTCACGACTTGATCTTTGCACCTGCACCTAGTCCTATTACTACAGTATGCTGAGATGGGTGCTCACGACTTGCTCTTTGCTCCTGTACCTAGTCCTACTACTGCAGTATGCTGAGATGGGTGCTCACGACTTGATCTTTGCACCTGTACCTAGTCCTACTACTACAGTATGCTGAGATGGGTGCTCACGACTTGCTCTTTGCACCTGCACCACCTAGCACTACTACTGCAGTATGCTGAGATGGGTGCTCACGACTTGATCTTTGCACCTGCACCTAGTCCTACTACTGCAGTATGCTGAGATGGGTGCTCACGACTTGCTCTTTGCTCCTGCACCTAGTCCTACTACTGCAGTATGCTGAGATGGGTGCTCACGACTTGCTCTTTGCTCCTGCACCTAGTCCTACTACTGCAGTATGTTGAGATGGGTGCTCACGACTTGCTCTTTGCTCCTGCACCTAGTCCTACTACAACAGTATGCTGAGATGGGTGGTCACGACTTGTTCTTTGCTCCTGCACCTAGTCCTACTACTACAGTATGCTGAGATGGGTGCTCACGACTTGCTCTTTGCTCCTGCACCTAGTCCTACTACTGCAGTATGCTGAGATGGGTGCTCACGACTTGCTCTTTCCTCCTGCACCTAGTCCTACTACTACAGTATGCTGAGATGGGTGCTCACGACTTGCTCTTTGCTCCTGCACCTAGTCCTACTACTACAGTATGCTGAGATGGTGCTCACGACTTGCTCTTTGCTCCTGCACCTAGTCCTACTACTGCAGTATGCTGAGATGGGTGCTCACGACTTGCTCTTTGTTCCTGCACCTAGTCCTACTACTGCAGTATGTTGAGATCGGTGCTCACGACTTGATCTTTGCACCTGCACCTAGTCCAACTACTACAGTATGCTGAGATGGGTGCTCACGACTTGCTCTTTGCACCTGCACCACCTAGCCCTACTACTGCAGTATGCTGAGATGGGTGCTCACGACTTGATCTTTGCACCTGTACCTAGTCCTACTACTACAGTATGCTGAGATGGGTGCTCAGGACTTGATCTTTGCACCTGCACCTAGTCCTACTACTACAGTATGCTGAGATGGGTGCTCACGACTTGCTCTTTGCTCCTGCACCTAGTCCTACTACTGCAGTATGCTGAGATGGGTGCTCACGACTTGCTCTTTGCTCCTGCACCTAGTCCTACTACTGCAGTATGCTGAGATGGGTGCTCACGACTTGATCTTTGCTCCTGCACCTAGTCCTACTACTACAGTATGCTGAGATGGGTGCTCACGACTTGCTCTTTGCTCCTGCACCTAGTCCTACTACTACAGTATGCTGAGATGGGTGCTCACGACTTGCTCTTTGCACCTGCACCACCTAGCCCTACTACTGCAGTATGCTGAGATGGGTGCTCACGACTTGATCTTTGCACCTGCACCTAGTCCTATTACTACAGTATGCTGAGATGGGTGCTCACGACTTGCTCTTTGCTCCTGCACCTAGTCCTACTACTGCAGTATGCTGAGATGGGTGCTCACGACTTGCTCTTTGCTCCTGCACCTAGTCCTACTACTGCAGTATGTTGAGATGGGTGCTCACGACTTGATCTTTGCTCCTGCACCTAGTCCTACTACTACAGTATGCTGAGATGGGTGCTCACGACTTGCTCTTTGCACCTGCACCTAGTCCTACTACTACAGTATGCTGAGATGGGTGCTCACGACTTGCTCTTTGCACCTGTACCACCTAGTCCTACTACTGCAGTATGCTGAGATGGGTGCTCACGACTTGATCTTTGCACCTGCACCTAGTCCTACTACTACAGTATGCTGAGATGGGTGCTCACGACTTGCTCTTTGCTCCTGCACCTAGTCCTACTACTGCAGTATGCTGAGATGGGTGCTCACGACTTGCTCTTTGCTCCTGCACCTAGTCCTACTACTACAGTATGCTGAGATGGGTGCTCACGACTTGCTCTTTGCTCCTGCACCTAGTCCTACTACTGCAGTATGCTGAGATGGGTGCTCACGACTTGCTCTTTGCTCCTGCACCTAGTCCTACTACTACAGTATGCTGAGATGGGTGCTCACGACTTGCTCTTTGCTCCTGCACCTAGTCCTACTACTGCAGTATGCTGAGATGGGTGCTCACGACTTGCTCTTTGCTCCTGCACCTAGTCCTACTACTGCAGTATGCTGAGATCGGTGCTCACGACTTGATCTTTGCACCTGCACCTAGTCCAACTACTACAGTATGCTGAGGTGGGTGCTCACGACTTGCTCTTTGCACCTGCACCACCTAGCCCTACTACTGCAGTATGCTGAGATGGGTGCTCACGACTTGATCTTTGCACCTGTACCTAGTCCTACTACTACAGTATGCTGAGATTGGTGCTCACGACTTGCTCTTTGCTCCTGCACCTAGTCCTACTACTGCAGTAAGCTGAGATGGGTGCTCACGACTTGCTCTTTGTTCCTGCACCTAGTCCTACTACTGCAGTATGTTGAGATCGGTGCTCACGACTTGATCTTTGCACCTGCACCTAGTCCAACTACTACAGTATGCTGAGGTGGGTGCTCACGACTTGCTCTTTGCACCTGCACCACCTAGCCCTACTACTGCAGTATGCTGAGATGGGTGCTCACGACTTGATCTTTGCACCTGTACCTAGTCCTACTACTACAGTATGCTGAGATGGGTGCTCAGGACTTGATCTTTGCACCTGCACCTAGTCCTACTACTACAGTATGCTGAGATGGGTGCTCACGACTTGCTCTTTGCTCCTGCACCTAGTCCTACTACTGCAGTATGCTGAGATGGGTGCTCACGACTTGCTCTTTGCTCCTGCACCTAGTCCTACTGCTGCAGTATGTTGAGATGGGTGCTCACGACTTGCTCTTTGCTCCTGCACCTAGTCCTACATATGATTATGTATTATTGTTATATGATTATGTATTATTATTATATGATTATGTACTATTATATGAGTATGTATTATTATATGATTATGTACTATTATATGAGTATGTATTATTGTTATATGATTATGTACTATTATATGAGTATGTATTATTATATGATTATGTACTATTATATGATTATGTATTATTATTATATGATTATGTATTATTATATGATTATGTATTATTATATGATTATGTATTATTATATGATTATGTATTATTATTATTATTATTATTATATGATTATGTATTATTATATGAGTATGTATTATTATTATATGATTATGTATTTATTATATGATATTTTATTATTATATGATTATGTAGTATTATATGAGTATGTTATTGTTACATGATTATGTATTATTATATGATTATGTATTATTATATGATTATGTATTATTATATGATTATGTTTATTATTATATGATTATGTATTATTATTATATGATTTTGTATTATTATTATATGATTATGTTTATTATTATTATTATATGATTATGTATTATTATTATATGATTATGTATTATTTATTATTATATGATTATGTACTATTATATGATTATGTATTATTATTTTATTATTATATATTATGATATGATTATGTATTATTATTTATGATTATGTTTATTATTATATGATTATGATTATGTATATTATTATTATTATATGATTATGTAGATTATGTATTATTATATGATTATGTATTATTATATGATTATGTATTATTATATGAGTATGTACTATTATATGATTATGTACTATTTTATGATTATGTACTATTATATGATTATGTATTAGTATATGATTATGTACTATTATATGAGTATGTATTATTATATGATTATGTACTATTATATGAGTATGTATTATTATATGAGTATGTACTATTATATGAGTATGTATTATTATATGATTATGTACTATTATATGAGTATGTATTATTATTATATGATTATGTATTATTATTATATGATTATGTATTATTATATGATAATGTATTATTATATGATTATGTACTATTATATGATTATGTATTATTATGTACTATTATATGATTATGTACTATTATATGATTATGTATTATTATATGATTATGTACTATTATATGAGTATGTATTATTATATGATTATGTACTATTATATGAGTATGTACTATTATATGATTATGTACTATTATATGATTATGTATTATTATATGATTATGTACTATTATATGAGTATGTATTATTATATGAGTATGTACTATTATGTACTATTATATGAGTATGTACTATTATATGATTATGTACTATTATATGATTATGTATTAGTATATGAGTATGTACTATTATATGATTATGTACTATTATATGATTATGTACTATTATATGATTATGTATTATTATATGAGTATGTACCATTATATGAGTATGTACTATTTTATATAAGTATGGTAATAAAATGTTGTTCTCTTCCTGCTTACAGATTGCTAAAAACGTTTAGACTTTTCTGGACAACTAAGACTAGTATTTCATTATGTTCACAGATGACAAGGAAATAGGATCATATTTAGGGATATTGGACAGAGAGTTGAGAAATCGTGCTAACTAGTTCAATGCGTGTAGTTGCAGCATTCAAAGAAATCACTGTAAATTGACTCGGTTTGGCCGCATGTGGATAGTGGTGAATCGATTATGCTTTTAGAGAAGAGATCATGTTTACAATTGATGTTGTTTCTTTTCAAAATTGAATAACCCATATTTCTTGAAACTGTACATGTACTATTACTCATGCATGCTCATATTGGAGGCATTTCATGCTTTGCACCAATGCATGTATTGTAGATGTATGTTCCGATTGCTGACAGAGAGCGACGCATCGGAATGTATGCAGGGGGTGACAACTCGGTTTGAACAGGTAAGTCGTTCACGTTCAGTTTGTTATATGAAAATAATTATTCAAATTATGATGGAAGAATGTTTATATATTAGTAGCATTTCAACTTTATCATAGATTTATTCCATACAACATAGTGTCGACTTAATGCAAAGCAATCAATCATTCTAGTAGCGCATACGTGAACCAGAGGTCAACACGCTAGACTCGTAATCCAGGGATCGCAGGTTCGATCCTCCGTCTGACCCTAATAAAATGAACGGTCTTTCATGTGGGACTTTAAACCGAGGTCTCGTACGTGTCGGTGCTTTATATGGTACACGTAAAAGAACCAGAGGAGACTCTGGAATGGGTCTCTATCTGTATCATTGCACTATCCTCCAAACAAATCTAAATTGACTAATCACTACAGGAGGCGTCGCTCATATGGACAACCGGGAGCGACGATAAATAAACGTAAAACACACTCCAGGGTCATAAGTTCGAACACACCCCTTATGCTAGAAATGATTAATACAACACGTGTTATACGTTCAATGTGTTGTGTGTGAGGTGCCATGATCAAGGACACCATATATACATACAGCCGATTCCAAATCCGATGCTCTATCACAAATCAAATCAAATTGTATTTCCTGTCGGCATGGTGCATACATAGTTGTAATTAACATATGCTATGTATAGCTTTTGACCGACATCAACACTATATAACAGATCAATAGCAATACATGTAGTTTCAGTTGCTAAGAAGACATACTAATTATTATATAAAATCATGTTATATATCAAAATGTTGATACAAATGACAATATTTATATATTACTATTACAATGTATGTTAAAAGCTGTGTGGCATTGCTGACCAGACTCTAAAAACTGCCATAAATGCAATGAGATGAGACACTGACAAGGAAAATAAACACTGCCATAAATGCAATGAGATGAGACACTGACAAGGAAAATAAACACTGCCATAAATGCAATGAGATGAGACACTGACAAGGAAAATAAACACAGGCAACAGTGTGACATAAGAAATACTTAAAAAATAATATCACCTCAAATCATATTGGGGGGGGGGGTGAACAGTAGCTTCCTCGCAGATTACGAAGTTGTAGCCTCGGAACAGGCATTGCTATATTTTGCTGGGTCAGTCATATAAATATAAGTTTAACATCAAGGCCATTGATTGAGTCGTATTGAGTTTCTGATAATGTCATTTTGCAGGAAGAAAAAAAGTGAAAACTCGACAGACTGGAACCCAGGCTACAGAAGTTGATCAAGTTAAATGTCAAGTAAGCACATGCATGTGACCCATTCCAAGCAATGAAGCAACAGACGTCAGGTTGTGTTATATATTAACGATTTCATGCAAGTTTGTTTTCTCTAAACTGTGGACGTTTGCCATTAGAATGGTTTGGCAATAGTTGAATTTCACCAAGAAGACATTAACTATCCCTTGCACCGTATTTACGGTATCGGATCAAAAAGGCCCACTTCCAAAACGGCCCGGTCCTAAAAAGGCCCGGGTTAAAACGGCCCACTTTTAAGGGTACCAAAACGGACCACTAGTAAGGTACCAAAAAGGCCCACTTTCTATATGTTTAAGAAGCACACCTAGGCATAAAAGAACAAGATGGAAGAATATTATGTTGATTGAGGGTATAGCGAATGGAACGTTTCTTTCGCGAACGGAACAATATCTACGAAAAGAATATATTAATTCCAACGCTAATTTTACAAAGATTGTTTTCTGATTAACATGTCCAGTTCGGTAAGTTAATTAATCTTCTTCTTTTTATTTTGTTTATAGTCGCCACCGCATAAATGCATTTGGGCGACTGTATTTTCTAAGATGGTTATGTCCTAAGGTGATTCTTCTTGTCTAAGGTGATTCTTCTTATCCTAAGGTGATTCTTCTGTGGTGGTTATTCGATGATGATTATACTTGTTCTGTGATGATTATTCCTATGCTTCTATGATGATTATTCCTGTTCTTCTACGTTGATTAGTTCGGTATTCTCTGAAGGTTCTGTATTCTGTGTGGCTTATGAAGACGTCATCAGGTGGTTACTTCTTTATGTGCCGGCCAGGTTGACAAGGCCTGGTCTGTACGTGGTCCTTTGTAGGGCCACCCTCCTCACTGTTGGTCACCCCGCAGCAGCATTAATACGGATCTGACAGTTAGACATCTGGTCATCGATTGTCGCAAACGAGTCTACTAAACTCCGGTGTAGCTCGGGGGAGCGTGGATCCACGACTGTTGCCGCTCCCTCAGGTCCGCCGTCTCGTCTATCCGCCGGAGAAGTAGAAGAAGGAAGAGAAAGTGTCGAAAAAAGCCGGCGAAGATAAAGTGCGTCAATATCACTATCTAGAGTGTCCACTATCTAGAAGAGCTGGTGGATCTGTCCTGATGTGCCGTAGCCATGGATCCACATGCTGGCGAGCCTCCCCTTCACAAGATCGACGACCAGAATATCCCAGAATCCTACGCTGCTGCTGCGGGATGTGCCCCGGTCACGACGTGCACGTCGTGAGGAGATCGACCGGGATTTTAATTAATCTGCTGTGATCTTAAGTTTTTAACTAATTGAGAAGGAATGTTTGGTGTTACATGGATAATTACGTCTTCAGTCAGGCCAATTAACATTGTCTACACAAATTTTCCTATGTTTTGATGTATTATTTAAAATGGTGAGAATATGCTGTCTATTGTTTGAAAGAACTGATACTTTGCATGTTTTTGTTGTGCAAGATGCTGTGTTTATCACAGGACAGTATTGAGTAAAGGAATATGGTAATATATATTGGCAGAAAAACCTCATGCAGTCTCTCAGTTTTCATTTAGCTTATGCTTCTGGAAATATCTCTGCAGTTTGATTTATTGTGTGTTATTATCTTTCATATGGATATATTTTGTTTCTTTAATATATTTAAATTTTGATCGATAATAGTTCTGTATTTAGATCAAATTTTTTCCCCAAAATTTTATCTTTTTATCTTTTATTTTTCTTTATTTTTTTTGTGTAAGTAGTTTTTTGTGTTCCATAATTTTAAGTAGTTTTTTTAATAGAGTTTCCTTGTATTTCATGTGATCGCGAGGTTCGACCGAGGCAACATGCCGTTGCGTGAGAGTCTGAGAAAACCATCACCACCGTATTTGACCGAAAATGATTGAAAAAAATAACTATGTTAGAAAATGGATTCGAATGGTGCCGATTTTTAGAACATATTAGAAATTAGTTTAGACATATTTGTTATATTGGAATATCAAGAAACCAACAGTTACACACATCAATAGTAGGATAGGATCAAAAGCGCGCAGGCTTATAAAGGTCTTCTCCTTGGTACAATATTAGTGTACAAATATAATTGTTATGCAGTTACAATTATATGGTCGGGCTATAAACGCGAAAACGTGTTTCAGTAATAAATAAATAATATAACGTAACGTGATAAATAATATATATATATATTTATATTTTTCGCCTTATCATAAACTTGTAGGTATCTCTCTTGCTGCCTACCGCGAGGCCACGCGGGGTAACGTTCGTCTGTCAGCCGTTCTATACATTACGCTAACTTGACGGTTTTGGTATTTGCTAGGCTATTACTTTATTATTATTTAACCCTCGTATAACGGAAACGGGATATAGCGATAGCGAGTGCATGTCCGTGCGTCAGAATATGTTGTTTTGTTTTGACCGTTTGTTAAATATCTGCTGATATGATTTGTTGTTCTGTATATTGTGTTGATTAAGAAACGTGCCATAACTTAACGTATCTTAGGTAAGACACTTAAACTTTTCCCCGAAATGACTTTAATTTATAGCAATATTTTTTATTATATTATGTCAGAATTTCAGATCAAACATTTTGATCTGGATTTTCGGCAAATTTGACATCAATTACCGAAATTATGTTTTGTAAATCCAATTGTTCTAAGGTACGTAATCTCATGTCACGTCTTATTTGATAATGTTTTTCATTCATATTGTTTTGATATTTACTTTCTTAATATTGTTCGAATAGTCCATGTTCGTTTATTCGTCTGTTGTTTTGTTAAATATGTGTTACGATTTGTTATTCTTTGTAATCTCATGTCACTTCAATTTCGTTCATGTTATCAACTAATTAAAATCTTATATTCTGTCGCTTTTTAATTCATATTCAACAAACTAGAATATTGACATTTAACTGAAATGTGGGCCTTTCTGGAGTGGGCCTTTTTGGATCGGGCCGTTCTGGTACTAGGCCTTTTAGGAAATGGGCCGTTTTGACCCGGATTCGGATTCAATACCGTATCAGACAGAACGGATTTTATTCATTTATGCAAGCGTCCAAAGATTCGGAATTTGGCGAAGTTTTTGATGATCAAAATCATATAATAATGGCACAATATGTTTGTTTACTTCGTGAATTATCCATTTAGGGTTTATTCTTTCTGTTCAGGTTTTGTGTAATATTTAAAATGAGTGATAGAGATTCTTTGCATAAACAGTACACACATAGGGAACGGGGAAAATACAAGGAAGAACGTAGTTGTAGTCCGACATCGCGTAGACGCTTGAAACACGAAATACACGAACAGCAAGATGGAGAATATAGAAACCAAGGTGTTACTGCGAATCTCGAATTCAATTTTCAAAATCACAAATACTCTCTAGATAAGATATTTTTTAGAGACCAGAATTTTATAAAAAGGTATTTATTCATATTTGTAGTTAACGTAACTTTGCCATCAACAAAAGTGTCTGTCTAAATTGCGGACTCATATTCCGGGCCTTTTGATGGTATCGGAATAGTATGGGCATATGTATGTTCCATTAATGTCAAACCCCTTGCGGGGACGTAGACATGTTTTCCTGGGCAAGCTTAGCTGACTTAAGTGGTTAACCAATATCCCGGCATGACGAGTTTTCGCCCAGAACAGATTTCGTCTAGCTGTGGTCCCGAATAGCTGCAAGTCGCGAGAGATCACGCAATAATTCACGCTCCAGTTACCGGAATTATAAATAAACATACCTTGTGCACTTCCAATCTATTTCTAACTGATCATAATATATCAGACAAGGTAAATTAGGGGTGAAAACTTTAAACCTACCCCAGTTTTAACTATATCCGTTTTATGTCGCCATATAAATATCATTTTTTAAAGAAATTGGCAATTTTTTCTCCAAAATGACATATGCATCGTCTGCCACGCCAATATATTTACGAATAAGAATATCATTATAGTCTCACTGCTCCGTGTTTATGAGTTATGTCCGTTATTACACACAAGGGGTCCTTATGCATAATATCGATTTTCACCGTTTTTCGCCTTCAGGTCCATGTGTTTTCACAGAGTTGTGTAAACCTAGTTATTCTCTGTTAGGCACCGTGTTATGTGTTCGATGGATGGGTCCAGTTACGGTTCTGCACCCAGTCAGAGTAATTGGGAGGGGCGACGACTTCTTATGCCCCGTGTGTTTGTCTAAGTTAAACTAAATTAGTGTTTTAGATACAGTATATAGACAAAATGCTCTCCAACAAATGAATTTTGAGTGAAAATGATAATATAAGCCTATTATTAAAGTAAGTGTTCCATATTTATATTGTTTTGTTAAAAAAAACTGTTGCTTACTAATGCTCGCGCTGTAGGCAATTTCCACAATTAGGCGAAAACATGTGACGTCATTCCGGATTACTGAGAATGAGGTACCGCTATTTTGTCAACTTTTCTCAATAAGTAAACAATCGGTTTTCTTCGAGATTTTGGGGAATGAAAGGTAAAATATTGTTTATTTGGTGACATAAAATTGTTTGCAGTGTATGACAAAACCAGTAACACCGGGATACTAAGCAATGTGTGTGAGGTGCCTTGCTCAATGACACTACATACGTGGCCTGACCGAGTATCGAACCCGGGACGATATATTCCAGATCCGACGCTCTACCACTGGACCACGGATGTCACACAACTAACTGTCATGGCAGCATTCCGGCAGGAATCGGCACAACAGATATTTAACCTTTCGTGATGAATCAACGCGATATCGTACACTGGTTCATAATTTGTTTAAAATATGGATGGCAACGTATCGTATACGAATATAAATTAGTAATTCCATTGTATGTTTTTGTCAAATAAAATGCTACTGAATACACATGTATAACTGTTTCTTTAGTTTTCAATCAATTAATATTCAAACACAAAGGAGTGCAGGCTAGGAGGTGCAGCAAGTCGTGAGTTGTCTTTTATTGAAATAGGAAGTGATGAGACATGCTTGCTCATAATTACATGTGCTACAAATTGGGTAGTGCAGTCAAATGGAGAATAATAATTGTAGCCCATAATTGTTGGCAAACTTCAAATCATTTTGCCCAACAATATTGAAAACTGTCGCACATGAAGGTTCAATGTTTATGAATATTTGGCTTTAGAACAAAAGACCATGTATTATTGACACACAGGAATTTAATTGAGATATATACATCCTCATGCATTCATCTGGAGCAATACATACATGATGGTATATTTATAAGGACTAGTTGTTGAACGGCCTGCCATTTCTCCGGCACAAAAGGCCTGCCATGATTTCTCTGGCATAGCGTCAGAGATTATCGGCAAAGACATTGGCTTACAATGGCGTCGTAACCTCCAGGTGTCGAAATCTCCGGCATTCAAATAAACTGCAGGCAAAATAAAAATTGCTATTTAGCTTTTTAGCGGCTTTACTGCGAATACATGGGTGCGTTTTTCACAGGCTTACAGTGCAGCAGTGGTGTGACACACTCTGTCACGTAAAATAGTTTTTGGACCCCGGACTTATTAATGACTTTTATGCAAGATTGTTTGAATCTACATACAAATCTACTTTTCCGAAAGCCGTGGCAGCGACAGAAACTTCAGGATTATTATTTGCCGTGCGCTAACTTTTGTGATTTCAAAAATCTCAGGCATTGACTCTATTCAATTATATAAACTGATCCACATCATCAGCAGCATTTGTTGAATTGGTCTCTGTATGTGCAACAAGGTCTGCCTATTCTGGACTTGTGTGTATGTCAGCTGTCCCAGTGTCACTCCCTTCATCATCATTGGATGTTAGGGCAACATCCGCAGCCACCTCACCAACAACAGCAGTAGTTTCATCTATCTTGCAGACTTGCAAAATTAGTAATAAAAACGTTACTATGTCAAACTTTCATTGTCAAGGTCGACTAAAACCGCCGGATAGAGGCAGATTAACTGCAGCACTGCAAGAAACAATTCAAAAACACAAATTACTTTAAAGCGACACTTCATCGGTGAAAACACAAATTTATAAGAAATGAAATTTTCTATGTTATGGTACCCCCCCTCTCCAAATATTTGCCATAGAATCTGAGAATTTTAACTAATAAACTAACCTATATGACGTTTTTGTTGACATAACAAAATAATGTAAATAGGGTCAATATCCATGCGTAATACAACAGGTGTATCCTGAATAACAACATTTATGGTACATATTTACCGTTATTTCTCACCTTTTGTGCCTGCACAGATTATACTATTACTTATGTCAGCTACCCACCAATTATACACAGTACAGTACGTGTGATTTTCACAACTTGACAATGACCAATGAAATATTTCCGTCAACTTCGCTATCACTGGTTCTATGAGCACTGTCAACTTCGCTTTCACTGGTTCTATGAGCACTGTCAACTTCGCTTTCATTGGTTCTATGAGCACAGTCAACTTCACTTTCACTGGTTCTATGAGCACTGTCAACTTCGCTTTCATTGGTTCTATGAGCACTGTCAACTTCGCTTTCACTGGTTCTATGAGCACTGTCAACTTCGCTTTCATTGGTTCTATGAGCACTGTCAACTTCGCTTTCATTGGTTCTATGAGCACTGTCAACCTCACTTTCACTGGTTCTATGAGCACTGTCAACTTCGCTTTCACTGGTTCTATGAGCACTGTCAACTTCACTTTCACTGGTTCTATGAGCACTGTCAATTTCGCCCTATTATATTTCCGTCAACTTCGCTATCACTGGTTCTATGAGCACAGTCAACTTCGCTTTCACTGGTTCTATGAGCACTGTCAACTTCGCTTTCACTGGTTCTATGAGCACTGTCAACTTCGCTTTCATTGGTTCTATGAGCACTGTCAACTTCACTTTCACTGGTTCTATGAGTACTGTCAACTTAGCTTTCACTGGTTTGATGAGCACTGTCAACTTCGCTTTCACTGGTTCTATGAGCACTGTCAATTTCGCCCTATTATCTGGTGGAAAATCGGAGATAGAAAAAACTTCCTGGAAACAAATGTTTGGAGCCAAAAATGCGATAAAAAAAATAGATATATAATCAGTTATAAAATGGATGTTTATTATGGTATAGCCCACCTTAACGGATACTGACGAAAGAAGTCAGCTGTCGATCACGCACTGTGCTTACCTGATGAAAGAGGTCAGCTGTCGATCATGCACTGTGCTTACCTGATGAAAGAAGTCAGCTGTCGATCACGCACTGTGCTTACCTGATGAAAGAAGTCAGCTGTCGATCACGCACTGTGCTTACCGAAATATGAGTCTCATATACATGTACATGGTATTTTGTCACTTCGGGTGGCCACCAGTTTAATAGCAATCTTTTGAATTTATTATCCAATTTTAATAATACTGTCAATTGTTTTACAATGTCTAACATATAAAATGTACATATTCATAAGATTTTGTTTTCCGTTACATATATCTTCCTGGTTACAGAAAAAGCAAAGAATATGACGACTTCTGGGTTTTTGTTGAAAAGTACCAAAAGTTTCAAAGAAAACAGCAAGAAAAGGCTACAAGTGAGTATTGTAAAGTCTGTCACCGTCACAGTTATACATATAGTCAGTTGTTGTCAAACACCTGTGTATTTGTACCTAATTAAGTCTGTTGTCAACCAGCTATACCTAATTAAGTATAATACACAATATAGGTTGCCATCAACCAGCTATACCTAATTAAGTATAGTACACAATGTAGGTTGCCATCAACCAGCTATACCTAATTAAGTATAATATACAATGTAGGTTGCCATCAACCAGCTATACCTAATTAAGTATAATACACAATGTAGGTTGCCATCAACCAGCTATGCCTAATTAAGTATAATACACAATGTAGGTTGCCATCAACCAGCTATACCTAATTAAGTATAATACACAATGTAGGTTGCCATCAACCAGCTATACCTAATTAAGTATAATACACAATGTAGGTTGCCATCAACCAGCTATACCTAATTAAGTATAATACACAATGTATGTTGCTATCAACCAGCTATACCTAATTATGTATAATACACAATGTAGGTTGCCATCAACCAGCTATACCTAATTAAGTATAATACACAATGTATGTTGCTATCAACCAGCTATACCTAATTAAGTATAATACACAATGTATGTTGCCATCAACCAGCTATACCTAATTAAGTATAATACACAATGTAGGTTGCCATCAACCAGCTATACCTAATTAAGTATAATACACAATGTAGGTTGCCATCAACCAGCTATACCTAATTAAGTATAGTACACAATGTATGTTGCTATCAACCAGCTATACCTAATTAAGTATATTGTTATACATGTGGTTGCATCAACCAGCTATACCTAATTAAGTATAATACACAATGTATGTTGCTATCAACCAGCTATACCTAATAAGTATAATACACAATGTAGGTTGCCATCAACCAGCTATACCTAATTAAGTATAATACACAATGTAGGTTGCCATCAACCAGCTATACCTAATTAAGTATAATACACAATGTATGTTGCTATCAACAGCTGTACCTAATTAAGTATAATACACAATGTATGTTGCCATCAACAGCTGTACCTAATTAAGTATAATACACAATGTATGTTGCCATCAACAGCTATACCTAATTAAGTATAATACACAATGTAGGTTGCTATCAACCAGCTATACCTAATTAAGTATAATACACAATGTAGGTTGCCATCAACCAGCTATACCTAATTAAGTATAATACACAATGTATGTTGCTATCAACCAGCTATACCTAATTAAGTATAATACACAATGTAGGTTGCCATCAACCAGCTATACCTAATTAAGTATAATACACAATGTAGGTTGCCATCAACCAGCTATACCTAATTAAGTATAATACACAATGTATGTTGCTATCAACCTGCTATACCTAATTAAGTATAATACACAATGTATGTTGCTATCAACCAGCTATACCTAATTAAGTATAATACACAATGTATGTTGCTATCAACCAGCTATACCTAATTAAGTGTGTCATTATCAAACACCTATATCTAAATAACTTTGTCACTGTCAGGAACCAGTACAATTGTACCTATTTACATATGACTGCATCAAACATATATACCTAATTTAGTATGTCACCATCAAACTCCTATGAATTTGTACCTAATTAAGTCTGTCATTGGCATTCAGCAATACCTAATTAAGTATGTCGCAATCAAACAGCTATGCCTAACCTTTGAAGCTGAATTACTGGTAAATGCAAATAGTACATATACATATATATATAGACAGAGTACATATATATATATATATATATTGACAGAGTACATATACATATATATA
>CM026399.1:47070473-47086952 GCA_014843695.1 Archivesica marissinica | reverse complement strand
CTTGTTACTGTAAGGCCTACTTGTTACTGTAAGGTCTAATTGTTACTGTATGGCCTACTTGTTACTGTAAGGTCTACTTGTTACTGTACGACCTACTTGTTACTGTATGGCCTACTTGTTACTGTATGGCCTACTTGTTACTGTAAGGTCTACTTGTTACTGTATGGCCTACTTGTTACTGTATGGCCTACTTGTTACTGTACGGCCTACTTGTTACTGTATGGCCTACTTGTTACTGTACGGTCTACTTGTTACTGTATGGCCTACTTGTTACTGTATGGCCTACTTGTTACTGTATGGTCTACTTGTTACTGTACAGCCTACTTGTTACTGTATGGCCTACTTGTTACTGTATGGCCTACTTGTTACTGTATGGCCTACTTGTTACTGTATGGCCTACTTGTTACTGTATGGCCTACTTGTTACTGTATGGCCTACTTGTTACTGTATGGCCTACTTGTTACTGTATGGCCTACTTGTTACTGTAAGGCCTACTTGTTACTGTATGGCCTACTTGTTACTGTATGGTCTACTTGTTACTGTACAGCCTACTTGTTACTGTATGGCCTACTTGTTACTGTAGCTACTTGTTACTGTAGGTTACTGTAGCCTACTTGTTACTGTATGGCCTACTTGTTACTGTATGGCCTACTTGTTACTGTATGGCCTACTTGTTACTGTATGGCCTACTTGTTACTGTACAGCCTACTTGTTACTGTAAGGCCTACTTGTTACTGTATGGCCTACTGTTATGTATGGCCTATTGTTACTGTATGGCTAATTGTTACTGTATGGCTACTTGTTACTGTATGGTTACTTGTTATGTATGGCTACTTGTTACTGTATGGCCTATGTTTGTGCTACTTGTTACTGTATGGTCTACTTGTTACTGTATGGCCTACTTGTTACTGTATGGCTTACTTGTTACTGTATGGCCTATTGTTACTGTAAGGTCTACTTGTTACTGTATGGCCTACTTGTTACTGTACAGCCTACTTGTTACTGTAAGCCTACTTGTTACTGTATGGCCTACTTGTTACTGTATGGCCTACTTGTTACTGTACGGCCTACTTGTTACTGTATGGCCTACTTGTTACTGTACAGCCTATGTGTTACTGTATGGCCTACTTGTTACTGTATGGCCTACTTGTTACTGTACGGCCTACTTGTTACTGTACGGCCTACTTGTTACTGTATGGCCTACTTGTTACTGTATGGCCTACTTGTTACTGTATGGCCTACTTGTTACTATATGAACTAATTGTTACTGCATGACCTACTTGTTACTGTACAGCCTACTTGTTACTGTACAGCCTACTTGTTACTGTATGGCTTACTTGTTACTGTATGGCCTACTTGTTACTGTACGGCCTACTTGTTACTGTATGGCCTACTTGTTACTGTATGGCCTACTTGTTACTGTATGGCCTACTTGTTACTGTATGGCCTACTTGTTACTGTACGGTCTAATTGTTACTGTATGGCCTACTTGTTACTGTAAGGTCTACTTGTTACTGTATGGCTTACTTGTTACTGTATGGCCTATTGTTACTGTAAGGTCTACTTGTTACTGTATGGCCTACTTGTTACTGTATGGCGTACTTGTTACTGTATGGCCTACTTGTTACTGTACAGCATACTTGTTACTGTAATGCCAATTTGTTACTGTACGGCCTACTTGTTACAGTATGGCCTACTTGTTACTGTACGGCCTACTTGTTACTGTATGGCCTACTTGTTACTGTACGGCCTACTTGTTACTGTACGGCCTACTTGTTACTGTATGGCCTACTTGTTACTGTATGGCCTACTTGTTACTGTACGGCCTACTTGTTACTCTATGAACTAATTGTTACTGCATGGCCTACTTGTTACTGTACAGCCTACTTGTTACTGTACAGCCTACTTGTTACTGTATGGCTTACTTGTTACTGTATGGCCTACTTGTTACTGTACGGCCTACTTGTTACTGTATGGCCTACTTGTTACTGTATGGCCTACTTGTTACTGTATGGCCTACTTGTTACTGTATGGCCTACTTGTTACTGTATGGCCTACTTGTTACTGTATGGCCTACTTGTTACTGTACGGTCTAATTGTTACTGTATGGCCTACTTGTTACTGTAAGGTCTACTTGTTACTGTACGGCCTACTTGTTACTGTATGGCTTACTTGTTACTGTATGGCCTATTGTTACTGTAAGGTCTACTTGTTACTGTATGGCCTACTTGTTACTGTACAGCCTACTTGTTACTGTAAGGCCTACTTGTTACAGTATGGCCTACTTGTTACTGTACGGCCTACTTGTTACTGTATGGCCTACTTGTTACTGTACAGTCTACTTGTTACTGTAAGGTCTAATTGTTACTGTATGGCCTACTTGTTACTGTAAAGCCTATTTGTTACTGTATGGTCTAATTGTTACTGTATGGTCTACTTGTTACTGTATGGTCTACTTGTTATTGTATGGCCTACTTGTTACTGTATGGCCTACTTGTTACTGTATGGCCTACTTGTTACTGTAAGGTCTACTTGTTACTGTACGGCCTACTTGTTACTGTATGGCTTACTTGTTACTGTATGGCCTACTTGTTACTGTATGGCCTACTTGTTACTGTATGGCCTACTTGTTACTGTACAGCCTACTTGTTACTGTAAGGCCTACTTGTTACAGTATGGCCTACTTGTTACTGTACGGCCTACTTGTTACTGTATGGCCTACTTGTTACTGTACAGTCTACTTGTTACTGTAAGGTCTAATTGTTACTGTATGGCCTACTTGTTACTGTACAGCCTATTTGTTACTGTAAGGCCTACTTGTTACTGTATGGCCTACTTGTTACTGTATGGCCTACTTGTTACTGTATGGACTACTTGTTACTGTATGGCCTACTTGTTACTGTATGGCCTACTTGTTACAGTATGGCCTACTTGTTACTGTACAGCCTACTTGTTACTGTAAGGCCTACTTGTTACAGTATGGTCTACTTGTTACTGTATGGTCTACTTGTTACTGTATGGCCTACTTGTTACTGTAAGGCCTACTTGTTACTGTAAGGTCTAATTGTTACTGTATGGCCTACTTGTTACTGTAAAGTCTACTTGTTACTGTACAGCCTACTTGTTACTGTACAGCCTACTTGTTACTGTATGGCCTACTTGTTACTGTATGGCCTACTTGTTACTGTACAGCCTACTTGTTACTGTATGGCCTACTTGTTACTGTATGGCCTACTTGTTACTGTATGGCCTACTTGTTACTGTATGGCCTACTTGTTACTGTATGGCCTACTTGTTACTGTACGGCCTACTTGTTACTGTATGGCCTACTTGTTACTGTATGGCCTACTTGTTACTGTACAGCCTACTTGTTACAGTATGGCCTACTTGTTACTGTAAGGTCTAATTGTTACTGTATGGCCTACTTGTTACTGTAAGGCCTACTTGTTACTGTAAGGTCTAATTGTTACTGTATGGCCTACTTGTTACTGTAAAGTCTACTTGTTACTGTACAGCCTACTTGTTACTGTACAGCTTACTTGTTACTGTATGGCCTACTTGTTATTGTATGGCCTACTTGTTACTGTACAGCCTACTTGTTACTGTACAGCCTATGGTTACTGTACGGCCTACTTGTTACTGTATGGCCTACTTGTTACTGTATGGCCTACTTGTTACTGTACGGCCTACTTGTTACTGTATGGCTAATTGTTACTGTACGGCCTACTTGTTACTGTATGGCCTACTTGTTACTGTATGGCCTACTTGTTACTGTATGGCCTACTTGTTACTCTATGAACTAATTGTTACTGCATGGCCTACTTGTTACTGTATGGCCTACTTGTTACTGTATGGCCTACTTGTTACTGTATGGCCTACTTGTTACTGTATGGCCTACTTGTTAATGTACGGTCTAATTGTTACTGTATGGCCTACTTGTTACTGTAAGGTCTACTTGTTACTGTACGGCCTACTTGTTACTGTATGGCTTACTTGTTACTGTATGGCCTATTGTTACTGTAAGGTCTACTTGTTACTGTATGGCCTACTTGTTACTGTACAGCCTACTTGTTACTGTAAGGCCTACTTGTTACAGTATGGCCTACTTGTTACTGTACGGCCTACTTGTTACTGTATGGCCTACTTGTTACTGTACAGTCTACTTGTTACTGTAAGGTCTAATTGTTACTGTATGGCCTACTTGTTACTGTACAGCCTATTTGTTACTGTAAGGTCTAATTGTTACTGTATGGTCTACTTGTTATTGTATGGCCTACTTGTTACTGTATGGCCTACTTGTTACTGTATGGCCTACTTGTTACTGTATGGACTACTTGTTACTGTATGGCCTACTTGTTACTGTATGGCCTACTTGTTACAGTATGGCCTACTTGTTACTGTACAGCCTACTTGTTACTGTAAGGCCTACTTGTTACAGTATGGGCTACTTGTTACTGTATGGTCTAATTGTTACTGTATGGCCTACTTGTTACTGTAAGGCCTACTTGTTACTGTAAGGTCTAATTGTTACTGTATGGCCTACTTGTTACTGTAAAGTCTACTTGTTACTGTACAGCCTACTTGTTACTGTATAGCCTACTTGTTACTGTATGGCCTACTTGTTACTGTATGGCCTACTTGTTACTGTACGGTCTAATTGTTACTGTATGGCCTACTTGTTACTGTAAGGTCTACTTGTTACTGTATGGCTTACTTGTTACTGTATGGCCTATTGTTACTGTAAGGTCTACTTGTTACTGTATGGCCTACTTGTTACTGTATGGCGTACTTGTTACTGTATGGCCTACTTGTTACTGTACAGCATACTTGTTACTGTAATGCCAATTTGTTACTGTACGGCCTACTTGTTACAGTATGGCCTACTTGTTACTGTACGGCCTACTTGTTACTGTATGGCCTACTTGTTACTGTACGGCCTACTTGTTACTGTATGGCCTACTTGTTACTGTATGGCCTACTTGTTACTGTATGGCCTACTTGTTACTGTACGGCCTACTTGTTACTCTATGAACTAATTGTTACTGCATGGCCTACTTGTTACTGTACAGCCTACTTGTTACTGTACAGCCTACTTGTTACTGTATGGCTTACTTGTTACTGTATGGCCTACTTGTTACTGTACGGCCTACTTGTTACTGTATGGCCTACTTGTTACTGTATGGCCTACTTGTTACTGTATGGCCTACTTGTTACTGTATGGCCTACTTGTTACTGTATGGCCTACTTGTTACTGTATGGCCTACTTGTTACTGTACGGTCTAATTGTTACTGTATGGCCTACTTGTTACTGTAAGGTCTACTTGTTACTGTACGGCCTACTTGTTACTGTATGGCTTACTTGTTACTGTATGGCCTATTGTTACTGTAAGGTCTACTTGTTACTGTATGGCCTACTTGTTACTGTACAGCCTACTTGTTACTGTAAGGCCTACTTGTTACAGTATGGCCTACTTGTTACTGTACGGCCTACTTGTTACTGTATGGCCTACTTGTTACTGTACAGTCTACTTGTTACTGTAAGGTCTAATTGTTACTGTATGGCCTACTTGTTACTGTAAAGCCTATTTGTTACTGTATGGTCTAATTGTTACTGTATGGTCTACTTGTTACTGTATGGTCTACTTGTTATTGTATGGCCTACTTGTTACTGTATGGCCTACTTGTTACTGTATGGCCTACTTGTTACTGTAAGGTCTACTTGTTACTGTACGGCCTACTTGTTACTGTATGGCTTACTTGTTACTGTATGGCCTACTTGTTACTGTATGGCGTACTTGTTACTGTATGGCCTACTTGTTACTGTACAGCCTACTTGTTACTGTAAGGCCTACTTGTTACAGTATGGCCTACTTGTTACTGTACGGCCTACTTGTTACTGTATGGCCTACTTGTTACTGTACAGTCTACTTGTTACTGTAAGGCCTACTTGTTACTGTATGGCCTACTTGTTACTGTATGGCCTACTTGTTACTGTAAGGCCTACTTGTTACTGTATGGCCTACTTGTTACTGTATGGCCTACTTGTTACTGTATGGACTACTTGTTACTGTATGGCCTACTTGTTACTGTATGGCCTACTTGTTACAGTATGGCCTACTTGTTACTGTACAGCCTACTTGTTACTGTAAGGCCTACTTGTTACAGTATGGGCTACTTGTTACTGTATGGTCTAATTGTTACTGTATGGCCTACTTGTTACTGTAAGGCCTACTTGTTACTGTAAGGTCTAATTGTTACTGTATGGCCTACTTGTTACTGTAAAGTCTACTTGTTACTGTACAGCCTACTTGTTACTGTACAGCCTACTTGTTACTGTATGGCCTACTTGTTATTGTATGGCCTACTTGTTACTGTATTGCCTACTTGTTACCATATGGCCTACTTGTTACTGTATGGACTACTTGTTACTGTATGGCCTACTTGTTACTGTATGGCCTACTTGTTACAGTATGGCCTACTTGTTACTGTACAGCCTACTTGTTACTGTATGGCCTACTTGTTACAGTATGGCCTACTTGTTACTGTACAGCCTACTTGTTACAGTATGGCCTACTTGTTACTGTAAGGTCTAATTGTTACTGTATGGCCTACTTGTTACTGTAAGGCCTACTTGTTACTGTAAGGTCTAATTGTTACTGTATGGCCTACTTGTTACTGTAAAGTCTACTTGTTACTGTACAGCCTACTTGTTACTGTACAGCTTACTTGTTACTGTATGGCCTACTTGTTATTGTATGGCCTACTTGTTACTGTACAGCCTACTTGTTACTGTACAGCCTATGTGTTACTGTACGGCCTACTTGTTACTGTATGGCCTACTTGTTACTGTATGGCCTACTTGTTACTGTACGGCCTACTTGTTACTGTATGGCCTACTTGTTACTGTACGGCCTACTTGTTACTGTATGGCCTACTTGTTACTGTATGGCCTACTTGTTACTGTATGGCCTACTTGTTACTCTATGAACTAATTGTTACTGCATGGCCTACTTGTTACTGTATGGCCTACTTGTTACTGTATGGCCTACTTGTTACTGTATGGCCTACTTGTTACTGTATGGCCTACTTGTTAATGTACGGTCTAATTGTTACTGTATGGCCTACTTGTTACTGTAAGGTCTACTTGTTACTGTACGGCCTACTTGTTACTGTATGGCTTACTTGTTACTGTATGGCCTATTGTTACTGTAAGGTCTACTTGTTACTGTATGGCCTACTTGTTACTGTACAGCCTACTTGTTACTGTAAGGCCTACTTGTTACAGTATGGCCTACTTGTTACTGTATGGCCTACTTGTTACTGTATGGCCTACTTGTTACTGTACAGTCTACTTGTTACTGTAAGGTCTAATTGTTACTGTATGGCCTACTTGTTACTGTACAGCCTATTTGTTACTGTAAGGTCTAATTGTTACTGTATGGTCTACTTGTTATTGTATGGCCTACTTGTTACTGTATGGCCTACTTGTTACCGTATGGCCTACTTGTTACTGTATGGACTACTTGTTACTGTATGGCCTACTTGTTACTGTATGGCCTACTTGTTACAGTATGGCCTACTTGTTACTGTACAGCCTACTTGTTACTGTAAGGCCTACTTGTTACAGTATGGGCTACTTGTTACTGTATGGTCTAATTGTTACTGTATGGCCTACTTGTTACTGTAAGGCCTACTTGTTACTGTAAGGTCTAATTGTTACTGTATGGCCTACTTGTTACTGTAAAGTCTACTTGTTACTGTACAGCCTACTTGTTACTGTATAGCCTACTTGTTACTGTATGGCCTACTTGTTACTGTATGGCCTACTTGTTACTGTACGGCCTACTTGTTACTGTACAGCCTACTTGTTACTGTACGGCCTACTTGTTACTGTATGGCCTACTTGTTACTGTATGGCCTACTTGTTACTGTACGGTCTACTTGTTACTGTATGGCCTACTTGTTACTGTATGGCCTACTTGTTACTGTATGGCCTACTTGTTACTGTACGGCCTACTTGTTACTGTAATGCCTACTTGTTACTGTACGGCCTACTTGTTACTGTACAGCCTACTTGTTACTGTACGGCCTACTTGTTACTGTATGGCCTACTTGTTACTGTACGGCCTACTTGTTACTGTATGGCCTACTTGTTACTGTATGGCCTACTTGTTACTGTATGGCCTACTTGTTACTGTATGGCCTACTTGTTACTGTATGGCTATTGTTACTGTATGGCCTACTTGTTACTGTATGGCCTACTTGTTACTGTAAGGTCTACTTGTTACTGTATGGCTTACTTGTTACTGTATGGCCTATTGTTACTGTAAGGTCTACTTGTTACTGTATGGCCTACTTGTTACTGTATGGCGTACTTGTTACTGTATGGCCTACTTGTTACTGTACAGCATACTTGTTACTGTAATGCCAATTTGTTACTGTACGGCCTACTTGTTACAGTATGGCCTACTTGTTACTGTACGGCCTACTTGTTACTGTATGGCCTACTTGTTACTGTACGGCCTACTTGTTACTGTACGGCCTACTTGTTACTGTATGGCCTACTTGTTACTGTATGGCCTACTTGTTACTGTACGGCCTACTTGTTACTCTATGAACTAATTGTTACTGCATGGCCTACTTGTTACTGTACAGCCTACTTGTTACTGTACAGCCTACTTGTTACTGTATGGCTTACTTGTTACTGTATGGCCTACTTGTTACTGTACGGCCTACTTGTTACTGTATGGCCTACTTGTTACTGTATGGCCTACTTGTTACTGTATGGCCTACTTGTTACTGTATGGCCTACTTGTTACTGTATGGCCTACTTGTTACTGTATGGCCTACTTGTTACTGTACGGTCTAATTGTTACTGTATGGCCTACTTGTTACTGTAAGGTCTACTTGTTACTGTACGGCCTACTTGTTACTGTATGGCTTACTTGTTACTGTATGGCCTATTGTTACTGTAAGGTCTACTTGTTACTGTATGGCCTACTTGTTACTGTACAGCCTACTTGTTACTGTAAGGCCTACTTGTTACAGTATGGCCTACTTGTTACTGTACGGCCTACTTGTTACTGTATGGCCTACTTGTTACTGTACAGTCTACTTGTTACTGTAAGGTCTAATTGTTACTGTATGGCCTACTTGTTACTGTAAAGCCTATTTGTTACTGTATGGTCTAATTGTTACTGTATGGTCTACTTGTTACTGTATGGTCTACTTGTTATTGTATGGCCTACTTGTTACTGTATGGCCTACTTGTTACTGTATGGCCTACTTGTTACTGTATGGACTACTTGTTACTGTATGGCCTACTTGTTACTGTAAGGCCTACTTGTTACTGTAAGGTCTAATTGTTACTGTATGGCCTACTTGTTACTGTAAAGTCTACTTGTTACTGTACAGCCTACTTGTTACTGTACAGCCTACTTGTTACTGTATGGCCTACTTGTTACTGTACGGCCTACTTGTTACTGTACAGCCTACTTGTTACTGTACAGCCTATGTGTTACTGTACGGCCTACTTGTTACTGTATGGCCTACTTGTTACTGTACGGCCTACTTGTTACTGTACGGCCTACTTGTTACTGTATGGCCTACTTGTTACTGTATGGCCTACTTGTTACTGTACGGCCTACTTGTTACTCTATGAACTAATTGTTACTGCATGGCCTACTTGTTACTGTACAGCCTACTTGTTACTGTACAGCCTACTTGTTACTGTATGGCTTACTTGTTACTGTATGGCCTACTTGTTACTGTACGGCCTACTTGTTACTGTATGGCCTACTTGTTACTGTATGGCCTACTTGTTACTGTATGGCCTACTTGTTACTGTATGGCCTACTTGTTACTGTATTGCCTACTTGTTACTGTACGGTCTAATTGTTACTGTATGGCCTACTTGTTACTGTAAGGTCTACTTGTTACTGTACGGCCTACTTGTTACTGTATGGCTTACTTGTTACTGTATGGCCTATTGTTACTGTAAGGTCTACTTGTTACTGTATGGCCTACTTGTTACTGTATGGCGTACTTGTTACTGTATGGCCTACTTGTTACTGTACAGCATACTTGTTACTGTAATGCCAATTTGTTACTGTACGGCCTACTTGTTACAGTATGGCCTACTTGTTACTGTACGGCCTACTTGTTACTGTACGGCCTACCTGTTACTGTACGGCCTACTTGTTACTGTAAGGTCTACTTGTTACTGTACGACCTACTTGTTACTGTATGCCCTACTTGTTACTGTATGGCCTACTTGTTACTGTAAGGTCTAATTGTTACTGTATGGCCTACTTGTTACTGTAAGGTCTACTTGTTACTGTACGGCCTACTTGTTACTGTATGGCCTACTTGTTACTGTACAGTCTACTTGTTACTGTACAGCCAACTTGTTACTGTATGGCCTACTTGTTACTGTAAGGTCTACTTGTTACTGTACAGCCTACTTGTTACTGTATGGCCTACTTGTTACTGTATGGCCTACTTGTTACTGTATGGCCTACTTGTTACTGTATGGCCTACTTGTTACTGTATGGCCTACTTGTTACTGTATGGCCTACCTGTTACTGTACAGCCTACTTGTTACTGTACAGCCTACTTGTTACTGTAAAGCCTACTTGTTACTGTATGGCCTACTTGTTACTGTAAGGTCTACTTGTTACTGTACAGCCTATTTGTTACTGTATGGCCTACTTATTACTGTACAGCCTACTTGTTACTGTACAGTCTACTTGTTACTGTACAGCCTACTTGTTACTGTATGGCCTACTTGTTACTGTATGGCCTACTTGTTTCTGTACGGCCTACTTGTTACTGTACCTGCAGTAATTCCTTGAACTGTCGTTTCAGTTTGGTCATCTCATAGAATCTCTGTTCCTCCATCCCTCGTCTCTTGCACCATTTCTTTGTACCTCTACCTTCAGCTTTCACCTAATGGAGGTACATGCACGTAGTTAAACATGAACAGCAATAGTAGCCTTCAATTAATGGAGGTACAGGCACATAGTTAAACATGAACAGCAATAGTAGCCTTCAATTAATGGAGGTACAGGCACATAGTTAAACATGAACAGCAATAGTAGCCTTCACCTAATGGAGGTACAGGCATGTAGTTAAACATAAACCGCAATAGTAGCCTTCACCTAATGGAGGTACAGGCACGTAGTTAAACATTAATGGCAATAGTAGCCTTCACCTAATGGAGGTACAGGCACATAGTTAAACATGAACGGCAATAGTAGCCTTCAATTAATGGAGGTACAGGCACGTAGTTAAACATTAATGGCAATAGTAGCCTTCACCTAATGGAGGTACAGGCACATAGTTAAACATGAACAGCAATAGTAGCCTTCACCTAATGGAGGTACAGGCACATAGTTAAACATGAACAGCAATAGTAGCCTTCAACTAATGGAGATACAGGCACATAGTTAAACATGAACAGCAATAGTAGCCTTCACCTAATGGAGGTACAGGCATATAGTTAAACATGAACACACATGTACATCCTATCACAAACTCATGTACAACACATGTGCATCCTATCACAAACTCATGTACACCCGTGTGCATCCTATCACAAACTCAGGTATACACACATGTGCATCCTATCACAAACTCATGTACACACACATGTGCATCATATCACAAACTCATGTACACACACATGTGCATGCTATCACAAAATCATGTACACACACATGTACATCCTATTTCAAACTCATGTACACACACATGTACATCCTATCTCAAACTCATGTACACACACATGTACATCATATCACAAATGCATGTACACACACATGTACATCCTATTACACACTCATGTACACACACATGTGCATCATATCACAAACTCATGTACACACACATGTACATGCTATCACAAACTCATGTACACACACATGTGTTTCTTATCACAAACTCATGTACACACATGTGCATCCTATCACAAACTCATGTACACACACGTGTGCATCCTATCACAAACTCATGTATACACACGTGTACATCCTATCACAAACTCATGTACACACATGTGCATCCTATCACAAACTCATGTACACACATGTGCATCATATCACAAACTCATGTACACACACACACATGTGCATCCTATCACAAACTCATGTACACACATGTGCATCCTATCACAAACTCATGTACACACACGTGTGCATCCTATCACAAACTCATGTATACACACGTGTACATCCTATCACAAACTCATGTACACACATGTGCATCCTATCACAAACTCATGTACACACATGTGCATCCTATCACAAACTCATGTACACACACACATGTGCATCCTATCACAAACTCATGTACACACACATGTACATCCTATCTCAAACTCATGTACACACACACATGTGCATCCTATCACACACTCATGTACACACACATGTGCATCCTATCACAAACTCATGTACACACACATGTGCATTATTCACAAACTCATGTACACACACATGTGCATCCTATCACACACTCATGTACATACACATGTACATCCTATCACAAACTCATGTACACACACATGTACATCCTATCACAAACTCATGTACACACACATGTACATCCTATCACAAACTCATGTACAACACATGTACATCGTATCACAAACTCATGTACAACACATGTACATCCTATCACACAATCAGCTTGGAATTTTATCTATACAATACCAAAATCCCTGTATAAAACTATTTATTTATATGGATGGGAGTTTCTAGTTAGGGGTATGAGGCTGTTGGTGCCTTATGGATAAAATTCCAAGCTCCTATGATTGCATATACAGTCAAACTTCATTGCCTCAAACTCATCAGGTCCATAAATAATGGTTCGAGTCATGGGTGGTTCGGGTCAACAATAGTCGTGACCCATGAGATCTAAATATAACGTATATATATATATATATATATATATACATGTAATAGCTTACTGTTGTATACTGGTTTATATAATACACATATAACCTTCTCTCGTGGTTTGATACGAATCAGTGTTCATACGATGAATCAGTGTTCATACAACGACCAGTGTTCATACGATGAATCAGTGTTCATACAACGACCAGTGTTCATACGATGAATCAGTGTTCATACAACGAATCAGTATTCATAAGACAAATCAGTGTTCATACGACAAATCAGTGTTCATACGATGAATCTTAACTATGAACACGACAAATCAGTGTTCATACGATGAATCTTAACTATGAACACGACAAATCAGTGTTCATACGATGAATCTTAACTATGAACATGACAAATCAGTGTTCATATGATGAATCTTAACTATGAACACGACAAATCAGTGTTCATACAATGAATCAGTGTTCATACAACGAATCAGTATTCATAAGACAAATCAGTGTTCATACGATGAATCTTAACTATCTTAAATATACATGTAATGTCATGTCGGGTAGAGATATGCATTCTAAATATAGACTGTTTCAATCAATGCACGTCAGTAGTGTAACTAATGTACAACACAGACACGATACATAATGCTTACTTCTTAGCTTAAACTTTATTTATTTTACAACAATTGCAATCACTCTCGATGGCGCGGATGAAAGCATAATGTGGTCATTCGTGTGGGAGGAAACCGGAGTACCCGGAGAAAACCCACCTGTCCGATCTGGCAACCACCGTACCATCTCACATACTTCCCAGTCCGAGGATCGAACCCAGGTTGCATTGGTGAGAAGCGAGCGTGCTAATCACTGCGCTAATCGGACAGCCTACTTCTTAAAGAAGTCATTAATTGTTGTCATGTTTTTCAGCTACGACTTGTATGTTCGTTAAGTTGCTCGGTGTCAACATCAGTAGTATTTGGTTCCAACATGATGTTTAATCAAAAAGTGATGAAGAGAAGACAAAATCAGTCATTTTTTATTGAAATGCTGTGTGTAATACGTTTGTTCTTTACATAATTACGTTTAACACCAATTTAAAATACGGATAAACAAGCCAACGTGAGGCGAAAATATTTAACAATGGATTATTAATTGCCAATTTCACGACTTGCAAAATACTCACGTGTACCTGTGAAAATGGATGTCAATTAAATCTGTGAAATGTGAGAAAACTTTTGTCCACATTTATGTGATAAGCGGCCCTGGGCACTCGGCCAATTGTTATCGAGCCATAAGTGTTAATTGAAGTAGTAATTGATCTCGTGGAACCAGTGATCTAGTCCGAGAGTTCCAGGCATCCGAAGTCGAATTATCGAAGGTATAACATTATGCATTACATAGAGATTATTGCCGAGACCAGATGACCTTTTCGAGCAAACAAGGTTGTTCGACTGTAGCAAAGTTTGAGGCAACGAAGTTCGACTGTAACAAAGTTTGAGGCAACGAAGTTCAACTGTAACAAAGTTTGAGGCAACGAAGTTCGAGTGTAACAAAGTTTGAGGCAACGAAGTTCGACTATAACAAAGTTTGAGGCAACAAAGTTCGAGTGTATCAAAGTTTGAGGCAACGAAGTTCGACTGTAACAAAGTTTGAGGCAACGATGTTCAACTGTAACAAAGTTTGAGGCAATGAAGTTCGACTGTAACAAAGTTTGAGGCAACGAAGTTCGACTGTAATAAAATAAGGTCTAAATCCTAAAAAATACACAATAAAGTTCAATGGTAGTGCAATGTTTGGAGTGCACTGGTTGGAGTGCACTGGTTGAAGTGCATTGGTTGGAGTGCACTAGTTGGAGTGCATTGGTTGGAGTGCATTGGTTGGAGTGCAATGGTTGGAGTGCACTGGTTGGAGTGCACTGGTTGGAGTGCATTGGTTGGAGTGCATTGGTTGGAGTGCACTGGTTGGAGTGCATTGGTTGGAGTGCACTGGTTGGAGTGCATTGGTTGGAGTGCACTGGTTGGAGTGCACTGGTTGGTATGCATTGGTTGGAGTGCAATGGTTGGAGTGCACTGGTTGGAGTGCACTGGTTGGAGTGCATTGGTTGGAGTGCATTGGTGGGAGTGCATTGGTTGGAGTGCATTGGTTGGAGTGCACTGGTTGGAGTGCACTGGTTGGAGTGCACTGGTTGGAGTGCATTGGTTGGAGTGCATTGGTTGGAGTGCATTGGTTGGAGTGCACTAGTTGGAGTGCATTGGTGAGTGCATTGGTTGGAGTGCACTGGTTGGACTGCACTAGTTGGAGTGCACTGGTTGGAGTGCATTGGTTGGAGTGCACTGGTTGGAGTGCATTGGTTGGAGTGCATTGGTTGGAGTGCATTGGTTGGAGTGCACTAGTTGGAGTGCACTGGTTGGAGTGCACTGGTTGGAGTGCATTGGTTGGAGTGCATTGGTTGGAGTGCATTGGTTGGAGTGCATTTGTTGGAGTGCATTGGTTGGAGTGCATTGGTTGGAGTGCATTGGTTGGAGTGCATTAGTTGGAGTGCATTGGTTGGTGTGCACTAGTTGGAGTGCATTGGTTGGAGTGCACTGGTTGGAGTGCACTGGTTGGTGTGCATTGGTTGGAGTGCACTGGTTGGAGTGCACTGGTTGGTGTGCATTGGTTGGTGTGCACTAGTTGGAGTGCATTGGTTGGAGTGCATTGGTTGGAGTGCATTGGTTGGAGTGCATTGGTTGGAGTGCACTGGTTGGAGTGCACTGGTTGGTGTGCATTGGTTGGTGTGCATTGGTTGGTGTGCACTAGTTGGAGTGCATTGGTTGGAGTGCATTGGTTGGAGTGCATTGGTTGGTGTGCACTAGTTGGAGTGCATTGGTTGGAGTGCATTGGTTGGAGTGCATTGGTTGGTGTGCATTGGTTGGAGTGCATTTGTTGGAGTGCACTGGTTGGAGTGCACTGGTTGGAGTGCACTGGTTGGAGTGCATTGGTTGGAGTGCACTGGTTGGAGTGCATTGGTTGGAGTGCATTGGTTGGAGTGCATTGGTTGGAGTGCATTGGTTGGAGTGCACTGGTTGGAGTGCATTGGTTGGAGTGCATTGGTTGGAGTGCATTGGTTAGAGTGCACTGGTTGAAGTGCATTGGTTGGAGTGCATTGGTTGGAGTGCATTGGTTGGAGTGCATTGGTTGGAGTGCACTGGTTGGAGTGCACTGGTTGGAGTGCATTGGTTGGAGTGCATTGGTTGGAGTGCACTGGTTGGAGTTTGCCAAGCCAAGCATACATTAAGGGATACATTGTATATATTAAAGACAACTAAGTCATGATAGCGCAGTTGTAGCCCGGAGGTCGGGCCCTGTTGGAGCCGTTATGATTGTGCCCTTAGGTAAGGCATTTAAATTCTACATTGTCTATTCTCTCCCTCGTGGCGATGGATTCCATCAGTAATGAGGTCTCAAGAGTGATTAATATAAGATGTAAGAACTTGTTTCGTAATCGAGCTAAAATACTATTTGTATAAACTATGACAACTAATCCATCATGATATTTTAGGAAGTACAATCTCATAGCTTCTAGATGTAAACATATTTGCGACAGGGTG
>CM026399.1:47049642-47069473 GCA_014843695.1 Archivesica marissinica | reverse complement strand
TGCATTGAGCAGTGTGAAACGGGAACCATCACTTACCTGGATCCACCCATCAAATGCATTGAGCAGTGTGAAACGGGAACCATCACTTACCTGGATCCACCCATCAAATGCATTGAGCAGTGTGAAACGGGAACCATCACTTACCTGGATCCACCCATCAAATGCATTGAGCAGTGTGAAACGGGAACCATCACTTACCTGGATCCACCCATCAAATGCATTGAGCAGTGTGAAACGGGAACCATCACTTACCTGGATCCACCCATCAAATGCATTGAGCAGTGTGAAACGGGAACCATCACTTACCTGGATCCACCCATCAAATGCATTGAGCAGTGTGAAACGGGAACCATCACTTACCTGGATCCACCCATCAAATGCATTGAGCAGTGTGAAACGGGAACCATCACTTACCTGGATCCACCCATCAAATGCATTGAGCAGTGTGAAACGGGAACCATCACTTACCTGGATCCACCCATCAAATGCATTGAGCAGTGTGAAACGGGAACCATCACTTACCTGGATCCACTCATCAAATGCATTGAGCAGTGTGAAACGGGAACCATCACTTACCTGGATCCACTCATCAAATGCATTGAGCAGTGTGAAACGGAAACCATCACTTACCTGGATCCACTCATCAAATGCATTGAGCAGTGTGAAACGGGAACCATCACTTACCTGGATCCACTCATCAAATGCATTGAGTGGAGTGAAACAGGAACCATCACTTACCTGGATCCACTCATCAAATGCATTGAGTGGAGTGAAATGGGAACCATCACTTACCTGGATCCACTCATCAAATGCATTGAGCAGTGTGAAACGGGAACCATCACTTACCTGGATCTACTCATCAAATGCATTGAGCAGTGTGAAACGGGAACCATCACTTACCTGGATCCACTCATCAAATGTATTGAATGGTGTGAAACGGGAACCATCACTTACCTGGATCCACTCATCAAATGCATTGAGCAGTGTGAAACGGGAACCATCACTTACCTGGATCCACTCATCAAATGCATTGAGCAGTGTGAAACGGGAACCATCACTTACCTGGATCCACTCATCAAATGCATTGAGTGGAGTGAAACGGGAACCATCACTTACCTGGATCCACTCATCAAATGTATTGAATGGTGTGAAACGGGAACCATCACTTACCTGGATCCACTCATCAAATGCATTAAGCAGTGTGAAAGGGTCTCCATGATCTGATTCTAAACTCTTCCTGGCAGCCTGGGGAAAGATGAGAGAGTGGCAGTCAAATGTTGTTTAATTCGGAACTTCTATTTGCAGCTTACACAAAGACCTGTGTTAAACAAACACCTGTCATATCTCACTGGACCTCTAGACTTACAACTGACAGATGTGTTAAACAAACACCTGTCATATCCCACTGGACCTCAAGACTTACAACTGACAGATGTGTTAAACAAACACCTGTCATATCTCACTGGACCTCTAGACTTACAACTGACAGATGTGTTAAACAAGCACCTGTCATATCTCACTGGACCGCTAGACTTACAACTGACAAATGTGTTAAACATACACCTGTCATATCTCACTGGACCGCTAGACTTACAACTGACAGATGTGTTAAACAAGCACCTGTCATATCTCACTGGACTGCTAGAATTACAACTGACAAATGTGTTAAACAAGCACCTGTCATATCTCACTGGACTGCTAGAAATACAACTGACAAATGTGTTAAACAAGCACCTGTCATATCTCACTGGACTGCTAGAATTACAACTGACATATGTGTTAAACAAGCACCTGTCATATCTCACTGGACTGCTAGAATTACAACTGACAAATGTGTTAAACAAGCACCTGTCATATCTCACTGGACTGCTATAATTACAACTGACAAATGTGTTAAACAAGCACCTGTCATATCTCACTGGACTGCTAGAATTACAACTGACAAATGTGTTAAACAAGTACCTGTCATATCTCACTGGACCGCTACACTTACAACTGACAAATGTGTTAAACTAGCACCTGTCATATCTCACTGGACCACTAGACTTACAACTGACAGATGTGTTAAACAAGCACCTGTCATATCTCACTGGACTGCTAGAAATACAACTGACAAATGTGTTAAACAACCACCTGTCATATCTCACTGGACCGCTAGACTTACAACTGACAAATGTGTTAAACAACCACCTGTCATATCTCACTGGACTGCTAGACTTACAACTGACAAATGTGTTAAACAAGCACCTGTCATATCTCACTGGACTGCTAGAAATACAACTGACAAATGTGTTAAACAAGCACCTGTCATATCTCACTGGACTGCTAGAATTACAACTGACAAATGTGTTAAACAAGCACCTGTCATATCTCACTGGACCGCTAGACTTACAACTGACAAATGTGTTAAACAAGCACCTGTCATATCTCACTGGACTGCTATAATTACAACAGACAAATGTGTTAAACAAGCACCTGTCATATCTCACTGGACCGCTAGACTTACAACTGACAAATGTGTTAAACAAGCACCTGTCATATCTCACTGGACCGCTAGACTTACAACTGACAGATGTGTTAAACAAGCACCTGTCATATCTCACTGGACTGCTAGAAATACAACTGACAAATGTGATAAACAACCACCTGTCATATCTCACTAGACCACTAGACTTACAACTGACAAATGTGTTAAACAACCACCTGTCATATCTCACTGGACCGCTAGACTTACAACTGACAAATGTGTTAAACAAGCACCTGTCATATCTCACTGGACTGCTAGAAATACAACTGACAAATGTGTTAAACAAGCACCTGTCATATCTCACTGGACTGCTAGAATTACAACTGACAAATGTGTTAAACAAGCACCTGTCACATCTCACTGGACCGCTAGACTTACAACTGACAAATGTGTTAAACAAGCACCTGTCATATCTCACTGGACTGCTAGAATTACAACTGACAAATGTGTTAAACAAGCACCTGTCATATCTCACTGGACCGCTAGACTTACAACTGACAAATGTGTTAAACAAGCACCTGTCATATCTCACTGGACCGCTAGACTTACAACCGACAAATGTGTTAAACAAGCACCTGTCATATCTCACTGGACGACTAGACTTACAATTGACAGATGTGTTAAACAAGCACCTGTCATATCTCACTGGACTGCTAGAATTACAACTGACAAATGTGCTAAACAAACACCTGTCATATCTCACTGGACCTCTAGACTTACAACTGACAAATGTGTTAAACAAGCACCTGTCATATCTCACTGGACCGCTATACATACAACTGACAAATGTGCTAAACAAACACCTGTCATATCTCACTGGACCTCTAGACTTACAACTGACAAATGTGTTAAACAACAGATGTGTTAAACAAACACCTGTCATATCTCACTGGACCTCTAGACTTACAACTGACAGATGTGTTAAACAAGCACCTGTCATATCTCACTGGACCGCTAGACTTACAACTGACAGATGTGTTAAACAAACACCTGTCATATCTCACTGGACTGCTAGAATTACAACTGACAAATGTGTTAAACAAGCACCTGTCATATCTCACTGGACTGCTAGAATTACAACTGACAAATGTGTTAAACAAGCACCTGTCATATCTCACTGGACTGCTATAATTACAATTGACAAATGTGTTAAACAAGCACCTGTCATATCTCACTGGACTGCTAGACTTACAACTGACAAATGTGTTAAACAAACACCTGTCATATCTCACTGGACTGCTAGACTTACAACTGACAAATGTGTTAAACAAGCACCTGTCATATCTCACTGGACCGCTAGACTTACAACTGACAAATGTGTTAAACAAGCACCTGTCATATCTCACTGGACCGCTAGACTTACAACTGACAAATGTGTTAAACAAGCACCTGTCATATCTCACTGGACCGCTAGACTTACAACTGACAAATGTGTTAAACATGCACCTGTCATATCTCACTGGACTGCTAGAAATACAACTGACAAATGTGCTAAACAACCACCTGTCATATCTCACTGGACCGCTAGACTTACAACTGACAAATGTGTTAAACAACCACCTGTCATATCTCACTGGACCGCTAGACTTACAACTGACACATGTGTTAAACAAGCACCTGTCATATCTCACTGGACTGCTAGAAATACAACTGACAAATGTGTTAAACAAGCACCTGTCATATCTCACTGGACTGCTAGAATTACAACTGACAAATGTGTTAAACAAGCACCTGTCATATCTCACTGGACTGCTAGAATTACAACTGACAAATGTGTTAAACAAGCACCTGTAATATCTCACTGGACCGCTAGACTTACAACTGACAAATGTGTTAAACAAGCACCTGTCATATCTCACTGGACCGCTAGACTTACAACTGACAAATGTGTTAAACAAGCACCTGTCATATCTCACTGGACTGCTAGAATTACAACTGACAAATGTGTTAAACAAGCACCTGTCATATCTCACTGGACCGCTAGACTTACAACTGACAAATGTGTTAAACAAGCACCTGTCATATCTCACTGGACTGCTAGAATTACAACTGACAGATGTGTTAAACAAGCACCTGTCATATCTCACTGGACCGCTAGATTTACAACTGACAAATGTGTTAAACAAGCACCTGTCATATCTCACTGGACTGCTAGAATTACAACTGACAAATGTGCTAAACAAACACCTGTCATATCTCACTGGACCTCTAGACTTACAACTGACAACTATGTTAAACAAGCACCTGTCATATCTCACTGGAACGCTAGACATACAACTGACAAATGTGTTAAACAAGCACCTGTCATATCTCACTGGACTGCTAGAATTACAACTGACAAATCTGCTAAACAAGCACCTGTCATATCTCACTGGACTGCTAGAATTACAACTGACAGATGTGTTAAACAACCACCTGTCATATCTCACTGGACTGCTAGACTTACAACTGACAAATGTGTTAAACAAGCACCTGTCATATCTCACTGGACTGCTAGAATTACAATGAATGGTGTTTTACGGCGCATCGACTTCTAAGGTCATGTAGCGCGCATTAAAGTTATGTTTATTGTCGAGTGTATGAAATAAAATTCTATATAAGTATATGCATTACGTAAAAATTAATACTAACAAGTTATAAAGACGTAAGATTAATTACAGGTAATATATGAATGAATGATTACTACAAAGGCATGATTAACAATTGATATCACAGCTTATTATAAATTCCTATTGCCTTGATAAATGATATGATGGACTCTACTCTGATAGAGTCGAAGAGTTTTTTAATGTTGTCCACATTGTAGTACTACAACCGGATTGGTTGAAGGTCAACACAGTGTATTAAGATATGCTCCACCATGTATAGAGTATTGCATGGGATACATTCTGGTGCATCATCTCGTGACAACAGCCATGAATGTGATATTCGAGAATGACCAATCCTGAGACGGGCAAGAATGACTTCTTCTCGACGAATAGGCCTGTGTAGAATTACAACTGACAAATGTGTTAAACAAACACCTGTCATATCTCACTGGACTGCTAGACTTACAACTGACAAATGTGTTAAACAAGCACCTGTCATATCTCACTGGACCGCTAGACTTACAAATGACAAATGTGTTAAACAAGCTCCTGTCATATCTCACTGGACTGCTAGAATTACAACTGACAAATGTGTTAAACAAACACCTGTCATATCTCACTGGACTGCTAGAATTACAACTGACAAATGTGTTAAACAAGCACCTGTCATATCTCACTGGACTGCTAGAATTACAACTGACAAATGTGTTAAACAAGCACCTGTCATATCTCACTGGACTGCTAGAATTACAACTGACAAATGTGTTAAACAAGCATCCCCAGGGCACTGTCATGGGGCCTATCCTCTTTCTTATCTATATAAATGACTTCCCTGAATACCTCAATCACAGTACCCTTAGACTATTCACAGATGACAGCATTATATATAAAGAAATTAACAACACTTCTGATGCAAAACTCTTACAATCTGACCTAGAAGCTGCTGGTAGATGGGAGCAGGATTGGCTCATGAATTTTCACCCTGATAAATGTAATGTTCTAAATGTCACACAAAAAAGAAACCAAGTTAAATTTACATACAAACTTCACAACCACCCCCTTGAAATTGTCGAACATGCAAAATATTTAGGCCTCACTTTACAGAATAACTTAAAATGGGATAAGCATATAAACTCTATAACAAGCAAAGCTAATCAGTCACTAGGATTCCTCCGCAGAAATTTAAAAATCAACTCTACCAAAGTAAAAGACCATGCTTATAAAGCCCTCGTCAGACCCAAACTAGAATACTCCTCTTCTGTTTGGGACCCACATACCAAAAGCCAAATTAGTCAAATTGAAAAAGTACAACGCTGTGCAGCCCGCTATACATCCAACCGCTACCACAATACAAGTTCTGTAACTGACATGCTCACTACCCTCAACTGGCCCACCTTGGAAATTCGAAGAATCCGTACCAGACTCATCATGTTTTATAAGATCATACACCATGTAGTTGCCATCCAACCACCCTGTAATCTAATTATTCCTTCAGACCCCAGAACCAGGCACAGTAACACCTATACCTACACACATATTCACGCAGCTAAAGACTCGTACAAATACCCTTTCTATCCTAGAGCCGTCACTCAGTGGAACATGCTACCGCCCACCATATATGCCGCAGACACAGTGCACGCCTTCAAGGCCCTGCTCCCTGCGTCTGTCCTCACCCCAATATATTTTGCATAAATTGCCACAATTATGTACATAGTTTTATAAAAAACACTTAAAAATATATCTAAAAATATGTCTATTCACTGTATCCTTTCTAATGAGCACTTTCTGATCAAGCACTTAACTAACACTTTTTATTACGGCGCGAGCACCTAATCTTCATAAGTGAAGGAGTGCTGTATTAACAAAGAAGAAGAAGAGCACCTGTCATATCTCACTGGACTGCTAGAATTACAACTGACAAATGTGTTAAACAACCACCTGTCGTATCTCACTGGACTGCTAGAATTACAACTGACAAATGTGTTAAACAAGCACCTGTCATATCTCACTGGACTGCTAGACTTACAACTGACAGATGTGTTAAACAACCACCTGTCATATCTCACTGGACTGCTAGACTTACAACTGACAAATGTGTTAAACAAGCACAGGGTAATGATATAAATTCGGCATAATGAAACAGATACTCTTACCATGGAATCTACATCAGTGTGAATCTTGCTTGTGAATGGTGACTGGACACTCATAGCTGCAGCAATGGACAGAACCGGGTCTATCATCTAGACAAATAAAATAAAAACCGGATCTATCATCTAGACAAATAAAATAAAAACTGGGTCTATCATCTAGACAAATAAAATAAAAACCGGGTCTATCATCTAGACAAATAAAATAAAAACCGGGTCTATCATCTAGACAAATAAAATAAAAACCGGATCTATCATCTAGACAAATAAAATAAAAACCGGGTCTATCATCTAGACAAATAAAATAAAAACAATTACAAATTGAAAAATTCAGATTATTTTGAAAAAATATGTCCTATTTTGGAGGGTGCGGCGGTAAATTCGGACCAACAACTTGGGTTACATGGCAACCCTCGGCTGTTATTGCTGGGGGAAGACCCCTGAGTGAGCCTCCAGGCAGTCATTCAGGAACAAACAGTCCTTCTGTAAGCCATGAAAGAATTCGGCACCCCCAGGGGGACCTACAAGAGGTGACGGGTGAATCACTCTGGCACTATACATTACAATGCTGTGCCACTGTGGGACCTACAAGAGGTGACGGGTGAATCACTCTGGCACTATACATTACAATGCTGTGCCACTGTGGGACCTACAAGAGGTGATGGGTGAATCACTCTGGCACTATACATTACAATGCTGTGCCACTGTGGGACCTACAAGAGGTGATGGGTGAATCACTCTGGCACTATACATTACAATGCTGTGCCACTGTGGGACCTACAAGAGGTGACGGGTGAATCACTCTGGCACTATACATTACAATGCTGTGCCACTGTGGGACCTACAAGAGGTGATGGGTGAATCACTCTGGCACTATACATTACAATGCTGTGCCACTGTGTGCTAACACAGATTATGCTGTACACAACATGCAATATGTGAATACTGAACTATATACAGTCTACATCTGTTATGTCGAATTCCATCGGACTGAACAAAATACTTCGACATAACCATAGTTTGACATAACGACTATTTACCATATTTCCAAAGATGATGTTTTTCGTACTAGTAGATCGTAGCCTTACCCATCGTACATTTGTCCCATAAATTATGTTCCATGTTGTCATTGTTATAACCGTGAAATGGGCACACTTGATAAAATACCATTGTAATATCGTATTCAATATTTAATATTTACTAAAATGCAGCACATACATGTAAATAACATTCATATCCGAAACAGTGATAAAAAAATGTGTTGATGTAATAACGGTGCATGAATGGTGTAGTAATAAACTGATATTCGATTAAATAGTCTGCTGTATTCTTTTGAATTTAAACATGTCTCTTTTACACTCTATCAAATTCCATCATGTCCACTTTTCTGAAGAATTTGGAAATGTCCGATTGCCCAGAATTTACACGGGAAAGATGGATTTTGCTAATATAATGGTCCATTGTTGTCATTGCGGGTACCGGTAACACTTGGTTAGAATCTCTCGGCATTGCGGGTACCGGTAACACTTGGTTAGAATCTCTCGGCATTGCGGGTACTGGTAACACTTGGTTAGAATTTTCCTGAGCTTCCAAGAACAAACTAATTATTGACAAGTAAATATGTTAATTGTATCGTAATTATTAGGATGAGCCATTTATCCAATGATTGGTTGATTGCCGATAAGTGTGTACCTGTAATGAACATACTGTCACGGTAAGCACCTTCAACAATCTTTATTGATTGTTTGTTTGCACAGGCACGGTGGTACATCTTTGATCAGGTAAATTTGCCGAATGAAAGTCGCACTTCAGCGAAAGTGGAATTTTGACATAACGAGTGTTAAATACTGCACATTTGTACTGAAGGGACAAAAAAATAAATTTGATATAACGAAAAATTCGACTTATATTCGATATAAGCGGAGCCAGTTATATGTAAAAGTATAGCGTCTGAAACACGACTTTGATCCGACTTTGAGATAACCGGAGAATTTGACAAAACCGACTTTGACCAAACAGGTGTAGACTGTATATCCATTTGCCAATAGTGCTTTATTCAGATATATACAAATTAATTTGTTTCTATGACATTTTTCGATTAAGCAATTATGGATATTTGGACCATGGAGAATTTGGCATTAGCTTCTTTCTAAGTGAGAAGTGGGAATTTGGCATTTAGCATCTTCTAAATGGAAATTTGGATTTTTGGCTTATTCTACATAGGAATTTGGCATATTGAATTATTATTATTCTAAGTGGTAATTTGGCATTTTGCATTGCATCTTTTAAGTGGGAATATGGCATTTGACACCTTTTAGGTGGGAATTTGCCTTCTTTTAAAAGTGGCAATTTGCCTTCTTTTAAAAGTGGGAATTTGCCTTCTTTTAAAGTGAGAATTTGCCTTCTTTTAAAAGTGAGAATTTGCCTTCTTTTAAAAGTGGGAATTTGCCTACTTTTAAAAGTGGGAATTTGCCTTCTTTTAAAAGTGGGAATTTGCCTTCTTTTAAAAGTGAGAATTTGCCTTCTTTTAAAAGTGAGAATTTGCCTTCTTTTAAAAGTGGGAATTTGCCTTCTTTTAAAAGTGGGAATTTGCCTTCTTTTAAGTGAGAATTTGCCTTCTTTTAAAAGTGAGAATTTGCATTCTTTTAAAAGTGGGAATTTGCCTTCTTTTAAAAGTGGGAATTTGCCTTCTTTTAAAAGTGGGAATTTGCCATCTTCTAGGTGGGAATTTGGCAGTTTCTAAGTGGAGCTTCCGTGGTGCAATGGATATGGTATTCACCTTGTAACAGAGAGGTTGCACGTTCAAGCCCTGACAAAACCACAGTGGATTGATTCCATCAGGAATGAGGTCTCGAGAGTGATTAAAATTTATGTTGTTAGCAACGTTCGCAATGTGCTAAAATAAATTGCATAAACTAAATGGTGACCGCTATGTCTGGCTATTATTAATATCAATAATTTTGTTTGTTTGTTTTTGGGGTTTGAAATGGCACCAACAACTTTGGTCATATGAAGGGCACCAGGTAGAACCACGGACCGTCAGCCATCCAGGTGGAGAGAGACTCTGGTGCCCCATCACAGCCATCCAGGTGGAGAGAGACTCTGGTGCCCCATCACGCAGGCATGGAAGGGCACCAGGTAGAACCACAGACCGTCAGCCATCCAGCTGGAGAGAGACTCTGGTGCCCCATCACGCAGGCATGGAAGGGCACCAGGTAGAACCGTCAGCCATCCAGGTGGAGAGAGACTCTGGTGCCCCATCACGCAGGCATGGAAGGGCACTGTGTAGAACCATCAGCCATCCAGGTGGAGAGAGACTCTGGTGCCCCATCACGCAGGCATGGAAGGGCACCAGGTAGAACCATCAGCCATCCAGGTGGAGAGAGACTCTGGTGCCCCATCACGCAGGCATGGAAGGGCACTGGGTATAACCACGGACCGTCAGCCATCCAGCTGGAGAGAGACTCTGGTGCCCCATCACGCAGGCATGGAAGGGTACTGTGTAGAATCACGGAGCTTCAGCCATCCAACCAGATAGCCTCTTCACATGAAATCATTCCAATTCAACACCACAAGTGAGATTCGAACCTACTCGGCCTGTAATATCATTAATGAACTTACATGAAAAATAGATCCCATTATGAGCATCTTGCCAATAACAACATCGACGGGTAACTTGGATAACATGAGTCCTATAGGAGTCAGACTCTCATCCGGCCGTATAGCTCCCTGTTCCCGCAGAAATATAATAGAATTCTCCAAACTCTCAAAACCTGGTGCCTCAATGAAAGGAAATCTGTTCAAATAATAGAAAAGAAATAAAATATTGTCAATGGTCTACAAATATAACTTTATTTAATTTACAACAACTGCATTAACATGTTGTAATAACCCATTCAATACAAAGTAACTGACATGAACTGGTGCATTCAATACAAAGTAACTGACATGGACTGGTGCATTCAATACAAAGTAACTGACATGAACTGGTGCATTTAATACAAAGTAACTGACATGAACTGGTGCATTCAATACAAAGTAACTGACATGGACTGGTGCATTCAATACAAAGTAACTGACATGAACTGGTGCATTCAATACAAAGTAACTGACATGAACTGGTGCATTCAATACAAAGTAACTGACATGAACTGGTGCATTCAATACAAAGTAACTGACATGGACTGGTGCATTCAATACAAAGTAACTGACATGAACTGGTGCATTCAATACAAAGTAACTGACATGGACTGGTGCATTCAATACAAAGTAACTGACATGGACTGGTGCATTCAACACCAAGTAACTGACATGGACTGGTGCATTCAATACAAAGTAACTGACATGGACTGGTGCATTCAATACAAAGTAACTGACATGAACTGGTGCATTCAATACAAAGTAACTGACATGGACTGGTGCATTCAATACAAAGTAACTGACATGGACTGGTGCATTCAACACCAAGTAACTGACATGGACTGGTGCATTCAATACAAAGTAACTGACATGGACTGGTGCATTCAACACCAAGTAACTCACATGGACTGGTGCATTCAACACCAAATAACTCACATGGACTGGTGCATTCAACACCAAGTAACTCACATGGACTGGTCCATGATATTTTTTAGACAAATAAATTAATAAGAAAATTACATTTGGACCAGTTAATTTATCACAATGGGTCATTTTGTCTAAAAGTAGTAATAATACTGGCAAAAAGTGCAGATCCTGATGAGACGACTTCTGGATCTACATTTTTTGTAAGCCTATTTAGAGGTCTGTGGTGTTGAAAGGGTTAATTATGCTCGTTGGCATGGATGAAAGTGTAAATGTGGTCATTCATATGGGAGGGAACCCACCTGCCCAATCTGGTAGCTACCATGTCATCTCACATACTTCTCGGCCAGAGGATCAAACCTGGGTTGCATTGGTGAGCAGCGAGTGTGCTAGCCACTGTGCTGATCGGACATACACCATCTACAAGTTAATTGATGCATTCTGAAACTGTCAGGATCTGAACATTTAGAACTAACTTCTAAAACACAGAGATATGAGAACAGTTAACTTATGAGGATCAGGGAATTTAGAACAGAACATTTGTGAAGATCAGGTAATTTAGAACAGCACATTTGTGAAGATCAGGGAATTTAGAATAGCACATTTGTGAAGATCAGGGAATTTAGAATAGCACATTTGTGAAGATCAGGGAATTTAGAACAGCACATTTGTGAAGATCAGGGAATTTAGAATAGCACATTTGTGAAGATCAGGGAATTTAGAACAGCACATTTGTGAAGATCAGGGAATTTAGAATAGCACATTTGTGAAGATCAGGGAATTTAGAACAGCACATTTGTGAAGATCAGGGAATTTAGAATAGCACATTTGTGAAGATCAGGGAATTTAGAACAGCACATTTGTGAAGATCAGGGAATTTAGAATAGCACATTTGTGAAGATCAGGGAATTTAGAATAGCACATTTGTGAAGATCAGGGAATTTAGAACAGCACATTTGTGAAGATCAGGGAATTTAGAACAGCACATTTGTGAAGATCAGGGAATTTAGAACAGCACATTTGTGAATTTAGAACAGCACATTTGTGAAGATCAGGGAATTTAGAACAGCACATTTGTGAAGCAGCACATTTGTGAAGATCAGGGAATTTAGAACAGCACATTTGTGAAGATCAGGGAATTTAGAACAGCACATTTGTGAGGATCAAGGAATTTAGAACAGCACATTTGTGATGATCAGGGAATTTTGCTATTACGTTTGTGCCATTAGACAAGGCATTTAAAGTCTACATGGTCTCTTCCCTCTCCCTCATGGCGATGGACTCCATCAGGACTGAGGTCTTGAGAGCACTTGTTTCGCAATCAAGCTAAAATGCATTTGTATAAACTATGGGTATTTAAAACAGCTTACTTGCGTGGATTAGGGAGCCCCATAGATATCATCTGTAATACGAGAGAGTCAAGTGGTACTCGCTGTATCTCTGGTGTAGTGTATTCCTGAAACGCCTCATAATCTCTCTCTGTATACAGCCGGAAACATACACCTGGACCTGTCCTACCTGAAAACATACACCTGAAACATACACCTGGACCTGTCCTACCTAAAAACATACACCTGAAACATACACCTGGATCTGTCCTACCTGAAAACATACAGCTGGAAACATACACCTGGACCTGTCCTACCTGAAAACATACAGCCGGAAACATACACCTGGACCTGTCCTACCTGAAACCATACACATGGACCTATCCTACCTGAAACATACACCTGGACCTGTCCTACCTGAAAACATACACCTAAAACATACACCTGGACCTGTCCTACCTGAAAACATACACCTGCAACATACACCTGGACCTGTCCTACCTGAAAACATACAGCCTGAAACATACAGCTGGAAACATACACCTGGACCTGTCCTACCTGAAAACATACAGCCTGAAACATACAGCTGGAAACATACACCTGGATCTGTCCTCCCTGAAAACATACACCTGAAACATACACCTGGACCTGTCCTACCTGAAATATTACAGCTGGAAACATACACCTGGATATGTCCTACCTGAACCCATACACCTGGACCTGTCCTACCTGAAAACATACACCTGAAACATACACCTGGACCTGTCCTACATGAAAACATACTGCCTGAAACATACACCTGGACCTGTGCTACCTGAAAACATACAGCCGGAAACATACACCTGGACCTGTCCTACTTGAAAACATACACCTGAAACATACACTTGGACCTGTCCTACCTGAAAACATACAGCAGGAAACATACACCTGGACCTGTCCTACCTGAAAACATACACCTGAAACATGCACCTGGACCTGTCCTACCTAAAAACATACACCTGAAACATACACCTGGATCTGTCCTACCTGAAAACATACAGCTGGAAACATACACCTGGACCTGTACTACCTGAAAACATACACATGAAACATACACCTGGACCTGTCCTACCTGAAAACATACACCTGAAACATACACCTGGACCTGTCCTACCTGAAAACATATGCCTGGACCTGTCCTACCTGAACACATACATCTGGACCTGTCCTACCTGAAAACATACACCTGAAACACACACCTGGACATGTCCTACCTGAAAACATACAGCTGGAAACATATACCTGGACCTGTCCTACCTGAAAACATACACCTGAAACACACACCTGGACCTGTCCTACCTGAAACCATACACCTGAAACATACACCTGGACCTGTCCTACCTGAAAACATACACCTGGACCTGTCCTACCTGAAAACATACAGCCAGAAACATACACCTGGACCTGTCCTACCTGAAAACATACACCTGAAACATACACCTGGACCTGTCCTACCTGAAAACATACAGCCTGAAACATACACCTGGACCTGTCCTACCTGAAAACATACAGCCGGAAACATACACCTGGACCTGTCCTACCTGAAACCATACACCTGGACCTATCCTACCTGAAACATACACCTGGACCTGTCCTACCTGAAAACATACACCTGCAACATACACCTGGACCTGTCCTACCTGAAAACATACAGCCTGAAACATACAGCTGGAAACATACACCTGGACCTGTCCTACCTGAAAACATACAGCCTGAAACATACAGCTGGAAACATACACCTGGATCTGTCCTCCCTGAAAACATACACCTGAAACATACACCTGGACCTGTCCTACCTGAAAAATTACAGCTGGAAACATACACCTGGATATGTCCTACCTGAACCCATACACCTGAACCTGTCCTACCTGAAAACATACACCTGAAACATACACCTGGACCTGTCCTACATGAAAACATACAGCCTGAAACATACACCTGGACCTGTGCTACCTGAAAACATACAGCCGGAAACATACACCTGGACCTGTCCTACTTGAAAACATACACCTGAAACATACACCTGGACCTGTCCTACCTGAAAACATACACCTGAAACATACACCTGGATCTGTCCTACCTGAAAACATACAGCAGGAAACATACACCTGGACCTGTCCTACCTGAAAACATACACCTGGATCTGTCCTACCTGAAAACATACAGCTGGAAACATACACCTGGACCTGTCCTACATGAAAACATACAGCATGAAACATACACCTGGACCTGTCCTACCTGAAAACATACAGTCGGAAACATACACCTGGACCTGTCCTACCTGAAACCATACACCAGAAACTTACACCTGGACCTGTCCTACCTGAAACATACACCTGGATCTGTCCTACCTGAAAACATACACCTGAAACATACACCTGGACCTGTCCTACATGAAACCACACCTGAAACATACACCTGGACCTGTCCTACCTGAAACTATACACCTGAAGCATACACCTGGACCTGTCCTACCTGAAAACATACACCTGGACCTGTCCTACCTGAAAACATACACCTGGACCTGTCCTACCTGAAAACATACAGCTGGAAACATACACCTGGATCTGTCCTACCTGAAAACATACACCTAAAACATACACCTGGAGCTGTCCTACCTGAAAACATACACCTGAAACATACACCTGGATCTGTTCTATCTGAAAACATACACCTGAAACATACACCTGGATCTGTCCTACCTGAAAACATACAGCTGGAAACATACACCTGGATCTGTCCTACCTGAAAACATACACCTGAAACATATACCTGGATCTGTTCTATCTGAAAACATACAGCCTGAAACATACACCTGGACCTGTCCTACCTGAAAACATACAGCCTGAAACATACACCTGGACCTGTCCTACCTGAAAACATGATGAAAAACAGAGTGTGTGTCTATGACGCAAGTACACATTTTGTACAAAGATGTTGCAGTGTTAAGACAATCAACACCCGTGTTAAGATAATCAACATCCGTGTTAAGACAATCAACATCCGTGTTAAGATAATCAACATCCGTGTTAAGATAATCAACATCCGTGTTAAGATAATCAACATCAATGTTAAGACAATCAACATCCGTGTTAAGACAATCAACATCCGTGTTAAGATAATCAACATCAGTGTTAAAACAATCAACATCCGTGTTAAGACGATCAACATCCGTGTTTAAACAATCAACATCCATGTTAAGATAATCAACATCCGTGTTAAGATAATCAACATCCGTGTTAAGATAATCAACATCAGTGTTAAGATAATCAACATCAGTGTTAAAACAATCAACATCAGTGTTAAGACGATCAACCTCCGTGTTAAAACAATCAACATCCGTGTTAAGACAATCAACATCAGTGTTAAAACAATCAACATCAGTGTTAAGACAATCAACATCCGTGTTAAGATAATCAACATCAGTGTTAAAACAATCAACATCCGTGTTAAGACAATCAACATCCGTGTTAAAACAATCAACATCCGTGTTAAAACAATCAACATCCGTGTTAAGACAATCAACATCCGTGTTAAAACAATCAACATCCGTGTTAAGACAATCAACATCTGTGTTAAAACAATCAACATCCGTGTTAAGACAATCAACATCCGTGTTAAAACAATCAACATCCGTGTTAAGACAATCAACATCCGTGTTAAGATAATCAACATCCGTGTTAAGATAATCAACATCCGTGTTAAGACAATCAACATCAGTGTTAAGATAATCAACATCCGTCTTAAGACAATCAACATCCGTGTTAAGACAATCAACATCCGTGTTAAGATAATCAACATCCGTGTTAGACAATCAACATCCGTGTTAAGATAATCAACATCCGTGTTAGACAATCAACATCCGTGTTAAGACAATCAACATCCGTGTTAAGATAATCAACATCAGTGTTAAAACAATCAACATCCGTGTTAAGACAATCAACATCCGTGTTAAAACAATCAACATCCGTGTTAAAACAATCAACATCCGTGTTAAGACAATCAACATCCGTGTTAAAACAATCAACATCCGTGTTAAGACAATCAACATCTGTGTTAAAACAATCAACATCCGTGTTAAGACAATCAACATCCGTGTTAAAACAATCAACATCCGTGTTAAGACAATCAACATCCGTGTTAAGATAATCAACATCCGTGTTAAGATAATCAACATCCGTGTTAAGACAATCAACATCAGTGTTAAGATAATCAACATCCGTCTTAAGACAATCAACATCCGTGTTAAGACAATCAACATCCGTGTTAAGATAATCAACATCCGTGTTAGACAATCAACATCCGTGTTAAGATAATCAACATCCGTGTTAGACAATCAACATCCGTGTTAAGACAATCAACATCCGTGTTAAGATAATCAACATCCGTGTTAAGACAATCAACATCAGTGTTAAGATAATCAACATCCGTGTTAAGACAATCAACATCCGTGTTAAGACAATCAACATCCGTGTTAAGATAATCAACATCCGTGTTAGACAATCAACATCCGTGTTAAGATAATCAACATCCGTGTTAGACAATCAACATCCGTGTTAAAACAATCAACATCCGTGTTAAGACGATCAACATCCGTGTTAGACAATCAACATCCGTGTTAAGATAATCAACATCCGTGTTAAGACAATCAACATCCGTGTTAAGACGATCAACATCCGTGTTAAGATGATCAACATCAGTGTTAAGATGATCAACATCAGTGTTAAGATAATCAACATCCGTGCTAAGACTCCATTTCCCACATGACTACTTATTAATTATGTACATCTGAAACAATGATGAATGAAGTCACGTTATTTGAAAGTATTCTAGCATAAAACGTGAACCTTCACGAGTTTACAGAGCACAGAGCAGGTAGTCCTACTTTAATAATTTTATACGCAGGAGCAAATTGTTGCTAAGCTTTTATTGACGGGCTGATTTCTGTTCATTTTAACATTGACACTGTTAATAGATTTTGTACATACCTTGGCATTGATAGAGGACACATATAATTGATACCGAACTGCTCAAAATAAGAAAATTACTGTAAAACACTATTATTTTGAGAACCTTTTATTTCGCGTATTTCATGATTTTGAACATTTTAACCCTTTCCTTCATAGAGATTTAGGTTTATATACTATTATATCTCCATACAAATGGCAGCCATTTAGATATCATGCAGTGGATAAGTAGTCGCCATATCTATCCCACCTCCATAGATATTACTGGGACTATATGAGATTCTGGCCTTTATTATGAGCATTGGTTTGGCTACTACATTGTCAATGTATGTCGTATTGGTAAGGGCGTCAAGAGGCACTTCTATGAGGGAAAGGGTCAATGTATGTCATATTGGTAAGGGCGTCAAGAGGCACTTCTATGAGGGAAAGGGTCAATGTATGTCGTATTGGTAAGGGTGTCAAGAGGCACTTCTATGAGGGAAAGGGTCAATGTATGTCGTATTGGTAAGGGCGTCAAGAGGCACTTCTATGAGGGAAAGGGTTAATGTATGTCGTATTGGTAAGGGCGTCAAGAGGCGCTTCTATGAGGGAAAGGGTTAATGTATGTCGTATTGGTAAGGTGTCAAGAGGCGCTTCTATGAGGGAAAGGGTTAATGTATGTCGTATTGGTAAGGGCGTCAAGAGGCGCTTCTATGAGGGAAAGGGTTAATGTATGTCGTATTGGTAAGGGCGTCAAGAGGCGCTTCTATGAGGGAAAGGGTTAATGTATGTCGTATTGGTAAGGGCGTCAAGAGGCGCTTCTATGAGGGAAAGGGTTAATGTATGTCGTATTGGTAAGGGCGTCAAGAGGCACTTCTATGAGGGAAAGGGTTAATGTATGTCGTATTGGTAATGGCGTCAAGAGGTGCTTCTATGAGGGAAAGGGTTAATGTATGTCGTATTGGTAAGGGCGTCAAGAGGTGCTTCTATGAGGGAAAGGGTTAATGTATGTCGTATTGGTAAGGGCGTCAAGAGGCGCTTCTATGAGGGAAAGGGTTAATGTATGTCGTATTGGTAAGGGCGTCAAGAGGCGCTTCTATGAGGGAAAGGGTTAATGTATGTCGTATTGGTAAGGGCGTCAAGAGGCGCTTCTATGAGGGAAAGGGTTAATGTATGTCGTATTGGTAAGGGCGTCAAGAGGCACTTCTATGAGGGAAAGGGTTAATGTATGTCGTATTGGTAAGGGCGTCAAGAGGCACTTCTATGAGGGAAAGGGTTAATGTATGTCGTATTGGTAAGGCGTCAAGAGGTGCTTCTATGAGGGAAAGGGTTAATGTATGTCGTATTGGTAAGGGCGTCAAGAGGCGCTTCTATGAGGGAAAGGGTTAATGTATGTCGTATTGGTAATGGCGTCAAGAGGCGCTTCTATGAGGGAAAGGGTTAATGTATGTCGTATTGGTAATGGCGTCAAGAGGCGCTTCTATGAGGGAAAGGGTTAATGTATGTCGTATTGGTAATGGCGTCAAGAGGCGCTTCTATGAGGGAAAGGGTTAATGTATGTCGTATTGGTAAGGGCGTCAAGAGGCACTTCTATGAGGGAAAGGGTTAATGTATGTCGTATTGGTAAGGGCGTCAAGAGGCACTTCTATGAGGGAAAGGGTTAATGTATGTCGTATTGGTAAGGGCGTCAAGA
>CM026399.1:46989043-47048642 GCA_014843695.1 Archivesica marissinica | reverse complement strand
GGTTAATGTATGTCGTATTGGTAATGGCGTCAAGAGGCGCTTCTATGAGGGAAAGGGTTAATGTATGTCGTATTGGTAAGGGCGTCAAGAGGCACTTCTATGAGGGAAAGGGTTAATGTATGTCGTATTGGTAAGGGCGTCAAGAGGCACTTCTATGAGGGAAAGGGTTAATGTATGTCGTATTGGTAAGGGCGTCAAGAGGCACTTCTATGAGGGAAAGGGTTAATGTATGTCGTATTGGTAAGGGCGTCAAGAGGTGCTTCTATGAGGGAAAGGGTTAATGTATGTCGTATTGGTAAGGGCGTCAAGAGGTGCTTCTATGAGGGAAAGGGTTAATGTATGTCGTATTGGTAAGGGCGTCAAGAGGTGCTTCTATGAGGGAAAGGGTTAATGTATGTCGTATTGGTAAGGGCGTCAAGAGGTGCTTCTATGAGGGAAAGGGTTAATGTATGTCGTATTGGTAAGGGCGTCAAGAGGCACTTCTATGAGGGAAAGGGTTAATGTATGTCGTATTGGTAATGGCGTCAAGAGGCGCTTCTATGAGGGAAAGGGTTAATGTATGTCGTATTGGTAATGGTGTCAAGAGGCGCTTCTATGAGGGAAAGGGTTAATGTATGTCGTATTGGTAAGGGCGTCAAGAGGTGCTTCTATGAGGGAAAGGGTTAATGTATGTCGTATTGGTAAGGGCGTCAAGAGGTGCTTCTATGAGGGAAAGGGTTAATGTATGTCGTATTGGTAAGGGCGTCAAGAGGTGCTTCTATGAGGGAAAGGGTTAATGTATGTCGTATTGGTAAGGGCGTCAAGAGGTGCTTCTATGAGGGAAAGGGTTAATGTATGTCGTATTGGTAAGGGCGTCAAGAGGTGCTTCTATGAGGGAAAGGGTTAATGTATGTCGTATTGGTAAGGGCGTCAAGAGGTGCTTCTATGAGGGAAAGGGTTAAATAAATTCACAGAGTTTTGAATTAGCATATCTATGATGTATAGCGAAACATAAAATCCAGAGGTAGATTAGATTTAAATAGGTTATCTCCGATTTTGTCCATACCTTGGCATTGATAGAGGACACATAGAATTCAAACAGAACTGCTCAAAATAAGAAAATTACTGTAAAACAGTATTATTTCGAGAACCCTTTATTTTCGCGTATTTCACATTTTTGAACATTTTAAATAAACTTGCACATCTGTGATGTATAGCGAAACATAAAATCCAGAGGTAGATTAGCTTTAATTTGGTTATTTCCATATAATAATAATGCTAGTGAACAAATAGTGTTTTACAGTATATCATTTACACTATCAAAGACAAATAGCTAGCTTGCGTTGCTATCATTTTAGCATTATTCGACTATGACTTAATTTCTGACAGAAACAACGACAGTATAAATTCAATAAAATTTGGACATATCACAATATTTATCTGCCTCATACCTGCCCTACCCTTCCTCTGTTCAGCACTGGCTCTACTAATCCAGAACTCCTGAAGTCTCTGCATCTTGTACTTAGGATCGAAACTCATCTCCTTCACTTTCCCCGAATCTACGATGAATCTGACACCGTCGATAGTGACGGACGTCTCGGCAATGTTTGTCGAGACAATGCACTTCCTAACACCTTCCGGAGCCATGTCAAAAACCTGCAAGACCAATCACACAAAAACCTGCAAGACCAATCACACAAAAACCTGCAAGACCAATCACATGCACAGGATCAGCAATAAATACAGGAAGGGTCAGTGGTCCAGTGGTAGAGCGTCGGATTTAGAATTGAACGGTCCCGGGTTCGATACTCAGGATGGCCTCATTGAGCAGGGCACCTTATACACATTGCTTAGTACTGGTAAACTGCTTAGGTCAGCTAAGTCTGCCCAGGAAAACATGTCTAGGTCCCAGCACGGGGTTGACATACATACATACAGACGTATGTATCGGTGTCAGACAATTGTAGACGTATGTATGGATGTTGGACAATTGTAGACGTATGTATGGATGTTGGACAATTGTAGATATATGTATGGGTGTCAGACAATTGTAGATATATGTATGGATGTCAGACAATTGTAGGTGTATGTATGGATGTTGGACAATTGTAGATGTATGTATGGATGTCAGACAATTGTAGACATATGTATGGATGTCAGACAATTGTAGATGTATGTATGGATGTCAGACAATTGTAGTGTATGTATGGATGTCAGACAATTGTAGATATATGTATGGATGTCAGACAATTGTAGGTGTATGTATGGATGTTGGACAATTGTAGATGTATGTATAGATGTTGGACAATTGTAGACATATGTATGGATGTCAGACAATTGTAGGTGTATGTATGGATGTTGGACAATTGTAGACATATGTATGGATGTCAGATAATTGTAGGTGTATGTATGGATGTCAGACAAGTGTAGACGTATGTATGGATGTTGGACAATTGTAGGTGTATGTATGGATGTCAGACAATTGTAGACATATGTATGGATGTCAGACAATTGTAGACGTATGTATGGATGTTGGACAATTGTAGACATATGTATGGATGACAGACAATTGTAGATGTATGTATGGATGTCAGACAATTGTAGACGTATGTATGGATGTTGGACAATTGTAGACATATGTATGGATGTCAGACAATTGTAGATGTATGTATGGATGTCAGACAATTGTAGATGTATGTATGGATGTTGGACAATTGTAGACATATGTATGGATGTCAGACAATTGTAGATGTATGTATGGATGTCAGACAATTGTAGACGTATGTATGGATGTTGGACAATTGTAGACATATGTATGGATGCAGACAATTGTAGATGTATGTATGGATGTCAGACAATTGTAGATGTATGTATGGATGTCAGACAATTGTAGACATATGTATGGATGTCAGACAATTGTAGATGTATGTATGGATGTCAGACAATTGTAGATATATGTATGGATGTCAGACAATTGTAGGTGTATGTATGGATGTCAGACAAGTGTAGACATATGTATGGATGTCAGACAATTGTAGATGTATGTATGGAATGTAATTCAGACAATGTGGGGATTCAGAATGTATGTATGGATGTCAGACAATTGTAGATATATGTATGGATGTCAGACAATTGTAGGTGTATGTATGGATGTCAGACAAGTGTAGACATATGTATGGATGTCAGACAATTGTAGATGTATGTATGGATGTCAGACAATTGTAGATATATGTATGCATGTCAGACAATTGTAGGTGTATGTATGGATGTCAGACAAGTGTAGACATATGTATGGGTGTCAGACAATTGTAGATGTATGTATGGATGTCAGACAATTGTAGATGTATGTATGGATGTCAGACAATTGTAGATATATGTATGGATGTCAGACAATTGTAGGTGTATGTATGGATGTCAGACAAGTGTAGACATATGTATGGGTGTCAGACAATTGTAGATGTATGTATGGATGTCAGACAATTGTAGGTGTATGTATGGATGTTGGACAATTGTAGATGTATGTATGGATGTCAGACAATTGTAGATGTATGTATGGATGTCAGACAATTGTAGATGTATGTATGGATGTCAGACAATTGTAGATGTATATATGGATGTCAGACAATTGTAGATGTATGTATGGATGTTGGACAATTGTAGACATATGTATGGATGTCAGACAATTGTAGATGTATGTATGGATGTCAGACAAGTGTAGGTGTATGTATGGATGTCAGACAAGTGTAGATGTATGTATGGATGTGACAATTGTAGACATATGTATGGATGTCAGACAATTGTAGATATATGTATGGATGTCAGACAATTGTAGGCGTATGTATAGATGTCAGACAATTGTAGATATATGTATGGATGTGAGACAATTGTAGATGTATGTATGGATGTCAGACAATTGTAGATGTATGTATGGATGTCAGACAATTGTAGATATATGTATGGATGTCAGACAATTGTAGATATATGTATGGATGTCAGACAATTGTAGATGTATGTATGGATGTCAGACAATTGTAGACATATGTATGGATGTTAGACAATTGTAGATGTATGTATGGATGTTAGACAATTGTTGATGTATGTATGGATGTTAGACAATTGTTGATGTATGTATGGATGTCAGACAATTGTAGATGTATGTATGGATGTCAGACAATTGTAGATGTATGTATGGATGTCAGACAATTGTAGATGTATGTATAGATGTCAGACAATTGTAGACATATGTATGGATGACAGACAATTGTAGACGTATGCATGGATGTCAAACAATTGTAGACGTATGTATGGATGTCAGACAATTGTAGACATATGTATGGATGTCAGACAATTATAGACATATGTATGGATGTTGGACAATTGTAGGTGTATGTATGGATGTCAGACAATTGTATGGATGACAGACAATTGTAGACGTATGTATGGATGTCAGACAATTGTAGATATATGTATGGATGTCAGACAATTGTAGATATATGTATGGATGTCAGATAATTGTAGATGTATGTATTGATGTTGGACAATTGTAGACATATGTATGGATGTCAGACAATTGTAGATGTATGTATGGATGTCAGACAATTGTAGATGTATGTATGGATGTCAGACAATTGTAGATGTATGTATGGATGTCAGACAATTGTAGGTGTATGTATGGATGTCAGACAAGTGTAGACATATGTATGGATGTCAGACAATTGTAGATGTATGTATGGATGTCAGACAATTGTAGATATATGTATGGATGTCAGACAATTGTAGGTGTATGTATGGATGTCAGACAAGTGTAGACATATGTATGGGTGTCAGACAATTGTAGATGTATGTATGGATGTCAGACAATTGTAGGTGTATGTATGGATGTTGGACAATTGTAGATGTATGTATGGATGTCAGACAATTGTAGATGTATGTATGGATGTCAGACAATTGTAGATATATGTATGGATGTTAGACAATTGTTGATGTATGTATGGATGTCAGACAATTGTAGATGTATGTATGGATGTCAGACAATTGTAGATGTATGTATGGATGTCAGACAAGTGTAGATGTATATATGGATGTCAGACAATTGTAGATGTATGTATGGATGTCAGACAAGTGTTGATGTATGTATGGATGTCAGACAATTGTAGATGTATGTATGGATGTCAAACAAGTGTAGATGTATGTATGGATGTCAGACAATTGTAGATGTATGTATGGATGTCAGACAATTGTAGATGTATGTATGGATGTCAGACAATTGTAGACATATGTATGGATGTCAGACAATTGTAGGTGTATGTATGGATGTCAGACAATTGTAGATGTATGTATGGATGTCAGACAATTGTAGGTGTATGTATGGATGTCAGACAATTGTAGATGTATGTATGGATGTCAGACAATTGTAGATATATGTATGGATGTCAGACAATTGTAGATGTATGTATGGATGTCAGACAATTGTAGATGTATGTATGGATGTCAGACAATTGTAGATGTATGTATGGATGTCAGACAATTGTAGATGTATATATGGATGTCAGACAATTGTAGATATATGTATGGATGTCAGACAATTGTAGACATATGTATGGATGTCAGACAATTGTAGATATATGTATGGATGTCAGACAATTGTAGATGTATGTATGGATGTCAGACAATTGTAGACGTATGTATGGATGTCAGACAATTGTAGATGTATGTATGGATGTCAGACAATTGTAGATATATGTATGGATGTCAGACAATTGACTTATAGAACGTGTTCAATGCATACGTAAAATGCTTCCAACAATTACACAGCTTACATATCCAACATAATAAATTATTCTGTAATTGAATTTGTAAGAAGAAACCTAGGATGCACACAAGAATGAATGTAGCGTAATACTTTGTATATAGGTCGCTAGGGTGTATAAGACGCAGCTAAAAAACAGAGAAATTGTACGGAAAAAGTGTTTTTTCAAAAATAAAAAGCACCCGAGTTTAGAACAAAGAAAATTACAAAATGAATGATGCATTGCCAATAAAAACAGGACATTACCGGTATGTGTGTGATTCATAAGAATTAGGTAAATGTGATAATGACTTGGGTATATGACCACTAAATATCTGTGTAAGTAGATTAGGAGTAAATTACAGCAACTTAATTTGATATGTCAACATGTACTCAAACCTCTCATTCCCAACACCTCAATGTTCTCACGCTTAGCGCCCCCAAGGAGCCCAAACACCCAATATTAATAACCCAAGTGCTGACATGTACTCGGGGGATGTTAGGGATTCTCTTACCTTGTCCTGCTCTTCCACCGACAAGGCGCTGTGCAGCGGCAGTACTATCCACGTCTTAGTTTGCTGAGTGTAAGTACGTGCTGCCTCAACGACAGCCATTATCTCAGATAAACCGCTGAGAAATATAAGTAAATCACCTCGCTCTGTCTGTGGATACTGAAATAACCAGAACCTCAGATAAACCGCTGAGAAATATAAGTAAATCACCTCGCTCTGTCTGGATATGAAATAACCAGAACCTCAGATAAACCGCTGAGAAATATAAGTAAATCACCTCGCTCTGTCTGTGGATATGAAATAACCAGAACCTCAGATAAACCGCTGAGAAATATAAGTAAATCACCTCGCTCTGTCTGGATACTGAAATAACCAGAACCTCAGATAAACCGCTGAGAAATATAAGTAAATCACCTCGCTCTGTCTGTGGATATGAAATAACCAGAACCTCAGATAAACCGCTGAGAAATATAAGTAAATCACCTCGCTCTGTCTGGATACTGAAATAACCAGAACCTCAGATAAACCGCTGAGAAATATAAGTAAATCACCTCGCTCTGTCTGTGGATACTGAAATAACCAGAACCTCAGATAAACCGCTGAGAAATATAAGTAAATCACCTCGCTCTGTCTACGGATACTGAAATAACCAGAACCTCAGATAAACTGCTGAGCAATTTTTTATTATCCGGCCCAGCAGGCTATATTATATCTATTAAAAGACCGTGTATGAAACATGGTAACATTTCCCTTGGCCTTCGGGCATTTTGCACATGTCTAAACTAACAAGTATGCAATTGACCTAGTTTTCGAACTGCCAACGAGCAATTTTCACGGCCGGTGGACTGGCAGAAGACAATTATAATTATTCAATAATAGTATAATATCGCTAATATTTGAGTCCAAAGTCACAAAGTCGCATTGCACAAAGCCGACCAAGAAGTCACTATTATTATTGAGGGTATTTCCCCAATCCAACCAATCAGAGCGTGGCATTGAATTCAGTTCGGTCCATGCTTTATGAAAGGAAATTCCACTCTTTTGTGTGATCAAAATTATGCATGTGTTATGAATCACTTTACAAATAACACATGTATCATCATTGTTGAGATCATTAATCCTTTATCATAGGTATTGTAATAGTTGAATCTGTGTAGTATATATACGTAGGTGTAGTATATATGTAGGTGTAGTATATACGTGTAGGTGTAGTATATACGTGTAGGTGTAGTATATATGTAGGTGTAGTATATACGTAGGTGTAGCATATATGTGTAGGTGTAGTGTGTAGGTGTAGTATAAACGTGTAGGTGTTGTATATACGTGTAGGTGTAGTATATACATGTAGGTGTAGTATATACGTGTAGTATATACGTGTATGTGTAGTGTGTAGTATATATGTGTAGGTGTTGTATATACATAGGTGTAGTACATACGTGTAGGTGTAGTATATACGTAGGTGTAGTATATATGTAGGTGTAGTATATACATAGTATATACGTAGGAGTAGTATATACGTAGGTGTAGTATATACGTGTAGGTGTAGTATATACGTGTAGGTGTAGTATATACGTAGGTGTAGTATATACGTAGGTGTAGTATATACGTGTAGGTGTAGTATATACGTGTAGGTGTAGTATATATGTGTAGTGTGTAGTATAAACGTGTAGGTGTTGTATATACGTGTAGGTGTAGTATATACGTGTAGGTGTAGTATATATGTGTAGGTGTAGTATATACGTGTAGGTGTAGTATATACGTAGGTGTAGTATATACGTGTAGGTGTAGTATATACATGTAGTATATATGTGTAGTGTGTAGTATAAACGTGTAGGTGTTGTATATACGTGTAGGTGTAGTATATATGTAGGTGTAGTATATACGTAGGAGTAGTATATACGTAGGTGTAGTATATACGTGTAGGTGTAGTATATATGTGTAGGTGTAGTATATATGTGTATGTGTAGTATATACGTAGGTGTAGTATATACGTGTAGGTGTAGTATATACGTAGGTGTAGTATATACATGTAGGTGTAGTTTCAGACTGTCCTATATTTAGAACGCAACACAAAGCTCCATCGGACAGTCAGTCATGATAAATAAGTAAAACATTTTACAGTAATACACCATCATCATGTATTACATGAAATATGGTATATCAACAGTTCATCGTATATTACCAAAATGTTTCTCTCACTCTTTCACCACCAATGTTGCATAAAGGCGACATTGCAAAAAGCAGAGAATCCAATCAGACAGAACAGAACGTTCCATCTGATCAGGCTGTATGCCGATTGTTCTTCAGACAGTGGAGCTGAAGCACCTGTCGGAATAGCAAAGAGCATAGATCCTGATCAGATGCAGCATAGATCAGAAAGAACAGAACATGCCGTCTGATCAAGATGTATACTGTATGCCGATTGTTCTTCAGACAGTGGAGCTGAAGCACATGTCCGAAACAGCATAGATCCTGATAAGAAACGGCGCTGAAAGAATTAAGAGACCATTCCATTTAGAGACCATGTTTTGGCAGTCCATTGTAAGGTCTCTTAATACAATCGCAGCCGACTGTATAGGTAAACAAATAAAATCGATGAATGGATGACCCCGGAACTGGTGCGTGACGGACCACTGACCTCTCTGCTAGTGTGGATCTGTAGTATATAACTGGGTCGATCCCGACGAACATTGCATGTGTAACGTACACTATGATGATGCATATTTACTTTTAAGTTTCATAAAATTCCATTAATAGCGCCGGGGTAGCGCGTTCGCTTCAGGTGCGAAAGGCCAGGAGTTTGTGTCCAGCTGTAGCCGTTATGATTGTGCCCTTAGGCAAGGCATTTAAATTCCACATTGCCTCTTCTATCTCCCTCGTGGCGATGGATTCCATCAGGAATGAGGTCTCGAGAATGATTGATATAAGTTGAAAGAACTTGTTTCGCAATCAAGCTAAATTCAATTTGAATAAACCAAACTAAGACGCGGCTCTGGATGGACAAATGTGTGGATTATTACTCAATTAAAGGGCAATAAACCTGGTTCTATTGACCAAATACTGTCGCATGCTCCGTCCCGTGGATATTGAAATAAGAGATTATAGGAGAGCCCTGGGAGGGTTCTAGATATTCTACTGATGGTAATGTGGCATCTTGTATTAACCCGAGAGACATGAATCTAAAATATTTATATTGCTTTTGCAGTTCCTTCGTGGAACCTATGTGCCCCGTTTGTATCTATTTTCGTGTAAATTATCATTCTTTGATATTCCTTGAATAATGATCACTATGCACACTAGTGGTGAAAATAATGTTCAAATATGTCATGCAATTTTATTAGAATTCACACGATTGTAAAGAAATTCCACGAAATATTTCCAAAGTTTTCAGTTACAAATAAGAAAAGCACATTAATGAACTGTTGTTTGGTTCAATTATTTAACTATTTATAGCCTTTATTTTACCCAGCATGCAGAGTTAATATAAATATATATAAGTATTGAATCACGGGTTAATAGTTTAATAGTTAATTTTTTCACGCCCAATGCAGTTCATACCCCGGTGTAAACTATTAACTCGCGATTCATTCCTTTAATGGATAAGGTTTGTTATCCACCACTGACCTTTTTCTCTATTCTTTGCATGATTCTAAGGTATGGTGACGGATCCAACCTCTCTGCTCGCGTGTCCTTATCCCGCTGTACCGGACAAAACTCCATCTCTATCGGATATAACCGACCAGGTACCTACAGATAATGTTTGACCATCTTGATAATTGACCCGCTGAATTTAGGTTTTATGGACTATTTGATTCATTAACTCTTTGCATGTGTAAATAAATGAAATATGAGAATTCTTTATTACGACTTAACCCGTAACCTGCCAATCACGACTAAAATAGATTTTACAAACAGCATAGAACCAGATCAGCTGTCTGATCAGGCTCTATGCTGTTTGCTATTCAGATAGTGGATTAAAACGCTTATCTGAATAGCAAACAACATAGATCCTGATCAGATGCGGCGTTACACCGTGGCTGATCTGAATCTATATTATTTGCACATTCCGTCCAATTTATTCGGCAGGTTAAGGGTTAAACTTTACAGTTTCTCGTCTATAGCATTTAAACACATTTACACACTATATATAGTACAATACTATGATATGCAATCATGATGAGGATGGAAGAATGATGTAATGATTATGAACATACTTGGAAAAATAATGGCAATGTCGTGATGAATTATAGAAAATGTAAAACATGATCATGACTGTATTAAGAATGTCGGATGTATCCAGCTGGCAACTGAATGATTTTTGAAAGTAAAGTTTTCTCATCTTTCTCTGATTTGATTGATATCCTTCATCTGTACACGTGAAATTGGCAATTACTATTCTATCGTTAATTATTTTTGCTGAAGGCAAATTTTTGTATCCATATTTTAAAGCGACAATACATCGCAAAAAGCCCAAACATTCTTTTTTACGTATAAATAGCATTGCTACTACAAATTCTACCGAAATAATTCGAACACTAACTTTCTATACATAAACAGTATCAAAAGTGAAAGTAGGATGATGGTTGTTTACTATTGGTATACCATATGCTTTCTATAGTCGTTTAGAGATATTTTAAATCGTATTAGCCCAACAATGAATATGCACAGGCAACAAACGGTGAGATATAACGGTAAATCTGTACCATAAATCGTGTTATTCATGATACACAGATTGCATTACGCATGGCGGTTTACCCTATTTACATTTGGTTTGCTATGTCAACAAACGTTGTATACGACATTTATTTATTGGTTGAAATACTCCGCTTTTGATGCAAATATTTGGAAAACAATTATACCATATAATAGGAAAATACATTCCGTAGAAATTTGCTTTTTCACCGATGTAGTGTTGCTTTAAATTGGTATTAACCGTAATTCTGTACAGAACAAACATAATCCACACTTATTGAGTTAAAGATACGCTCCTTCTACAACTTGTTGCTCAAATCCGAGTTACTAAGCAATTATAATTGTATGTAACATGTCCATGCTCGCTGTACATTATTATCATTACCTACTGATAGACACATGATAGTGAGAAATTATAATTGTATGTAACATGTCCGTGCGTTACATGGCTCTACATTATTATCATTACCTACTGATAGACACATGATAGTGAGAAATTATAATTGTATGTAACATGTCCGTGCGTTACATGGCTCTACATTATTATCATTACCTACTGATAGACACATCCTAGTAAGCAATTATAATACACGGAAACACGGTTTGGACACCGTCTTGACCCAGATTCTTATAAACAGGTAAACAAACATTAACACCGTTCGTTCTAAAATCACCGGTTTAGCGTATTTTGGCAATCTTCCTTTAATGTCGAACCCCTTGCAGGCATCAAACACCGCAAAGAAGTTAAAAGTAGTTAAAAGCATAATTTAAGAAAGTAATGAAAATAAGTTGTGGTAAAAGTTTAAAAGCAGCTGCGCAGAACAACTAGGGACTGGCATGGTCAATATGGCAAACTGTCGTATTGAATTGCTCTGTGGTAGGGAGATGGACAATGTCAGGAGGGAGATGGTTCCAATGGTAGATGGTTCTTGGAAAAAAGGAAAACTTGTAGTAGTCTGTAGTTGCTGTAATTAACCTATAGCTTATGGAATGGCAATGGCGAGCAGGACGGTAGAGGGGAACCACCCTGTAATCTAATTATTCCTTCAGACCCCAGAACCAGACACAGTAACACCTATACCTACAAACACATTCACGCAGCTAAAGACTCGTACAAATACTCTTTCTATCCTAGAGCCGTCACTCAGTGGAACATGCTACCGCCCACCATATATGTCACATTGATCTAGTCTGCGTAGATTTAGGGAATGTAGCATGTCTGTAACACTAGAGGTACGATAGAAGTCAGCCTTTATCCAACGCGGTGTTGTCTCATATACCGCTGGACACATTCATATGGGGCAACCAGATCTCGGAGCCATATTCAAGTTGGGGTCTCACTAGTGTCTGGTAAGCCATGGACTTAAGGGGTTTGGATTTGACGTGGAGGTTTCTACGTAGGAATCCTAATGTTTGGTTTGCTTTCTTAGTTGACCTTTTTATGTGAGTGTCCCACGACAGGTTATTTGAGATATCCACGCCAAGGTATTTGGCTGAGGTGACCTACTCAAGTAGGACTCCATGGAGTTCATATTGACTGGGAATAGGATGTTTCCTTCTGGTGACGTGGATAACTTGACATTTGGAGGGGTTAAAGTCCATGTCCCACTCCAACTCCCACTCTTCTAATCTCTTAAGATCGTTTTGGAGTGTGACCGATTCATTTGCAGATGATAGATATACTGCAGTATCCTCTGCAAAGATATGGACTTTGGAACCGATGTTTTGTGGGAGGTCGTTTAGATAGGCTAGGAAAAGCTGGGGTCCAAGTATGGATCCCTGTGGGACTCCAGAGGAATGGCATCTGAACTAATACCATTAAGGACAACTGACTGGAGTCTATTATTTAGAAAACTCTTAATCCACCTTAATGTTTTACCTCTGACTCCATAGTCATGCATGTTTAGTAGTACTTTCTCGTGATTGACCTTATCGAATGCCTAACTGAAGTCTAATAGGATGAGATCTACCTGATGCTTATTGTAGACAGAGGTAACCAAGTCATTGATTAGCATTACTAATTGGGTCACGTATGACCGTGTTTCTCTAAAATCATGCTGCAAATGGTACAGAATACTGTGGTTAGTGAAGTGTTTTACTATCGAGGAGGAAACTATATGTTCTAGAACCTTGCATAGAACACATGTCAGTGAGATTATAGGCCTATAGTTGGCAGGTGTGATTTTTGTAAATGGGAGCAACATTTGCTGACTTCCACTGGGCCGGCAGTGATCCTTCGTTGAGGGGAGGGAGGCCATTCCAATGTCATGGGTTAATATAGTTAATATGGTGCATGTGACCTAAATATTACTAATGCATTCAATTACTTATGTACATTGTATGTTTTATTGATGCCAAGCACCTTGTGGGGACCTTGACATGTTTTTTTGGACAAGCTTAGCAGACTTAAGTCACTAACCAGTACTGAGATGCCTCACTCAATGACACTATATGTGCCCCAAACTAGTATCAAACCCGGGACCCTTTGAATCCAAATAAGACACTCTACCACTGTACAATGGACGACACACTAAGTAATTCTCTGAACCATATAACCCATATACATTCGTAGGAACATATATTGCATCTAACTACTGGTAAATTTCAAGATTATGTGACACTCGGGTGTGTCATTCCTATACGAGTAATGCATATTTACGTTTGTTTACCTGTTAGTCTCGTTTTGGCGAAAGTAGGTCAAAACGGTGCGCACTATATCATAAGCCAAACCGTGTTTCCGTGTATTGTATGTAACATGTCAGTGCGTTACATCGCTGTACATTATTATCATTACCTACTGATTGACACATCCTATTTTTAGAATGCATAAATCTACCTGATATAATATCAATATTCTAATAGATTATAATATCATTTGTACTACATTATCGAGAGAATGGTATATTGGATGTATTGCATAAACCAGTATGCAACAGTAAGCTACTAATACACATAATTTCTAAATATCATGGGTCACTCAAAAATGACTATCCTTGACTCGAAACAACACATGACTCGGATCAGTTCGAGGCAACGAAGTTCGACTTCATCACCGTGGCATCCTCAAAGTAACTGCTGAACCAGTCTATATTTATAGTAGCAGACTATATCTGTACCTTTATCCCCAGAGCATCCTCAAAGTAACCGCTGAACCAGTCTATATTTATAGTAGCAGACTATATCCGTACCTTCATCACTGGGGCATCTTCAAAGTAACTGCTGAACCAGTCTATATTTATAGTAGCAGACTATAACCCTACCTTCATCACCGTGGCATCCTCAAAGTAACTGCTGAACAGGTCTATATTTATAGTAGCAGACTATATCCCTACCTTATTCACCGTGGCATCCTCAAAGTAACCGCTGAACCAGTCTATATTTATAGTAGCAGACTATATCCGTACCTTCATCACTGGGGCATCCTCAAAGTAACTGCTGAACCAGTCTATATTTATAGTAGCAGACTATATCCGTACCTTCATGACTGGGGCATCCTCAAAGTAACCGCTGAACCAGTCTATATTTATAGTAGCAGACTATATCTGCACCTTCATCACCGTGGCATCCTCAAAGTAACTGCTGAACCAGTCTATATTTATAGTAGCAGACTATATCTGTACCTTCATCATCGGGGCATCCTCAAAGTAACTGCTGAACCAGTCTATATTTATAGTAGCAGACTATATCCGTACCTTCATCACCGGGGCATCCTCAAAGTAACCGCTGAACCAGTCTATATTTATAGTAGCAGACTATATCCCTACCTTCATCACCGTGGCATCCTCAAAGTAACCGCTGAACAGGTCTATATTTATAGTAGCAGACTATATCCGTACCTTCATCACCGTGGCATCCTCAAAGTAACCGCTGAACCAGTCTATATTAATAGTAGCAGACTATATCCGTACCTTCATCACCAGGGCATCCTCAAAGTAACCGCTGAACCAGTCTATATTTATAGTAGCAGACTATATCCCTACCTTCATCACCGTGGCATCCTCAAAGTAACCGCTGAACCAGTCTATATTTATAGTAGCAGACTATATCCCTACCTTCATCACCGTGGCATCCTCAAAGTAACCGCTGAACCAGTCTATATTTATAGTAGCAGACTATATCCCTACCTTCATCACCGTGGCATCCTCAAAGTAACCGCTGAACCAGTCTATATTTATAGTAGCAGACTATATCCCTACCTTCATCACCGTGGCATCCTCAAAGTAACCGCTGAACCAGTCTATATTTATAGTAGCAGACTATATCCCTACCTTCATCACCGTGGCATCCTCAAAGTAACCGCTAAACCAGTCTATATTTATAGTAGCAGACTATATCCGTACCTTCATCACCGGGGCATCCTCAAAGTAACCGCTGAACAGGTCTATATTTATAGTAGCCGACATCAGGATGACCTTGACATCGTCACGGTGATGAATGAGACATTTGAGCACGCCAAGCAGGTAGTCGGTGTGGATATGTCGTTCGTGGACCTCGTCGATGACTATCACATTGTACATGGACAGATGTGGGTCAGACGTCATCTGACGAAGCAGCAAGCCTAACAATTCAATAATAAAATATTACACCCGCATAAATCTCTGTCTACTCATACAAATGGTTTAAAGCTATGAACTGTTGGGTGGAGGAACCCGAGTGCCTATATGTAGTAGTATCATAGCCATAGGCAGGCAACTGGGTAGAACCACTGACCTTCCACAAGCCAGCTGGATAGCTAACTCACCTGGAAGAATGTCAACACCCGTAGTGGGATTCAAACCTATAGCTGTGTGGGTCACGCGATTTGAAGTCAACGATCATAACCACAGATGCCCCAATGATACAGCAACATACAGCAATATGCAGCAATATACAGCGATATGCAGCAATATACAGCAATATACAGCAATATATAGCAATATGCAACAACATACAGCAATATGCAGCAATATACAGCAATATGCAGCAATATACAGCAATATGCAACAACATACAGCAATATACAGCAATATGCAACAACATACAGCAATATGCAACAACATACAGCAATATGCAGCAATATACAGCAATATACAACAATATGCAACAACATACAACATACAACAATATGCAGCAATATACAGCAATATGCAGCAATATACAGCAACATACAGCAATATACAGCAATATGCAGCAACATACAACAATATGCAGCAACATACAACAATATGCAACAACATACAGCAATATAGTGATATGCAGCAATATGCAGCAACATACAGCAATATGCAGCAACATACAACAATATGCAGCAACATACAACAATATGCAACAACATACAGCAATATAGTGATATGCAGCAATATGCAGCAACATACAACAATATGCAGCAATATACAGCAATATGCAACAATATACAGCAATATACAGCAATATGCAACATACAGCAATATGCAGCAACATACAGCAATATGTAGCAATATGCAGCAATATACAGCGATATGCAACAATATACAGCCACATGCAGCAATATACAGCCACATGCAGCAATATAGTGATATGCAGCAATATGCAGCAATATACAGCGATATGCAGCAATATGCAACAATATACAGCAATATGCACCAATATAAAGCAATATACAACAATATACAGCAAAATGCAACAACATACAACAATATACAGCAATGTGCAGCAATATACAACAATATACAGCAATATGCAACAACATACAACAATATGCAACAATATACAGCAATATACAACAATATGCAACAACATACAGCAATATGCAGCAATATACAACAATATACAGCAATATGCACCAATATACAGCAATATACAGCAATATACAACACTATGCAGCAATATACAACAACATACAACAATATGCAGCGATATACAACAATATACAACAATATGCAGCGATATGCAACAATATGCAACAATATGCAACAATATACAGCAATATGCAACAATATACAACAATATACAGCAATATGCAACAATATACAACAATATACAACAATATACAGCAATATACAACAATATACAGCAATATGCAACAATATACAACAATATACAACAATATACAGCAATATACAACAATATACAGCAATATACAACAACATACAACAATATACAACAATATACAGCAATATACAACAATATACAGCAATATGCAACAATATACAACAATATGCAACAATATACAGCAATATACAACAATATGCAACAATATACAGCAATATACAACAATATACAACAATATACAGCAATATACAACAATATACAACAATATGCAACAATATACAGCAATATACAACAATATGCAGACATATGCAGCAATATCACAGGGCGTTCACTAGACTTTGAAAGTCACGAGTCAATGACCCTTGAGGTCAAAATCTCAAGAGTCAAGCTGGATTTTTCAAGAGTCAAACTGGATTTTTCAAGAGTCAATATGCATGTTTGTACTTTCCGTACAGATAACTTTTTCCCGACCATATAATAACCTCTGGACCAAGGTGTGCAACCAGTAATTTTGTTATCATAATTAGAGAAAACATTGACTAGTTTGCTGAGCTTTGCATCTGGATTTAGAACGGTTCAACCTTACAAGTATTTAAGTTACTTTGTGGTACATGTAGAGCATAGGATTTGGAATAGAACAGTCCGGGTTTGATACCTCACACAAAATACTTAGTACTGGTTAACCACTCAGGTCGACTAATTCTGCCCAGGAAAGCATTTCTAGGTCCCTGCAAGTGGTTTGACATAAATGTAGTCATACATACATACAACTTGCATAGTTCTACATTGTATCCCAGTTGCAAAGGTCACCAAATGATCAAGAGTAGTTGATTTCAACATGAGTCTTCTGGGGTCCTGCATCCAGATTAAGATTAGCCTTGACAAACCAATAGAAATGTCGATTATACAAAATACAATTATTTAGCTGATCTGCATTTAATTTTATTTTTCATGAAATTGGTACGAAACGGATCGAGTACGGTTCCATGACACTGTAAAACATGAATTTCTTATATAAAGGGGATATATTCATTTAAATATCTATGCATTTTTGAATTTTAGAACATTTTTATGCATATGTATAATTATTATCATTTGCGAAATCAACTAAAATTCCGAGTTAGTATGGCGAGTGAAAGAGATGTTTGATCAGCTGTTCCCAAACTGGGATGAATCTGAAAATGTTCTTTCATAATGTAACGATGTGAATACTCGGAATTACTATGAAAAGAAGTGATTTTCATAAAATATATTTAGTTACGAATTGCATTAAATCATATAAACTCATAAATTAAATTGTTTATTGGCTACAAAGAAGTTTTATCATTCACTGGCGTCGTATAATATGCGGCATCAGTATATTCAAAATGGACGCGCTTAGATTTATGGCTGGAGTCACCGATTTCAAAACAAAATGAGGGTAGCTTATAGTTTGTTCCGGAATATGATTTTGGTATTGACAATAAGATAAAAGCATGACCTTTTAATAAAATTCATTAAATCAGCAGAAAAGTCGTATTTTCATGTAAATTTGGCTCCAATTTTACGAGAATATATCTAGGCTTATATGCGGCAAATTTTACAGACATCTTCGTTCATTAGCCGAAGCCGGAGCTACGGCGTTTATTTTTAGACGGACTCCGCCCTCTCCGATCGCATTTGACAGGCAGATTAGGATAATTACACTGTTTATAAAATGTTCGATGATGCTTGACCGCTCATCGCCCCGGGTCAAAGTTGACCCACTACGCATTTTCACCAAGAGTCAAACAAGTGTCTTTATCTATTTTCATGCATCAAAACCCGGGAGCTCGGGTCAAATGAACGCCCTGACAATATACAGCAATATGCAGCAATATACAACAATATACAGAAATATGCAACAATATACAGCAATATGCAACAATATGCAACAATGTACAACAATATACAACAATATACAGCAATATGCAACAATATGCAACAATGTACAACAATATACAACAATATGCAGACATATGCAGCAATATGCAGCAATATACAGCAATATACAGCAATATACAGCAATATGCAACAATATACAGCAATATGCACCAATATACAACAATATACAGCAATATGCATACATATACAGCAACATGCAGCAATATACAGCAATATGCAGAAATATGCAGCAATATACAACAATATACAACAATATGCAACAATATACAGCAATACACAACAATATACAACAATATGCAACAATGTGCAGAAATATGCAACAATATACAGCAATATGCAACAATATGCAACAATATACAGCAATATGCAACAATATACAGCAATATACAACAATATGCAACAATATACAACAATATGCAACAATATACAGTAATATGCAACAATATACAGCAATATGCAACAATATGCAGCAATAGACAGCAATATGCAACAATATACAGCAATATGCAACAATATACAGCAATATGCAACAATATACAACAATATACAGCAATATGCAACAATATACAGCAATATGCAACAATATACAGCAATATGCAACAATATGCAACAATATACAGCGATATGCAACAATATACAACAATATACAGCAATATATATCAATACTGAAACTGTTTAATTTGATAAAACGCCTAATTTTACACATATTATATTCACTGGCGTTGTACAATAGAAGTAAAATACATATATAGACATGTACTTACATAAAAACCTGAACAAAATTCTCGTTATTTACAAAAAGACATTGGTCTAAAAATAATTATGTTACCACACAATAACACATATTTGATCAATCATTATTATAAGCATAATTTTTGGTAAATTATATCATTGTTTCTAAAACCTTTTTTAACACTACACTAATTCTACAACTATCCTGTTCAGTCTGTCAATACATGAATGTTTTAAAACCATGAATAAAATTTTCTGAAGAACAATGTTTTAAGGTGTTTCTTAAACGTTTCTACAGAATCCAAGTTTCTCAAATCTACGGGTAAAGTGTTCCATAGCTGTGGCCCTACTGTTTTGAAGCTCCTGTCACCAAATGTTTTTTGTTTGTTATACGGTACCTCATAACAACCAGTAACATCTGAAGATCTTAATCTACGTCTTGGTACCTTTTCAATTAATAACTCTGTAAGATACGCAGGGGCATGGCCTTTTGAACAGTTATACATTACAGTAAGAATTTTGAATTCAATTCTGGCCCTGATGGGAAGCCAGTGAAGTTGGTACAGTGCTTGTTTTGAACTATCATATTTCCTGAGCTTTAAAACAAGTTTAGCGCACATATTTTGTATTCTTTGCATTTTTTTGATATCACATTTGGGAACACCAAATAGAATTCCATTGCAATAATCCAGATGCGAGATGACAAGTGATAACACCAGAATTTCAGTTGCTTCTTTGGTAAGGTATTTTCTAATATTTTTTATTCTGAGAAAATTGAACATTGCGGTCTGACATTTTCGTTTGATGTGATCTTTAAAACTGAGATTCTCGTCTAAATATGTACCAAGATACCTTATACAGCTCACAGATTTGATCTTGTCACTAGCAATGTTAAGTTCTGTTACTGAGCAAATTTTGAGTCGATGTCTGCTCCCAAATAAGATGAATTCAGTTTTTGATGAGTTCATTTTGAGTTTGTTTTGCTTCATCCAGTTATCGATGTTTAAAGCACAATTTTCAAGTTCTTGGATAGCTTGTTTTTCATTATCCTCAGATGTTGGTTTAAACATTTTGTTTGCTATGTGATCATCTGCAAATCCATATAATGAAATTGACTGAGGGATTACACTGAACAATGTTCCGGCATAAGTCAAGTAGAGCCAGGGCCCTAAACAGCTACCCTGGGGGATGCTACACTGTAGTGGACGTGGGGTTGATACGGCGGAGTTGACAATGACACTACAGCTGCGTGGTCTTAGATAAGAGTCGATCCAATGAATAGCTGCACCACTAAGTCCATACTGTGATTTCAGCACTTGCACTAGAATATCGTGGTCAACCGTGTCAAACGCGACGCTTAAGTCCAATGCCATGAGAGCACTGACTTCTTGGTGTTCCATGCCATTTAGTAGATCACTCACTAACCTGAGTAGTGCAGTTTCACATGAGTGATAGCGTCTATACGCAGACTGGTTCTTCGGCAGAAGGTTGTTTTTACTGACATGATCGTTTAATCTAAACAAGGCTGCCTTTTCTGTGAGTTTAGATAGAAATGTTAAGTTGCTCACAGGACGATAATTGGACAGTACAAATTCAATATACAGCAATATGCAACAATATGCAGCAATATACAACAATATGCAGCAATATGCAACAATCTACAGCAATATGCAACAATATACAGCAATATGCAACAATATACAGCAATATGCAACAATATACAACAATACACAGCAATATGCAACAATATACAGCAATATTCAACAATATGCAACAATATACAGCAATATACAGCAATATACAACACTATACCGCAATATACAACAATATGCAGCAATATACAACAATATACAACAATATATAGCAATATACAACAATATATAACAACATACAGCAATATACAACAATATAAAACAACATACAGCAATATACAACAATATATAACAATATATAACAATATACAACAACATACAACAATATACAGCAATATGCAACAACATACAGCAACATACAGCAATATACAGCAATATACAGCAATATACAACAATATATAACAATATACAGCAATATGCAAACATATGCAACAATATATAACAATATATAACAATATATAACAACATACAGCAATATACAACAATATACAGCAACATACAGCAATATACAGCAATATACAACAATATATAACAACATACAGCAATATACAACAATATACAGCAACATACAGCAATATACAACAATATACAGCAACATACAGCAATATACAACAATATACAGCAATATATAACAACATACAGCAATATACAACAATATACAGCAACATACAGCAATATACAGCAATATACAACAATATATAACAATATACAGCAATATGCAAAAATATGCAAAAATATGCAACAATATACAGCAATATGCAACAATATACAGCCATATGCAACAATATACAGCCATATGCAGCAATATGCAACAATATACAGCAATATGCAACAATATACAGCAATATGCAACAATATACAGCAATAAGCAACAATATACAGCAATATGCAATAATATACAGCAATATGCAGCAATATGCAATAATATACAGCAAGATGTAGCAATATACAGCAATATACAGCTTTAAATACATATTTTCCTCTTTTTACTTTCTTCCTCACCTTCTGTCAAAAATAAAATCTTGGTATTTCTTGTTTTGGATTTCTCAAACCGCACCTACAAAAATAAAATGTCCATTACAGCTAAATTAATTAGTTTATACAAATTTTATTTAGCTCGTTTGTGAAGCAAGTTCTTATAACATTAATTTAGTCGGGTAGAACCACCAACCTCCGACATGCTAGCTGGGTAGAACCACCAACCTCGCTAGCTGGGTAGATCCACCAACCTCCGACATGCTAGCTGGGTAGAACCACCAACCTCGCTAGCTGGGTAGCACCACCAACCTCCGACATGCTAGCTGGGTAGAACCACCAACCTCCGACATGCTAGCTGGGTAGAACCACCAACCTCCGACATGCTAGCTGGGTAGAACCACCAACCTCCGACATGCTAGCTGGGTAGAACCACCAACCTCCGACATGCTAGCTGGGTAGAACCACCAACCTCCGACATGCTAGCTGGGTAGAACCACCAACCTCCGACATGCTAGCTGGGTAGAACCACCAACCTCCGACATGCTAGCTGGGTAGAACCACCAACCTTCGACATGCTAGCTGGGTAGAACCACCAACCTCCTAGCTGGGTAGAACCACCAACCTCGCTAGCTGGGTAGAACCACCAACCTCCGACATGCTAGCTGGGTAGAACCACCAACCTCCGACATGCTAGCTGGGTAGAACCACCAACCTCGCTAGCTGGGTAGAACCACCAACCTCCGACATGCTAGCTGGGTAGAACCACCAACCTCGCTAGCTGGGTAGAACCACCAACTCCTAGCTGGGTAGAACCACCAACCTCCGACATGCTAGCTGGGTAGAACCACCCCTCGCTAGCTGGGTAGAACCCCAACCTCGCTAGCTGGGTAGAACCACCACCTCCTAGCTGGGTAGAACCACCAACCTCCGACATGCTAGCTGGGTAGAACCACCAACCTCGCTAGCTGGGTAGAACCACCAACCTCCGACATGCTAGCTGGGTAGAACCACCAACCTCCGACATGCTAGCTGGGTAGAACCACCAACCTTCGACATGCTAGCTGGGTAGATCCACCAACCTTCGACATGCTAGCTGGTTAGATCCACCAACCTCCGACATGCTAGCTGGGTAGAACCACCAACCTTCGACATGCTAGCTGGTTAGAACCACCAACCTTCGACATGCTAGCTGGGTAGAACCACCAACCTCCGACATGCTAGCTGGGTAGATCCACCAACCTCCGACATGCTAGCTGGGTAGATCCACCAACCTCGACATGCTAGCTGGGTAGAACCACCAACCTCCGACATGCTAGCTGGTTAGATCCACCAACCTCCGACATGCTAGCTGGGTAGAACCACCAACCTCCGACATGCTAGCTGGTTAGATCCACCAACCTCCGACATGCTAGCTGGGTAGAACCACCAACCTCCGACATGCTAGCTGGGTAGAACCACCAACCTCCGACATGCTAGCTGGTTAGATCCACCAACCTTCGACATGCTAGCTGGGTAGAACCACCAACCTTCGACATGCTAGCTGGGTAGAACTACCAACCTTCGACATGCTAGCTGGGTAGAACCACCAACCTCGCTAGCTGGGTAGAACCACCAACCTCGCTAGCTGGGTAGAACCACCAACCTTCGACATGCTAGCTGGGTAGAACGTTTGATTGTTGGAGAATGCCATTAACAGCATATCCACGGACACGTGATTGTCGGAGAATGCCATTATCAGCATATCCACGGGCACGTGATTGTCGGAGAATGCCATTAACAGCATATCCACGGGCACGTGATTGTCGGAGAATGCCATTAACAGCATATCCACGGACACGTGATTGTCGGAGAATGCCATTAACAGCATATCCACGGACACGTGATTGTTGGAGAATGCCATTAACTGCATATCCATGGACACGTGATTGTTGGAGAATGCCATTAACTGCATATCCACGGGCACGTGATTGTTGGAGAATGCCATTAACTGCATATCCACGGACACGTGATTGTCGGAGAATGCCATTAACAGCATATCCACGGACACGTGATTGTCGGAGAATGCCATTAACTGCATATCCACGGACACGTGATTGTCGGAGAATGCCATTAACAGCATATCCACGGACACGTGATTGTTGGAGAATGCCATTAACTGCATATCCATGGACACGTGATTGTCGGAGAATGCCATTAACTGCATATCCATGGACACGTGATTGTTGGAGAATGCCATAAACAGCATATCCACGGACACGTGATTGTCGGAGAATGCCATTAACTGCATATCCATGGACACGTGATTGTTGGAGAATGCCATTAACTGCATATCCACGGACACGTGATTGTCGGAGAATGCCATTAACAGCATATCCACGGACACGTGATTGTCAGAGAATGCCATTAACTGCATATCCACGGAGATCCTCTGCCACGTAAATATTGTTATTGTCAAATGCAAACCTGAAAAGCGACTTGGGAGCCGTACTCATTGAGTGTTTCATATCCCACGCGTTTGGAGAGTGATACGCACGCTATTCTCCGAGGCTGGGTGCATGCAATATTCTCAAATCCAGCATGTAACAAGTACTGTGGCACCTAAAATTAAGAAATGATCAATTTAAGTTAATATGGGCAAAGCATGAGAGGGCCTAATGCCCAGCTCAGCATTTAACTGCCTATAGATAGCATGTACGAGACATGAGCAGCATTGTACTGCCTATAGATAGCATGTACGAGACATGAGCAGCATTGTACTGCCTATAGATAGCATGTACAGCATGTATGAGACATGAGCAACAATGTACTACCTATAGATAGCATGTACAGCATGTACGAGACATGAGCAGCATTGTACTGCCTATAGATAGCATGTACAGCATGTACGAGACATGAGCAGCATTGTACTGCCTATAGAGAGCATGTACGAGACATGAGCAGCATTGTACTACCTATAGATAGCATGTACAGCATGTACGAGACATGAGCAGCATTGTACTGCCTATAGATAGCATGTACAGCATGTACGAGACATGAGCAGCATTGTACTGCCTATAGATAGCATGTACGAGACATGAGCAGCATTGTACTGCCTATAGATAGCATGTACGAGACATGAGCAGCATTGTACTGCCTATAGATAGCATGTACGAGACATGAGCAGCATTGTACTGCCTATAGATAGCATGTACGAGACATGAGCAGCATTGTAGTGCCTATAGATAGCATGTACGAGACATGAGCAGCATTGTACTGCCTATAGATAGCATGTACGAGACATGAGCAGCATTGTAGTGCCTATAGATAGCATGTACGAGACATGAGCAGCATTGTACTGCCTATAGATAGTATGTACGAGACATGAGCAGCATTGTACTGCCTATAGATAGCATGTACGAGACATGAGCAGCATTGTACTGCCTATAGATAGCATGTACGAGACATGAGCAGCATTGTACTGCCTATAGATAGCATGTACGAGACATGAGCAACATTATCTTCACAGATGGTATGATAAACTTCAGGTCATGAATATTTGGAAATATTTCCTATCTAAAACCTCTTTTTTTATCAGAAGATAATATGATAAATATAATATTAGGTTATTGTCTTATAAATTTAAAATGATTAGACTCGTCTCGCCTTGTATATTTTCTCCAAAGCACATAATAAATTTAAAAGACAGTAACCTAATATTCACCAAATATTATAATATACTCGCAAAAGAAAGTGTGCACGTTTCTTTTTATGATAGCTATAGTTATATCGGTTATAAATCTTTCATCTGTGTAGCACGTGAAGCACGCCTGTCACTGTGTTGAACAATGGCTATATCGGTCAGTATTGTGTCAGTATTGTTACGTAACGTCCCTATACAAGCGTTTTGCACGATGTCTGGACAAATGTGAAATCGGTCAAATAATCTCTCATTACTTTCTTACAACATCTAGGAGTAAGAAAATCACACAGCAATTTGAATATTTTCAAAACTCGCCAAAGCCAGACTCTCTCAGCGTCAACGTATTGAAGCTTTGATGATGCTTAGCAGAGGTGACTCCATCGATATTGTTTCACGGGCATTTAATTGCCACAGAAACACAGTAAGTAAACTTTGTGCCAGGTTCCAGCAAATAGGAACAATTGCCGATCATCCTCGAACCGGCAGGTCTCGTGTAACTGATGTCAAATTAGACTATCATTTTGAGCTGACGCACACCAGGCGTCGTTTCCAAAGTGCTAGCGCTACAGCGAGGCAGTACGGTATTAGCAGGGACACAGTTCTGAGGCGTCTGTGTCATTGTGTTCAGCCTATCAGACCTAGACGGGCTTACGTTGGTAATGTACTCGAACGACGTCATCGCGTTGCTCGTTTGAACTGGCTTCATCTCCGTTGACAAAGACGTCAGTGGGATAGAATTGTCTTTTCCGATGAATCTAGGTTTAACCTGATGGGAGGATGAGGGTATTTAGGAGGAGAGGGGAGCGATTTGCTGACGCCTGTGTTGTAGAGAGAAACAGGTTTGGCGGGGGTAGTGTTATGGTTTGGGGCGGGATCATGGGAAACAGGAAAACTGATCTGCTTATTGTTAATGGTAATCTTAATGCAGCCAAGAACATTAACCAGGTGTTAAGACCAGTAGCTGTTCCATTCGTTAATCAGCAGGCATCCGCCACATTGATGCACGACAATGCACCTCTGCATACGGCACAGCTAACGCAGCAATACCTAAATGCAAATGGCGTTAACGCCTTGCCTTGGCCGGTCGTTTCTCCTGACCTCAACCCAATCGAGCATATTTGGGATGTTCTTGGCCGTAGAGTTAGGTCAAGACATGTCATCAACAATTTGCAGGACCTACAGAATGCTCTGCAGATGGAATGGAACAACATACCGGCACACATCGTACAACGTTATGTCAATTCCATGAGACGCCGTATTGTACAGGTCATCCGACAAACTTGCGGCCATACCCGGTATTAATCAAATAATCACAACAAAACCATTAGGAGAGCTGCAAAACGTGATTATACTCACAATAACACCAATATCACAGTTTGTGTATTTTTCATTTTTACTCTAAACACATGTAACCGAATTCTGTGCATCTATTAATATTATTATAGTAACCGCTATTTTAAAAAATATTATTTGGGTTTGTAGGCAATTGAATAAGCTAAACAGTGGTACCAAACAGTATACAATTTCTATTATGGATATAAGGAATATTAAGAAAAAACCTCTAGGCACACTCTCTTTATTCGGGGATAGCGCGAACGCAGTCCCCACACCAATAAATTGCGTACCCGAGTAACCCACATTTGGGGCTATCGCAGGCGTCAGCCAAACCGAAGTGCAATGGAAAGGCCTCTTCCTGGGGAAACCGCCTTGAGGATCACGGTATTCCCTGTACCAGGTAAGTATGCTACACACAGGACATGTGGGGTATTTGTAGCACTCGATACAGACAATACAGATGGTATAAGGATAGTAATACATTACCCACAGGTTATAATCATTGCTTGTAATTTATTAACATCGGAATAACTGATCTATTTTATGTCAAGTGGAAATACATTTAATTCTACTTCAAGAAAACAAAATACTGTAGATAAGTTTTCAAAACTTCCCAAAAAGAATGTCTAAACAGAAAAAAGAGAGAATAAATTATGTTGAAGAAAAGATAACTGAATAATCAACACAGCCTGATTACCACCCTTGTCCATGTCTATAAATAGATAATCATATGCAATGTGTGCTAAAAATAAGTTGTCACACATCATTGATCATATTATTCCACTGGGGTGATTAAGAATGGCCGAGTTACAACCACGAGGGTAGCCTGTGAACAGGCGTCGATATATTTTGCCTGGTCAGTCAAATAAATATATTTTAACACAGACTATTAATTGGGTCGTATTGAGTTTCTGAACATGTCAATTTGGCTAGAAGTTAAAAAGTGAAAAAATCGACAGACTGCAACCCTGGCTACCACGAGGGTCATGAAGACCCTGACATGTATGATTTAATGGTTATAAAACCATACACATGTTAGGTAAGCTTGCACATTCATTTTTAAAACTACTTCATTTTATTTTAACAGGTGTCCCATTTAAAGATAATAGTTACAGGCAGGAACATTTGTAGGTGGGTGTGTAATATATCAACGGGCCGAATGGTCGGCGTTGCTAGGGGGGTCAGAGGGCATGCCACTTCCTGATTTATTTTTTAAACTACAATGCAGGAGATGAGTTTACATTTGCCTCAGAATAAGGATAGAGAAAATAACAAATAGTGGATAATAATGTCCGGGCTGCCACCACATCGAAACGCGTATTTAGCCTATGGCAGTGTGGTAATAATATTTCAACATTTACGTTCTGATCGAGCAGATCTTGGCTGGAAAAAATGGGGGGTGCATATGCACCCATCGCACCCCCATGCCTACGTGCCTGTACAACACAACCATCCATAAACATATCCACATAGCTAGTGTTGTAACTTTATATAGAACTTTTTATATACTTTACAGAACTTTAAATAGAACCTGCCGAATAAATTGGATGGCATGTGCAAACAACCGCGTCTGATCTGGATCTACGGTGTTTGGTATTCAGACAAATAATTTAGCGCCACTATACAAATAGCAAACAGTATAGAGCCTGATCAGACAACACGTTCTGTGCACGTTCTGTGTTGTCTGACCTGGCTCTATGTTGTTTGTAAAAGCGACTTTAGTCGTGATTGGCAGGTTGAGGGTTAAGAGGAAAATAGGTACTAATTCAGATACATTTTATTGCAAAAGTTAGGGAATGTTTAAGTAACGTACGTTTATGCACTTCAATGTTCTAATATATTACAACACGGACAATATATTACAACACGGACAAAATATTACGATTATGTTCAATACTAAATAATATGAATAAAGTCAACACAATATTTTGAATCACTGTATTCCGCTAGTGCATATTTAGCATTTTATTGATCTAAGCAGTTGATTTTCAACAAATACAACATGAACACAAGCAACATGTCGAATGTGTATTGCAAGCTGTCAATGTCATGCTGCGACCAATCAGAATCCTTCCAGGTCTAAACGTGTTGGCATATACTAATTTATGACATGGCTTTATATTACTGATTACAAGCAAAGTTATGTGATAAGTATAGATATCGACACTCTTTATTCTCAACTCGCACTCAAGCCCGCATAGAGCTGGCTATCATACCCATATATACCTTCTAGTATTCATACCTGTGTGGATTTTCCACAGCCCGTGTCTCCGGCCACGATGACCACTTGATTTTCTCGTACTAACTCTACGATGTCCGACTTAAACTGGAATATTGGTAATTGTTCTTGATCTGTTTTCACTTTCTTCAACTTTGCCAACTGCAGTGGTATAAATAACATGAGATTGCAATAGAGTGCTTGCCTCCGTCGTGCAGTGGTATAAATAACATGAGATTGCAATAGAGTGCTTGCCTCCATCGTGCAGTGGTATAAATAACACGAGATTGCAATAGAGTGCTTGCTTGCGTCGTGCAGTGGTATAAATAACATGAGATTGCATTAGAGTGCTTGCCTCCGCCTCTGTCGTGCAGTGGTATAAATAACATGAGATTGCAATAGAGAGCTTGCCTCCATCGTGCTGTGGTATAAATAACATGAGATTGCAATAGAGTGCTTGCCTCTGTCGTGCAGTGGTATAAATAACATTAGATTGCAATAGAGTGCTTGCCTCCATCGTGCAGTGGTATAAATAACATGAGATTGCAATAGAGTGCTTGCGTCCATCGTGCAGTGGTATAAATAACATGAGATTGCAATAGAGTGCTTACCTCTCTCGTGCAGTGGTATAAATAACATGAGATTGCAATAGAGTGCTTGCCTCTGCCTCTGTCGTGCAGTGATATAAATAACATGAGATTGCAATATAGAGTGCTTGCCTCCGCCTCCATCGTGCAGTGGTATAAATAACATGAGATTGCAATAGAGTGCTTGCCTCCATCGTGCAGTGGTATAACTAACATGAGATTGCAATAGAGTGCTTGCCTCCGCCTCCGTCGTGCAGTGGTATAAATAACATGAGATTGCAATAGAGTGCTTGCCTCCGCCTCCGTCATGCAGTGGTATAAATAACATGAGATTGCAATAGAGTGCTTGCCTCCATTGTGCAGTGGTATAAATAACATGAGATTGCAATATAGTGCTTGCCTCCATCGTGCAGTGGTATAAATAACATGAGATTGCAATATAGTGCTTGCCTCCATCGTGCAGTGGTATAAATAACATGAGATTGCAATAGAGTGCTTGCCTCCCGTCGTGCAGTGGTATAAATAACATGAGATTGCAATAGAGTGCTTGCCTCCGTCGTGCAGTGGTATAAATAACATGAGATTGCAATAGAGTGCTTGCCTCTGCCTCCGTCGTGCAGTGGTATAAATAACATGAGATTGCAATAGAGTGCTTGCCTCCGCCTCCGTCATGCAGTGGTATAAATAACATGAGATTGCAATAGAGTGCTTGCCTCCGCCTCCATCGTGCAGTGGTATAAATAACATGAGATTGCAATAGAGTGCTTGCCTCCATCGTGCAGTGGTATAAATAACATGAGATTGCAATATAGTGCTTGCCTCCGCCTCCATCGTGCAGTGGTATAAATAACATGAGATTGCAATAGAGTGCTTGCCTCCGCCTCCTCCTGCAGTGGTATAAATAACATGAGATTGCAATAGAGTGCTTGCCTCCGCCTCCGTCGTGCAGTGGTATAAATAACATGAGATTGCAATATAGTGCTTGCCTCCGCCTCCGTCCTGCAGTGGTATAAATAACATGAGATTGCAATAGAGTGCTTGCCTCCGCCTCCGTCAGCAGTGGTATAAATAACATGAGATTGCAATATAGTGCTTGCCTCGTCGTGCAGTGGTATAAATAACATGAGATTGCAATAGAGTGCTTGCCTCCATCGTGCAGTGGTATAAATAACATGAGATTGCAATATAGTGCTTGCCTCCATCGTGCAGTGGTATAAATAACATGAGATTGCAATAGAGTGCTTGCCTCCGCCTCCGTCGTGCAGTGGTATAAATAACATGAGATTGCAATAGAGTGCTTGCCTCCGCCTCCATCATGCAGTGGTATAAATAACATGAGTTTGCAATATAGTGCTTGCCTCTGTCGTGCAGTGGTATAAATAACATGAGATTACAATAGAGTGCTTGCCTCCATCGTGCAGTGGTATAAATAACATGAGATTGCAATATAGTGCTTGCCTCCATCGTGCAGTGGTATAATTAACATGAGATTGCAATAGAGTGCTTGCCTCCGCCTCCGTCGTGCAGTGGTATAAATAACATGAGATTGCAATAGAGTGCTTGCCTCCGCCTCCGTCGTGCAGTGGTATAAATAACATGAGATTGCAATATAGTGCTAGCCTCCGCCTCCGTCCTGCAGTGGTATAAATAACATGAGATTGCAATAGAGTGCTTGCCTCCGCCTCCATCATGCAGTGGTATAAATAACATGAGTTTGCAATATAGTGCTTGCCTCTGTCGTGCAGTGGTATAAATAACATGAGATTACAATAGAGTGCTTGCCTCCATCGTGCAGTGGTATAAATAACATGAGATTGCAATATAGTGCTTGCCTCCATCGTGCAGTGGTATAATTAACATGAGATTGCAATAGAGTGCTTGCCTCCGCCTCCGTCGTGCAGTGGTATAAATAACATGAGATTGCAATAGAGTGCTTGCCTCCGCCTCCGTCGTGCAGTGGTATAAATAACATGAGATTGCAATATAGTGCTAGCCTCCGCCTCCGTCCTGCAGTGGTATAAATAACATGAGATTGCAATAGAGTGCTTGCCTCCGCCTCCGTCATGCAGTGGTATAAATAACATGAGATTGCAATAGAGTGCTTGCATCCATCGTGCAGTGGTATAAATAACATGAGATTGCAATATAGTGCTTGCCTCCGCCTCCATCGTGCAGTGGTATAAATAACATGAGATTGCAATAGAGTGCTAGCCTCCGCCTCCGTCCTGCAGTGGTATAAATAACATGAGATTGCAATAGAGTGCTTGCCTCCGCCTCCGTCATGCAGTGGTATAAATAACATGAGATTGCAATAGAGTGCTTGCCTCTGCCTCCGTCGTGCAGTGGTATAAATAACATGAGATTGCAATAGAGTGCTTGCCTCCGCCTCATCGTGCAGTGGTATAAATAACATGAGATTGCAATAGAGTGCTTGCCTCCGTCGTGCAGTGGTATAAATAACATGAGATTGCAATAGAGTGCTTGCCTCCGTCGTGCAGTGGTATAAATAACATGAGATTGCAATAGAGTGCTTGTCTCCATCGTGCGGTGGTATAAATAACATGAGATTGCAATAGAGTGTTTTCCTCTGCCTCTGTCGTGCATTGGTATAAATAACATGAGATTGCAATAGAGTGCTTGCCTCTGCCTCCGTCGTGCAGTGGTATAAATAACATGAGATTGCAATAGAGTGCTTGCCTCCGCCTCCGTCATGCAGTGGTATAAATAACATGAGATTGCAATATAGTGCTAGCCTCCGCCTCCATCCTGCAGTGGTATAAATAACATGAGATTGCAATAGAGTGCTTGCCTCCATCGTGCAGTGGTATAAATAACATGAGATTGCAATATAGTGCTTGCCTCCGCCTCCATCGTGCAGTGGTATAAATAACATGAATTTGCAATAGAGTGCTAGCCTCCGCCTCCATCCTGCAGTGGTATAAATAACATGAGATTGCAATAGAGTGCTTGCCTCCGCCTCCGTCGTGCAGTGGTATAAATAACATGAGATTGCAATATAGTGATTGCCTCCGCCTCCGTCATGCAGTGGTATAAATAACATGAGTTTGCAATATAGTGCTTGCCTCTGTCGTGCAGTGGTATAAATAACATGAGATTGCAATAGAGTGCTTGCCTCCATCGTGCAGTGGTATAAATAACATGAGATTGCAATATAGTGCTTGCCTCCATCGTGCAGTGGTATAAATAACATGAGATTGCAATAGAGTGCTTGCCTCCGTCGTGCAGTGGTATAAATAACATGAGATTGCAATAGAGTGCTTGCCTCCGTCGTGCAGTGGTATAAATAACATGAGATTGCAATAAAGTGCTTGCCTCCATCGTGCAGTGGTATAAATAACATGAGATTGCAATAGAGTGCTAGCCTCCGCCTCCGTCCTGCAGTGGTATAAATAACATGAGATTGCAATAGAGTGCTTGCCTCCACCTCCGTCATGCAGTGGTATAAATAACATGAGATTGCAATATAGTGCTAGCCTCCGCCTCCGTCCTGCAGTGGTATAAATAACATGAGATTGCAATAGAGTGCTTGCCTCCGCCTCCATCATGCAGTGGTATAAATAACATGAGTTTGCAATATAGTGCTTGCCTCTGTCGTGCAGTGGTATAAATAACATGAGATTACAATAGAGTGCTTGCCTCCATCGTGCAGTGGTATAAATAACATGAGATTGCAATATAGTGCTTGCCTCCATCGTGCAGTGGTATAATTAACATGAGATTGCAATAGAGTGCTTGCCTCCGCCTCCGTCGTGCAGTGGTATAAATAACATGAGATTGCAATAGAGTGCTTGCCTCCGCCTCCGTCGTGCAGTGGTATAAATAACATGAGATTGCAATATAGTGCTAGCCTCCGCCTCCGTCCTGCAGTGGTATAAATAACATGAGATTGCAATAGAGTGCTTGCCTCCGCCTCCGTCATGCAGTGGTATAAATAACATGAGATTGCAATAGAGTGCTTGCATCCATCGTGCAGTGGTATAAATAACATGAGATTGCAATATAGTGCTTGCCTCCGCCTCCATCGTGCAGTGGTATAAATAACATGAGATTGCAATAGAGTGCTAGCCTCCGCCTCCGTCCTGCAGTGGTATAAATAACATGAGATTGCAATAGAGTGCTTGCCTCCGTCATGCAGTGGTATAAATAACATGAGATTGCAATAGAGTGCTTGCCTCTGCCTCCATCGTGCAGTGGTATAAATAACATGAGATTGCAATAGAGTAGTTCTTGCCTCCGTCGTGCAGTCGTATAAATAACATGAGATTGCAATAGAGTGCTTGCCTCTGCCTCCATCGTGCAGTGGTATGAATAACATGAGATTGCAATAGAGTGCTTGCCTCTGCCTCCATCGTGCAGTGGTATAAATAACATGAGATTGCAATAGAGTGCTTGCCTCCGTCGTGCAGTGGTATAAATAACATGAGATTGCAATAGAGTGCTTGCCTCCATCGTGCAGTGGTATAAATAACATGAGATTGCATTAGAGTGCTTGCCTCCATCGTGCAGTGGTATAAATAACATGAGATTGCAATAGAGTGCTTGCCTCCACCTCCGTCATGCAGTGGTATAAATAACATGAGATTGCAATAGAGTGCTTGCCTCCGCCTCCGTCGTGCAGTGGTATAAATAACATGAGATTGCAATAGAGTGCTTGCCTCCGTCGTGCAGTGGTATAAATAACATGAGATTGCAATAGAGTGCTTGCCTCCATCGTGCAGTGGTATAAATAACATGAGATTGCAATAGAGTGCTTGCTTCTGTTGTGCAGTGGTATAAATAACATGAGATTGCAATAGAGTGCTTGCCTCCGCCTCCGTCGTGCAGTGGTATAAATAACATGAGATTGCAATAGAGTGCTTGCCTCCGTCGTGCAGTTGTATAAATAACATGAGATTGCAATAGAGTGCTTGCCTCCGTCGTGCAGTGGTATAAATAACATGAGATTGCAATAGAGTGCTTGCCTCCATCGTGCAGTGGTATAATTAACATGAGATTGCAATAGAGTGCTTGCCTCCGTCGTGCAGTGGTATAAATAACATGAGATTGCAATAGAGTGCTTGTCTCCATCATGCAGTGGTATAAATAACATAAGATTGCAATAGAGTGCTTGCCTCCGCCTCGCAGTGGTATAAATAACATGAGATTGCAATATAGAGTGCTTGCCTCCGCCTCCATCGTGCAGTGGTATAAATAACATGAGATTGCAATAGAGTGCTTGCCTCCATCGTGCAGTGGTATAACTAACATGAGATTGCAATAGAGTGCTTGCCTCTGTATCTGTCGTGCAGTGGTATAAATAACATGAGATTGCAATAGAGTGCTTGCCTCCGCCTCCATCGTGCAGTGGTATAAATAACATGAGATTGCAATAGAGTGCTTGCCTCCATCGTGCAGTGGTATAACTAACATGAGATTGCAATAGAGTGCTTGCCTCTGTATCTGTCGTGCAGTGGTATAAATAACATGAGATTGCAATAGAGTGCTTGCCTCCGCCTCCATCGTGCAGTGGTATAAATAACATGAGATTGCAATAGAGTGCTTGCCTCCATCGTGCAGTGGTATAACTAACATGAGATTGCAATAGAGTGCTTGCCTCTGTATCTGTCGTGCAGTGGTATAAATAACATGAGATTGCAATAGAGTGCTTGCCACGTTGTGCAGTGGTATAAATAACATGAGATTGCAATAGAGTGCTTGCCTCCATCGTGCAGTGGTATAAATAACATGAGATTGCAATAGAGTGCTTGCCTCCGCCTCCGTCGTGCAGTGGTATAAATAATATGAGATTGCAATAAAGTTCTTGCCTCCGTCGTGCAGTGGTATAAATAATATGAGATTGCAATAGAGTGCTTGCCTCCGTCGTGCAGTGGTATAAATAATATGAGATTGCAATAGAGTGCTTGCCTCCGCCTCCATCGTGCAGTGGTATAAATAACATGAGATTGCAATAGAGTGCTTGCCTCCGTCGTGCAGTTGTATAAATAACATGAGATTGCAATAGAGTGCTTGCCTCCGTCGTGCAGTGGTATAAATAACATGAGATTGCAATAGAGTGCTTGCCTCCATCGTGCAGTGGTATAAATAACATGAGATTGCAATAGAGTGCTTGCCTCCGTCATGCAGTGGTATAAATAACATGAGATTGCAATAGAGTGCTTGCCTCCATCGTGCAGTGGTATTACTAACATGAGATTGCAATAGAGTGCTTGCCTCTGTATCTGTCGTGCAGTGGTATAAATAACATGAGATTGCAATAGAGTGCTTGCCTCCGCCTCCATCGTGCAGTGGTATAAATAACATGAGATTGCAATAGAGTGCTTGCCTCCATCGTGCAGTGGTATAACTAACATGAGATTGCAATAGAGTGCTTGCCTCTGTATCTGTCGTGCAGTGGTATAAATAACATGAGATTGCAATAGAGTGCTTGCCTCCGCCTCCGTCATGCAGTGGTATAAATAACATGAGATTGCAATAGAGTGCTTGCCTCCGCCTCCGTCGTGCAGTGGTATAAATAACATGAGATTGCAATAGAGTGCTTGCCTCCGTCGTGCGGTTGTATAAATAACATGAGATCGTCGTGCAGTTGTATAAATAACATGAGATTGCAATAGAGTGCTTGCCTCCGTTGTGCAGTGGTATAAATAACATGAGATTGCAATAGTGCTTGCCTCCATCGTGCAGTGGTATAAATAACATGAGATTGTAATAGAGTACTTGCCTCCGTCATGCAGTGGTATAAATAACATGAGATTGCAATAGAGTGCTTGCCTCCATCGTGCAGTGGTATAAATAACATGAGATTGCAATAGAGTGCTTGCCTCCGCCTCCGTCGTGCAGTGGTATAAATAACATGAGATTGCAATATAGAGTGCTTGCCTCCGCCTCCATCGTGCAGTGGTATAAATAACATGAGATTGCAATAGAGTGCTTGCCTCCATCGTGCAGTGGTATAACTAACATGAGATTGCAATAGAGTGCTTGCCTCTGTATCTGTCATGCAGTGGTATAAATAACATGAGATTGCAATAGAGTGCTTGCCTCCGTCGTGCAGTGGTATAAATAACATGAGATTGCAATATAGTGCTTGCCTCTGTCGTGCAGTGATATAAATAACATGAGATTGCAATAGAGTGCTTGCCTCCATCGTGCAGTGGTATAAATAACATGAGATTGCAATATAGTGCTTGCCTCCATCGTGCAGTGGTATAAATAACATGAGATTGCAATAGAGTGCTTGCCTCCGCCTCCGTCGTGCAGTGGTATAAAGAACATGAGATTGCAATATAGAGTGCTTGCCTCCACCTCCGTCGTTCAGTGGTATAAATAACAGGAGATTGGAATAGAGTGCTTGCCTCTGTCGTGCAGTGGTATAAATAACATGAGATTGCAATATAGAGTGCTTGCCTCCGCCTCCGTCGTGCAGTGGTATAAATAACATGAGATTGCAATAGAGTGCTTGCCTCCGTCGTGCAGTTGTATAAATAACATGAGATTGCAATAGAGTGCTTGCCTCCGTCGTGCAGTGGTATAAATAACATGAGATTGCAATAGAGTGCTTGCCTCCACCTCCGTCATGCAGTGGTATAAATAACATGAGATTGCAATAGAGTGCTTGCCTCCGCCTCCATCGTGCAGTGGTATAAATAACATGAGATTGCAATAGAGTGCTTGCCTCCGGCGTGCAGTTGTATAAATAACATGAGATTGCAATAGAGTGCTTGCCTCCGTTGTGCAGTGGTATAAATAACATGAGATTGCAATAGAGTGCTTGCCTCCGTCGTGCAGTGGTATAAATAACATGAGATTGCAATAGAGTGCTTGCCTCCGTCGTGCAGTGGTATAAATAACATGAGATTGCAATAGAGTGCTTGTCTCCATCATGCAGTGGTATAAATAACATGAGATTGCAATAGAGTGCTTGTCTCCATCGTGCAGTGGTATAAATAACATGAGATTGCAATAGAGTGCTTGCCTCCGTCTCCGTCGTGCAGTTGTATAAATAACATGAGATTGCAATAGAGTGCTTGCCTCCGTCGTGCAGTGGTATAAATAACATGAGATTGCAATAGAGTGCTTGCCTCCACCTCCGTCATGCAGTGGTATAAATAACATGAGATTGCAATAGAGTGCTTGCCTCCGCCTCCATCGTGCAGTGGTATAAATAACATGAGATTGCAATAGAGTGCTTGCCTCCGTCGTGCAGTTGTATAAATAACATGAGATTGCAATAGAGTGCTTGCCTCCGTCGTGCAGTGGTATAAATAACATGAGATTGCAATAGAGTGCTTGCCTCCATCGTGCAGTGGTATAAATAACATGAGATTGCAATAGAGTGCTTGCCTCCGTCGTGCAGTGGTATAAATAACATGAGATTGCAATAGAGTGCTTGCCTCCGTCGTCCATTGGTTAAGGTCGCCGACTTGTATACCACTGTAACCTATCATCATTGATGGTCACGGGTTCAAGCCCTGCTCAGTCTGTGTCTGTTTATATGAAAAAGTTGGCAGTTTCTTATGGAGGAGGTTGGTACACCAACTACTGGTTAACCGCTGGGGCCTGCCCAGGAAAGGTGTTGTTAGGTAAACTGCCCGTCGCTCATAAGGCCAATCGGTAGCGACATTAAATAAACTTAAATCAAAAATAAAATATTGCTTGCAAACACCACGGCTCATTCTCGGTAGGCTAGGTCAGAATGTATGGGGGAATGAGAAAAGGCCTGATTGAGCCATTAAATGCTACTATTCAATAAACTTCAACAAAATAGGGTTAAAATCAAAACAACATATAATTAGAAGGAGTGCTTTACATTTCAATGACTGTAAATTAACTAGACTAGATTTTGTACAAAAATTGTGAAAAAAAAGTTTAATTTTTAAATTTTATTACTTTATAGGTTTAAGTACTACAACGAGGGGGCAAGTCAGGGTCCCTAGTGCGACTAATTCACACATGTCATCACCTAGGATGAGAGATTGTTAAACATCGCTAAACTTGGAACAGATTAATTAACCAATCATCAGGCATTGCTGACAAGGCTGTTTATTTAATTATTATGTTAATAAAGTTTATGCAATACATGTATATATATTATTCTCCTGCCTATATCAACAGGGAGAAGAACCATATACGTTTTCCTTCCTTCTAATCCCTTTTAGTCTAGTGCTGTTAATTTATATGTAAAACGTTCTTGTTTACGTATGTAACATTGTTAATTTATATGTAAAACGTTCTTGTTTACGTAACATTTCTTTAAATTAGGGATGGCGACTATTCGAATATTCGCTCAAACGTCCGAATATCCGAATACTTCGAATATTCGGTGAAAATATATCATATTTGCAAAAATGATATAAACTCATAAATCCGATACGTTGCTTTCTTTTACGATTTGAAGCCATCATAAAACCTTCCAATACAAAAGAAATTGCCCCAGGATGTTTGAATAAACAATGTTACATCCATGGCAAGTGTTAATTGACACTCTGCCATGTAATTGGATAATTACAGTAGGTGTCTAAGGTGTTTAATTATGATGTCGAAACTGTTTAGACGAGAAAATTCCTTTGAAATATTACAGACAAGCTGCAACATCCACCATGTGTTTCTTAAATTTATAATTAACTGCTCAATATTATCCAAAAGTACTATATAAAATACGATCTTTATGATGTTGGCCTCAAAAAAATGCCACTCACTCAGTCATACATTTGGAAAAACTACAATCGCGCAGGGAATAAGAAAACTGCTAGGTGCAAATTGGATTTAACAGATTCGGGTACAAGATCAATCTGAATAATCATTTGAAAAACAAACACACTTCAACGGAAAGCAGTTCAAGTGACATCGGCTTCATTTGTGAAAACGCCAATAAATGTACAGTGGCCGATAACAATATACTGAATGAATCGTCGTCATATTTGCATGGCCTTACAGGAAGAAGATGACGTAATTTAAAAGTAGCTTAATTTGGCATTTCTTATAACAGTTTGAGTGATTTTGAGTTTTTAATATAAGTCAACCAAATATTCGAATATTCGAATACCTTACTGACCGGATATTCGGATAGTGAAATCACTATTCGTTGCCATCCTTAGTAAAAATACTGAAATAAAACAATGTTTAAACGAATCTATCTTCCTCAAAACTCAATCATGAATTTCAAAAAGATATGTGCAATGATTAGTCATAAACAAACTAATTAGTCAAAATAATAATGTTACACTTGAACAATTAAAACCATTTTTGATCCAATGAATTGTTTCAGTACGTGAATAGTTTCTCCAATGCTCTAAGAGAGAGATGGGTACATGTGGAAGTTGTGATAGCGCAGTGGTAGCACGGTCACTTCAGGTGTGAAGGGCGGGAGTTCAAGCCCCACTGGAGCTGCTACAGTTGTGTCCTTAGGCAAGGCATATAAATTCAATTTGCATCTACTCTCTCCCTCGTGGCGATGGATTCCATCAGGAATGAGGTCTCGAGGGCGATTAATATAAGTTGTAGGAACTTGTTTCGCAATCGAGCTAAAATAAATTTGTTTAATAAAATGCTCTTAATACCATAGCATTCAACATGATATCTGATAATTATAGGGTTCACAAAACTGAAATACCGAGCATAACCTACATACCCCAACATCTATTAAATCCCCCCACCCCACTACGCCCAACATCTATTAAATCCCCCACCCCACTACGCCCAACATCTATTAAATCCCCCCCACCCCACTACGCCCAACATCTATTAAATCCCCCCACACACCACGCCCAAATTGTCGCAATATCAGCAATAGGGGGTGAAAAAAGAAGCTATGACCAACACTACAGCAGGAGATGGGAGATATGGATGCATGGGATGGGAGATATGGATGCATGGGATGGGAGATATGGAGATATGGATGCATGGGATGGGAGATATGGATGCATGGGATGGGAGATATGGATGCATGGGATGGGAGATATGGAGATATGGATGCATGGGATGGGAGATATGGATGCATGGGATGGGAGATATGGATGAATGGGATGGGAGATATGGAGATATGGATGCATGGGATGGGAGATATGGATGCATGGGATGGGAGAGACACAGACAAAGCCTCCATTTTTGATGAAATGCAATAATATTGATAATTACCTTCTGTTTTTGCTGGAAGTCCATGAAATGCAGTAAGATATTGTTAAACTCCTTCACTCTCTGCACAGTAACCTCTTTCTCCACATCACAATCTGTTACATATATACAAACGACTGATTAACATATAAACCATTCACATTATTAACATATACAAACCATTCACATGATTAACATAAACAAACCATTCACATGATTAACATAAACAAACCATTCACATGATTAATATAAACAAACCATTCACATGATTAACATAAACAAACCATTCACATGATTAACATAAACAAACCATTCACATGATTAACATATACAAACCATTCACATGATTAACATAAACCATTCACATGATTAACATAAACAAACCATTCACATGATTAATATAAACAAACCATTCACATGATTAACATAAACAAACCATTCACATGATTAACATAAACAAACCATTCACATGATTAACATAAACAAACCATTCACATGATTAATATAAACAAACCATTCACATGATTAACATAAACAAACCATTCACATGATTAACATATACAAACCATTCACATGATTAATATATACAAACCATTCACATGATTAACATAAACAAACCATTCACATGATTAACATAGAGCAACCCATTCACATGATTAACATAAACAAACCATTCACATGATTAATATAAACAAACCATTCACATGATTAACATAAACAAACCATCCACATGATTAACATAGAGCAACCCATTCACATGATTAACATAAACCATTCACATGATTAACATAAACCATTCATATGATTAACATAAACCATTCATATGATTAATATAAACCATTCACATGATTAACATAAACCATTCACATGATTAACATAAACCATTCACATGATTAACATAAACCATTCACATGATTAACATAAACCATTCACATGATTAACATAAACCATTCATATGATTAACATAAACCATTCATATGATTAATATAAACCAATCCATTCACACACTCTATGACCAGGTTGCTTGAACTGGTTTCAGGGGAGATAACATCTAAAGCATAACATTGACAAGGGACAGATGCACAACACAGGATGGCAAACTTATATAAGAATAGCTCACATGGTGAGTGAGCTAACACATTCAACACCAAGTAACTCACACTGGTGAGTGAGCTAACACATTCAACACCAAGTAACTCACACTGGTGAGTGAGCTAACACATTCAACACCAAGTAACTCACACTGGTGAGTGAGCTAACACATTCAACACCAAGTACCTCACACTGGTGAGTGAGCTAACACATTCAACACCAAGTAACTCACACTGGTGAGTGAGCTAACACTTCAACACCAAGTACTCAAACCAACACCAAGTAACCACTGGTGAGTGAGCTAACACATTCAACACCAAGTAACTCACATGGACTGGTGAGTGAGCTAACACATTCAACACCAAGTAACTCACACTGGTGAGTGAGCTAACACATTCAACACCAAGTAACTCACACTGGTGAGTGAGCTAACACATTCAACACCAAGTACCTCACACTGGTGAGTGAGCTAACACATTCAACACCAAGTAACTCACACTGGTGAGTGAGCTAACACATTCAACACCAAGTAACTCACACTGGTGAGTGAGCTAACACATTCAACACCAAGTAACTCACACTGGTGAGTGAGCTAACACATTCAACACCAAGTAACTCACACTGGTGAGTGAGCTAACACATTCAACACCAAGTACCTCACACTGGTGAGGAGCTAACACATTCAACACCAAGTAACTCACACTGGTGAGTGAGCTAACACATTCAACACCAAGTAACTCACACTGGTGAGTGAGCTAACACATTCAACACCAAGTAACTCACACTGGTGAGTGAGCTAACACATTCAACACCAAGTAACTCACACTGGTGAGTGAGCTAACACATTCAACACCAAGTAACTCACACTGGTGAGTGAGCTAACACATTCAACACCAAGTAACTCACACTGGTGAGTGAGCTAACACATTCAACACCAAGTACCTCACACTGGTGAGTGAGCTAACACATTCAACACCAAGTAACTCACACTGGTGAGTGAGCTAACACATTCAACACCAAGTAACTCACACTGGTGAGTGAGCTAACACATTCAACACCAAGTAACTCACACTGGTGAGTGAGCTAACACATTCAACACCAAGTAACTCACACTGGTGAGTGAGCTAACACATTCAACACCAAGTAACTCACACTGGTGAGTGAGCTAACACATTCAACACCAAGTAACTCACAACTGGTGAGTGAGCTAACACATTCAACACCAAGTAACTCACACTGGTGAGTGAGCTAACACATTCAACACCAAGTAACTCACACTGGTGAGTGAGCTAACACATTCAACACCAAGTAACTCACACTGGTGAGTGAGCTAACACATTCAACACCAAGTACCTCACACTGGTGAGTGAGCTAACACATTCAACACCAAGTAACTCACACTGGTGAGTGAGCTAACACATTCAACACCAAGTAACTCACACTGGTGAGTGAGCTAACACATTCAACACCAAGTAACTCACACTGGTGAGTGAGCTAACACATTCAACACCAAGTAACTCACACTGGTGAGTGAGCTAACACATTCAACACCAAGTAACTCACACTGGTGAGTGAGCTAACACATTCAACACCAAGTAACTCACAACTGGTGAGTGAGCTAACACATTCAACACCAAGTAACTCACATGACTGGTGAGTGAGCTAACACATTCAACACCAAGTAACTCACAACTGGTGAGTGAGCTAACACATTCAACACCAAGTAACTCACACTGGTGAGTGAGCTAACACATTCAACACCAAGTAACTCACACTGGTGAGTGAGCTAACACATTCAACACCAAGTAACTCACATGGTGAGTGAGCTAACACATTCAACACCAAGTAACTCACACTGGTGAGTGAGCTAACACATTCAACACCAAGTAACTCACATGGTGAGTGAGCTAACACATTCAACACCAAGTAACTCACACTGGTGAGTGAGCTAACACATTCAACACCAAGTAACTCACATGGTGAGTGAGCTAACACATTCAACACCAAGTAACTCACAACTGGTGAGTGAGCTAACACATTCAACACCAAGTAACTCACATGGTGAGTGAGCTAACACATTCAACACCAAGTAACTCACATGGACTGGTGAGTGAGCTAACACATTCAACACCAAGTAACTCACATGGTGAGTGAGCTAACACATTCAACACCAAGTAACTCACATGGACTGGTGAGTGAGCTAACACATTCAACACCAAGTAACTCACATGGTGAGTGAGTTAACACATTCAACACCAAGTAACTCACATGGTGAGTGAGCTAACACATTCAACACCAAGTAACTCACATGGTGAGTGAGCTAACACATTCAACACCAAGTAACTCACATGGTGAGTGAGCTAACACATTCAACACCAAGTAACTCACATGACTGGTGAGTGAGCTAACACATTCAACACCAAGTAACTCACATGGACTGGTGAGTGAGCTAACACATTCAACACCAAGTAACTCACATGGTGAGTGAGCTAACACATTCAACACCAAGTAACTCACATGGTGAGTGAGCTAACACATTCAACACCAAGTAACTCACATGGTGAGTGAGCTAACACATTCAACACCAAGTAACTCACATGGTGAGTGAGCTAACACATTCAACACCAAGTAACTCACATGGTGAGTGAGCTAACACATTCAACACCAAGTAACTCACATGGTGAGTGAGCTAACACATTCAACACCAAGTAACTCACATGGTGAGTGAGCTAACACATTCAACACCAAGTAACTCACATGGACTGGTGAGTGAGCTAACACATTCAACACCAAGTAACTCACATGGTGAGTGAGCTAACACATTCAACACCAAGTAACTCACATGGTGAGTGAGCTAACACATTCAACACCAAGTACCTCACATGGACTGGTGAGTGAGCTAACACATTCAACACCAAGTAACTCACATGGTGAGTGAGCTAACACATTCAACACCAAGTAACTCACATGGTGAGTGAGCTAACACATTCAACACCAAGTAACTCACACTGGTGAGTGAGCTAACACATTCAACACCAAGTAACTCACATGGTGAGTGAGCTAACACATTCAACACCAAGTAACTCACATGGTGAGTGAGCTAACACATTCAACACCAAGTAACTCACATGGTGAGTGAGCTAACACATTCAACACCAAGTAACTCACATGGACTGGTGAGTGAGCTAACACATTCAACACCAAGTAACTCACATGGTGAGTGAGCTAACACATTCAACACCAAGTAACTCACATAGTGAGTGAGCTAACACATTCAACACCAAGTAACTCACACTGGTGAGTGAGCTAACACATTCAACACCAAGTAACTCACATGGACTGGTGAGTGAGCTAACACATTCAACACCAAGTAACTCACATGATGAGTGAGCTAACACATTCAACACCAAGTAACTCACATGGACTGGTGAGTGAGCTAACACATTCAACACCAAGTAACTCACATGGTGAGTGAGCTAACACATTCAACACCAAGTAACTCACATGGTGAGTGAGCTAACACATTCAACACCAAGTAACTCACATGGTGAGTGAGCTAACACATTCAACACCAAGTAACTCACATGGACTGGTGAGTGAGCTAACACATTCAACACCAAGTAACTCACATGGTGAGTGAGCTAACACATTCAACACCAAGTAACTCACATGGACTGGTGGGTGAGCTAACACATTCAACACCAAGTACCTCACATGGACTGGTGAGTGAGCTAACACATTCAACACCAAATACCTCACATGGACTGGTGAGTGAGCTAACACATTCAACACCAAGTAACTCACATGGACTGGTACACACATTCAACACCAAGTAACTCACATGGACTGGTACACACATTCAACACCAAGTAACTCACATGGACTGGTGCACACATTCAACACCAAGTAACTCACATGGACTGGTGCACACATTCAACACCAAGTACCTGACATGGACTGGTACACACATTCAACACCAAGTAACTCACATGGACTGGTACACACATTCAACACCAAGTAACTCACATGGACTGGTACACACATTCAACACCAAGTAACTCACATGGACTGGTACACACATTCAACACCAAGTAACTCACATGGACTGGTGAGTAAGCTAACACATTCAACACCAAGTAACTCACATGGACTGGTACACACATTCAACACCAAGTAACTCACATGGACTGGTACACACATTCAACACCAAGTAACTCACATGGACTGGTGCACACATTCAACACCAAGTAACTCACATGGACTGGTGAGTGAGCTAACACATTCAACACCAAGTACCTCACATGGACTGGTGAGTGAGCTAACACATTCAACACCAAGTAACTCACATGGACTGGTGAGTGAGCTAACACATTCAACACCAAGTAACTCACATGGACTGGTGAGTGTCAACACCAAGTAACTCACATGGACTGGTCACACATTCAACACCAAGTAACTCACATGGTGAGTGAGCTAACACATTCAACACCAAGTAACTCACATGGACTGGTGCACACATTCAACACCAAGTACCTCACATGGACTGGTGGTAACACATTCAACACCAAGTAACTCACATGGACTGGTGAGAGCACACACATTCAACACCAAGTAACTCACATGGACTGGTACACACATTCAACACCAAGTAACTCACATGGACTGGTACACACATTCAACACCAAGTAACTCACATGGACTGGTGAGTGAGCTAACACATTCAACACCAAGTAACTCACATGGACTGGTGCACACATTCAACACCAAGTAACTCACATGGACTGGTACACACATTCAACACCAAGTAACTCACATGGACTGGTACACACATTCAACACCAAGTAACTCACATGGACGGTGTAACACATTCAACACCAAGTAACTCACATGGACTGGTACATAAGCTACACATTCAACACCAAGTAACTCACAGGACTGGTCACATTCAACACCAAGTAACTCACATGGACTGGTTACACATTCAACACCAAGTAACTCACATGGACTGGTGCACACATTCAACACCAAGTAACTCACATGGACTGGTGATTCAACAATAACACATTCAACACCAAGTAACTCACATGGACTGGTACACACATTCAACACCAAGTAACTCACATGGACTGGTACACACATTCAACACCAAGTAACTCACATGGACTGGTGAGCTAACACATTCAACACCAAGTAACTCACATGGACTGGTACACACATTCAACACCAAGTAACTCACATGGACTGGTACACACATTCAACACCAAGTAACTCACATGGACTGGTGCTAACACATTCAACACCAAGTACCTCACATGGACTGGTGAGTGAGCTAACACATTCAACACCAAGTACCTCACATGGACTGGTGAGTTAACACATTCAACACCAAGTAACTCACATGGACTGGTACACACATTCAACACCAAGTAACTCACATGGACTGGTACACACATTCAACACCAAGTAACTCACATGGACTGGTGCACACATTCAACACCAAGTAACTCACATGGACTGGTGCACACATTCAACACCAAGTAACTCACATGGACTGGTACACACATTCAACACCAAGTAACTCACATGGACTGGTACACACATTCAACACCAAGTAACTCACATGGACTGGTACACACATTCAACACCAAGTAACTCACATGGACTGGTGAGTAAGCTAACACATTCAACACCAAGTAACTCACATGGACTGGTACACACATTCAACACCAAGTAACTCACATGGACTGGTACACACATTCAACACCAAGTAACTCACATGGACTGGTGCACACATTCAACACCAAGTAACTCACATGGACTGGTGAGTGAGCTAACACATTCAACACCAAGTACCTCACATGGACTGGTGAGTGAGCTAACACATTCAACACCAAGTAACTCACATGGACTGGTGAGTGAGCTAACACATTCAACACCAAGTAACTCACATGGACTGGTGAGTGACCTAACACATTCAACACCAAGTAACTCACATGGACTGGTACACACATTCAACACCAAGTAACTCACATGGACTGGTGAGTGAGCTAACACATTCAACACCAAGTACCTGACATGGACTGGTGCACACATTCAACACCAAGTAACTCACATGGACTGGTGCACATATTCAACACCAAGTAACTCACATGGACTGGTGCACACATTCAACACCAAGTAACTCACATGGACTGGTACACACATTCAACACCAAGTAACTCACATGGACTGGTGCACATATTCAACACCAAGTAACTCACATGGACTGGTACACACATTCAACACCAAGTAACTCACATGGACTGGTGCACACATTCAACACCAAGTAACTCACATGGACTGGTACACACATTCAACACCAAGTAACTCACATGGACTGGTGAGTGAGCTAACACATTCAACACCAAGTAACTCACATGGACTGGTACATACATTCAACACCAAGTAACTCACATGGACTGGTGAGTGAGCTAACACATTCAACACCAAGTAACTCACATGGACTGGTACACACATTCAACACCAATTAACTCACATGGACTAGTACACACATTCAACACCAAGTAATGCACATGGACTGGTACACACATTCAACACCAAGTAACTCACATGGACTGGTGCACACATTCAACACCAAGTACCTGACATGGACTGGTGCACCCATTCAACACCAAGTAACTCACATGGACTGGTGCACCCATTCAATACCAAGTAGCTGACATGGACTGGTGCACCCATTCAACACCAAGTAACTGACATGGACTGGTGTACCCATTCAACACCAAGTAACTCACATGGACTGGTGCACACATTCAACACCAAGTAACTCACATGGACTGGTGCACACATTCAACACCAAGTACCTGACATGGACTGGTGCACCCATTCAACACCAAGTAACTCACATGGACTGGTGCACCCATTCAATACCAAGTAGCTGACATGGACTGGTGCACCCATTCAACACCAAGTAACTGGCATGGACTGGTGCACCCAGTCAACACCAAGTAACTGACATGGACTGGTGCACCCATTCAACACCAAGTAACTGACATGGACTGGTACACCCATTCAATACCAAGTAGCTGACATGGACTGGTGCACCCATTCAACACCAAGTAACTACCATGGACTGGTGCACCCAATCAACACCAAGTAACTGAAATGGACTGGTGCACCCATTCAATACCAAGTAACTGACATGGACTGGTGCACCCATTCAACACCAAGTAACTGACATGGACTGGTACACCCATTCAATACCAAGTAGCTGACATGGACTGGTGCACCCATTCAACACCAAGTAACTGACATGGACTGGTGCACCCATTCAACACCAAGTAACTGACATGGACTGGTGCACCCATTCAACACCAAGTAAATGACATGGACTGGTGCACCCATTCAACACCAAGTAACACACATGGACTGGTGCACCCATTCAACACCAAGTAACTCACATGGACTGGTGCATGATATTTTTAGACCAATAAATTGATAAGAAATTTACATTTGGACCAGTTCATTTATCAAAATGTGTAATTTTGTCTAAAAATAGTCATATTACTGGCAAAAAGTGCAGACCTGATGAGACGGCTTATGAGCTGGCTCATCTGGATCTACACTTTTTGTAAGCCTATTTAGAGGTCTGTAGTATTGAAAGGGTTAACAGCAGCTCTACCATTAACTATACAAACAATTTCTTCTACAATGATTGGGAAACAAGCTTTTAACAACTTATATTAACCACTCTCATTGGCACGGATGAAAGTGTATATATGATCCTTTGTGTGGGATGACACTGGAATACTCGGAGAAAATTCACCTGTCCAATTTAGTAAGCACTGTTGTGAAATAAGAAAGTTTTATTGCAAAACTGAACATGTATACAAAGCTTACCTGCCAACCTTCCTTTCTTTATGAAATCATCAACATGTATACAAAGCTTACCTGCCAACCGTCCTTTCTTTATGAAATCATCAACATGTATACAAAGCTTACCTGCCAACCGTCCTTTCTTTATGAAATCATCAACATGTATACAAAGCTTACCTGCCAACCGTCCTTTCTTTATGAAATCATCAACATGTATACAAAGCTTACCTGCCAACCTTCCTTTCTTTATGAAATCATCAACATGTATACAAAGCTTACCTGCCAACCTTCCTTTCTTTATGAAATCATCAACATGTATACAAAGCTTACCTGCCAACCTTCCTTTCTTTATGAAATCATCAACATGTATACAAAGCTTACCTGCCAACCTTCCTTTCTTTATGAAATCATCAACATGTATACAAAGCTTACCTGCCAACCTTCCTTTCTTTATGAAATCATCAACATGTATACAAAGCTTACCTGCCAACCTTCCTTTCTTTATGAAATCATCAACATGTATACAAAGCTTACCTGCCAACCTTCCTTTCTTTATGAAATCATCAACATGTATACAAAGCTTACCTGCCAACCTTCCTTTCTTTATGAAATCATCAACATGTATACAAAGCTTACCTGCCAACCTTCCTTTCTTTATGAAATCATCAACATGTATACAAAGCTTACCTGCCAACCTTCCTTTCTTTATGAAATCATCAACATGTATACAAAGCTTACCTGCCAACCTTCCTTTCTTTATGAAATCATCAACATGTATACAAAGCTTACCTGCCAACCTTCCTTTCTTTATGAAATCATCAACATGTATACAAAGCTTACCTGCCAACCTTCCTTTCTTTATGAAATCATCAACATCTCGGTTTTTCAGTGATATATTTATGCGGTTTCGTTTATCGTAGTGCATTGGAAGACCCAGCTGAGATTGGACGGAGGAACAAGTCTGATGTTCTTCTACAAATACAGTAATGTACACACAAATGTATGTATTTCAATTGTTTTATTAAGGCCAAATATAAAAATCCTGTGTTTACTGTTTTAGGCAAAATAAAATTAAAAAATAATGTCGGTCGATAGGGAATTTCTTTTTGGGGCCTAATTTATATTGTACCCACAGCTTATGCCACACAGCGACTCTGTAGCCATTATTGGTGGAGGAAGACCCCAAGTGCCCTCCCAGCAGTAATTAATACACAAGAAGACCCCAAGTGCCCTCCGAGCAGTAATTAATACACAAGCAGACCCCAAGTGCCCTCCGAGCAGTAATTAATACACAAGCAGACCCCAAGTGCCCTCCGAGCAGTAATTAATACACAAGAAGACCCAAAGTGCCCTCCGAGCAGTAATTAATACACAAGAAGACCCCAAGTGCCCTCCGAGCAGTAATTAATACACAAGAAGACCCCAAGTTCCCTCCGAGCAGTAATTAATACACAAGAAGACCCCAAGTGCCCTCCGAGCAGTAATTAATACACAAGAAGACCCCAAGTGCCCTCCGAGCAGTAATTAATACACAAGAAGACCCCAAGTGCCCTCCGAGCAGTAATTAATACACAAGAAGACCCCAAGTGCCCTCCGAGCAGTAATTAATACACAAGAAGACCCCAAGTGCCCTCCGAGCAGTAATTAATACACAAGAAGACCCCAAGTGCCCTCCGAGCAGTAATTAATACACAAGAAGACCCCAAGTGCCCTCCGAGCAGTAATTAATACACAAGAAGACCCCAAGTGCCCTCCGAGCAGTAATTAATACACAAGAAGACCCCAAGTGCCCTCCGAGCAGTAATTAATACACAAGAAGACCCCAAGTGCCCTCCGAGCAGTAATTAATACACAAGAAGACACCAAGTGCCCTCCGAGCAGTAATTAATACACAAGAAGACCCCAAGTGCCCTCCGAGCAGTAATTAATACACAAGCAGACCCCAAGTGCCCACCGAGCAGTAATTAATACACAAGCAGACCCCAAGTGCCCACCGAGCAGTAATTAATACACAAGCAGACCCCAAGTGCCACCGAGCAGTAATTATACAAGCAGACCCCAAGTGCCACCGAGCAGTAATTAATACACAAGCAGACCCCAAGTGCCCACCGAGCAGTAATTAATACACAAGCAGACCCCAAGTGCCCACCGAGCAGTAATTAATACACAAGCAGACCCCAAGTGCCCTCCGAGCAGTAATTAATACACAAGAAGACCCCAAGTGCCCACCGAGCAGTAATTAATACACAAGAAGACCCCAAGTGCCCTCCGAGCAGTAATTAATACACAAGAAGGTACCTGGGTAGAATCACCGACCATCCTCAAGCCAGATGGATAGCTTCCTCACCTGAATGAATCCAACACCCCCAGTGGGATTCGAACCTGTAGCGATGAGGGGCAGGTGATTTGATGTCACTCGGCCACGGAGGCATGACCATTCTAAGCAAGTCTCAAATGAAGGGAGACATTAGTTTAGTCTAAACATTATTTTTATTTCAGTATTTTTGCATGTAATCAAGAAATGAACATCTTACATATAATTTAACAGTAATAGACTGAAAGGGACTATTCTAAGCACGTCTGAAAGGAAGTGGAACCAGTCTAAACAATGAGTGATGTGGAGGTATGGCAGGGTATATGAGGTATAGCAGAGTATATGAGGTATGGCAGAGTATATGAGGTATGGCAGAGTATATGAGGTATGGCAGAGTATATGAGGTATGGCAGAGTATATGAGGTATGGCAGGGTATATGGCAGAGTATATGAGGTATGGCAGAGTATATGAGGTATGGCAGAGTATATAGCAGAGTATATGAGGTATGGCAGAGTATGAGGTATGGCAGAGTATATGGCATAGTATATGAGGTATGGCAGAGTATATGAGGTATGGCAGAGTATATGGCATAGTATATGAGGTATGGCAGAGTATATGGCATAGTATATGAGGTATGGCAGAGTATATGAGGTATGGCAGAGTATATGAGGAGTATATGACGTATGGCAGAGTATATGAGGAGTATATGACGTATGGCAGAGTATATGAGGTATGGCAGAGTATATGAGATATGGCAGAGTATATGAGGTATGGCAGAGTATATGAGATATGGCAGAGTATATGACGTATGACAGAGTATATGACGTAAGACAGACTATATGGCATAGTATATGGCAGAGTATATGAGGTATGGCAGAGTATATGAGATATGGCAGAGTATATGAGGTATGGCAGAGTATATGAGGTATGGCAGAGTATATGAGATATGGCAGAGTATATGAGGTATGGCAGAGTATATGGCATAGTATATGAGGTATGGCATAGTATATGAGGTATGACAGAGTATATGAGGTATAGCAGAGTATATGGCATAGTATATGAGGTATGGCAGAGTATATGAGATATGACAGAGTATATGGCATAGTATATGAGGTATGTCAGAGTATATGGCAGAGTATATGAGGTATGGCATAGTATATGAGGTATGGCAGAGTATATGAGGTATGGCAGAGTATATGGCAGAGTATATGACGTATGACAGAGTATATGACGTAAGACAGACTATATGGCATAGTATATGGCAGAGTATATGAGGTATGGCAGAGTATATGAGGTATGGCATAGTATATGAGGTATGGCAGAGTATATATATGGCAGAGTATATGAGGTATGGCAGAGTATATGAGGTATGGCAGAGTATATGAGATATGGCAGAGTATATGAGGTATGGCAGAGTATATGAGGTATGGCAGAGTATATGAGGTATGGCAGAGTATATGAGGTATGGCAGAGTATATGAGGTATGGCAGAGTATATGGCAGAGTATATGAGGTATGGCAGAGTATATGGCAGAGTATATGAGGTATGACAGAGTATATGGCAGAGTATATGAGGTATGGCAGAGTATATGGCAGAGTATATGGCAGAGTATATGAGGTATGCAGAGTATATGGCAGAGTATATGGCAGAGTATATGAGATATGGCAAAGTATATGAGGTATGGCAGAGTATATGTCAGAGTATATGAGGTATGGCAGAGTATATGAGGTATGGCAGAGTATATGAGGTATGACAGAGTATATGGCATAGTATATGAGGTATGGCAGAGTATATGAGGTATGGCAGAGTATATGAGGTATGGCAGAGTATATGGCAAGTATATGGCATAGTATATGAGGTATGGCAGAGTATATGAGGTATGGCAGAGTATATGGCATAGTATATGAGGTATGGCAGAGTATGAGGTATGGCAGAGTATATGAGGTATGGCAGAGTATATGAGGTATGGCAGAGTATATGAGGTATGGCAGAGTATATAGCAGAGTATATGAGGTATGGCAGAGTATATGAGGTATGGCAGAGTATATGGCATAGTATATGAGGTATGGCAGAGTATATGAGGTATGGCAGAGTATATGGCATAGTATATGAGGTATGGCAGAGTATATGAGGTATGGCAGAGTATATGGATATGGCAGAGTATATGAGGTATGACAGAGTATATGAGTAAGCAGATATATGAGATATGGCAGAGTATATGAGGTATGGCAGAGTATATGAGGTATGGCAGAGTATATGAGGTATGGCAGAGTATATGAGGTATGGCAGAGTATATGAGGTATGGCAGAGTATATGAGATATGGCAGAGTATATGAGGTATGGCAGAGTATATGAGGTATGGCAGCATATATGAGGTATGGCAGAGTATATGGCAGAGTATATGAGGTATGGCAGAGTATATGAGGTATGACAGAGTATATGGCATAGTATATGAGGTATGGCAGAGTATATGACGTATGGCAGAGTATATGAGGTATGACAGAGTATATGGCATAGTATATGAGGTATGACAGAGTTTATGAGGTATGGCAGAGTATATGAGGTATGGCAGAGTATATGAGGTATGGCATAGTATATGAGGTATGACAGAGTATATGAGGTATGACAGAGCATATGAGGTATAGCAGTGTATATGGCAGAGTATATGAGGTATGTCAGAGTATATGAGGTATGGCATAGTATATGAGGTATGGCAGAGTATATGGCATAGTATATGAGGTATGGTATAGTATATGAGGTATGGCAGAGTATATGGCATAGTATATGAGGTATGGCAGAGTATATGAGATATGACAGAGTATATGGCATAGTATATGAGGTATGTCAGAGTATATGGAAGAGTATATGAGGTATGGCATAGTATATGAGGTATGGCAGAGTATATGGCATAGTATATGAGGTATGGCATAGTATATGAGGTATGGCAGAGTATATGAGGTATGGCAGAGTATATGAGGTATGGCAGAGTATATGGCATAGTATATGGCATAGTATATGAGGTATGGCAAGAGTATATGAGGTATGGCAGAGTATATGTCAGAGTATATGAGGTATGGCAGAGTATATGAGGTATGGCAGAGTATATGAGGTATGGCAGAGTATATGGCATAGTATATGGCATAGTATATGAGGTATGGCAGAGTCTATGAGGTATGGCAGAGTATATGGCATAGTATATGAGGTATGGCAGAGTATATGAGGTATGGCAGAGTATATGAGGTATGGCAGAGTATATGAGGTATGGCAGAGTATATGAGGTATGGCAGAGTATATAGCAGAGTATATGAGGTATGGCAGAGTATATGAGGCATGGCAGAGTATATGGCATAGTATATGAGGTATGGCAGAGTATATGAGGTATGGCAGAGTATATGGCATAGTATATGAGGTATGGCAGAGTATATGAGGTATGGCAGAGTATATGAGATATGGCAGAGTATATGACGTATGACAGAGTATATGACGTAAGACAGACTATATGGCATAGTATATGGCAGAGTATATGAGGTATGGCAGAGTATATGAGATATGGCAGAGTATATGAGGTATGGCAGAGTATATGATGTATGGCAGAGTATATGAGGTATGGCAGAGTATATGAGATATGGCAGAGTATATGAGGTATGGCAGAGTATATGAGGTATGGCAGCATATATGAGGTATGGCAGCGTATATGAGGTATGGCAGAGTATATGAGGTATGGCAGAGTATATGAGGTATGACAGAGTATATGGCATAGTATATGAGGTATGGCAGAGTATATGACGTATGGCAGAGTATATGAGGTATGACAGAGTATATGGCATAGTATATGAGGTATGACAGAGTTTATGAGGTATGGCAGAGTATATGAGGTATGGCAGAGTATATGAGGTATGGCATAGTATATGAGGTATGACAGAGTATATGAGGTATGACAGAGCATATGAGGTATAGCAGTGTATATGGCAGAGTATATGAGGTATGTCAGAGTATATGAGGTATGGCATAGTATATGAGGTATGGCAGAGTATATGGCATAGTATATGAGGTATGGTATAGTATATGAGGTATGGCAGAGTATATGGCATAGTATATGAGGTATGGCAGAGTATATGAGATATGACAGAGTATATGGCATAGTATATGAGGTATGTCAGAGTATATGGAAGAGTATATGAGGTATGGCATAGTATATGAGGTATGGCAGAGTATATGGCATAGTATATGAGGTATGGCATAGTATATGAGGTATGGCAGAGTATATGAGGTATGGCAGAGTATATGAGGTATGGCAGAGTATATGGCATAGTATATGGCATAGTATATGAGGTATGGCAAGAGTATATGAGGTATGGCAGAGTATATGTCAGAGTATATGAGGTATGGCAGAGTATATGAGGTATGGCAGAGTATATGAGGTATGGCAGAGTATATGGCATAGTATATGGCATAGTATATGAGGTATGGCAGAGTCTATGAGGTATGGCAGAGTATATGGCATAGTATATGAGGTATGGCAGAGTATATGAGGTATGGCAGAGTATATGAGGTATGGCAGAGTATATGAGGTATGGCAGAGTATATGAGGTATGGCAGAGTATATAGCAGAGTATATGAGGTATGGCAGAGTATATGAGGCATGGCAGAGTATATGGCATAGTATATGAGGTATGGCAGAGTATATGAGGTATGGCAGAGTATATGGCATAGTATATGAGGTATGGCAGAGTATATGAGGTATGGCAGAGTATATGAGATATGGCAGAGTATATGACGTATGACAGAGTATATGACGTAAGACAGACTATATGGCATAGTATATGGCAGAGTATATGAGGTATGTCAGAGTATATGAGGTATGGCATAGTATATGAGGTATGGCAGAGTATATGGCATAGTATATGAGGTATGGTATAGTATATGAGGTATGGCAGAGTATATGGCATAGTATATGAGGTATGGCAGAGTATATGAGATATGACAGAGTATATGGCATAGTATATGAGGTATGTCAGAGTATATGGAAGAGTATATGAGGTATGGCATAGTATATGAGGTATGGCAGAGTATATGGCATAGTATATGAGGTATGGCATAGTATATGAGGTATGGCAGAGTATATGAGGTATGGCAGAGTATATGAGGTATGGCAGAGTATATGGCATAGTATATGGCATAGTATATGAGGTATGGCAAGAGTATATGAGGTATGGCAGAGTATATGTCAGAGTATATGAGGTATGGCAGAGTATATGAGGTATGGCAGAGTATATGAGGTATGGCAGAGTATATGGCATAGTATATGGCATAGTATATGAGGTATGGCAGAGTCTATGAGGTATGGCAGAGTATATGGCATAGTATATGAGGTATGGCAGAGTATATGAGGTATGGCAGAGTATATGAGGTATGGCAGAGTATATGAGGTATGGCAGAGTATATGAGGTATGGCAGAGTATATAGCAGAGTATATGAGGTATGGCAGAGTATATGAGGCATGGCAGAGTATATGGCATAGTATATGAGGTATGGCAGAGTATATGAGGTATGGCAGAGTATATGGCATAGTATATGAGGTATGGCAGAGTATATGAGGTATGGCAGAGTATATGAGATATGGCAGAGTATATGACGTATGACAGAGTATATGACGTAAGACAGACTATATGGCATAGTATATGGCAGAGTATATGAGGTATGGCAGAGTATATGAGATATGGCAGAGTATATGAGGTATGGCAGAGTATATGATGTATGGCAGAGTATATGAGGTATGGCAGAGTATATGAGATATGGCAGAGTATATGAGGTATGGCAGAGTATATGAGGTATGGCAGCATATATGAGGTATGGCAGCGTATATGAGGTATGGCAGAGTATATGAGGTATGGCAGAGTATATGAGGTATGGCAGAGTATATGGCAGAGTATATGAGGTATGGCAGAGTATATGGCAGAGTATTTGAGGTATGACAGAGTATATGGCAGAGTATATGAGGTATGTCAGAGTATATGGCAGAGTATATGGCAGAGTATATGAGGTATGTCAGAGTATATGGCAGAGTATATGGCAGAGTATATGAGATATGGCAAGAGTATATGAGGTATGGCAGAGTATATGTCAGAGTATATGAGGTATGGCAGAGTATATGACGTATGGCAGAGTATATGAGGTATGACAGAGTATATGGCATAGTATATGAGGTATGACAGAGTTTATGAGGTATGGCAGAGTATATGAGGTATGGCAGAGTATATGAGGTATGACAGAGTATATGAGGTATGACAGAGTATATGAGGTATAGCAGAGTATATGGCAGAGTATATGAGGTATGTCAGAGTATATGAGGTATGGTATAGTATATGAGGTATGGCAGAGTATATGGCATAGTATATGAGGTATGGCAGAGTATATGAGATATGACAGAGTATATGGCATAGTATATGAGGTATGTCAGAGTATATGGCAGAGTATATGAGGTATGGCATAGTATATGAGGTATGGCAGAGTATATGGCATAGTATATGAGGTATGGCAGAGTATATGGCATAGTATATGAGGTATGGCATAGTATATGAGGTATGGCAGAGTATATGGCATAGTATATGAGGTATGGCAGAGTATATGGCATAGTATATGAGGTATGGCATAGTATATGAGGTATGGCAGAGTATATGGCATAGTATATGAGGTATGGCAGAGATATGGCATAGTATATGAGGTATGGCAGAGTATATGAGGTATGGCATAGTATATGAGGTATGGCAGAGTATATGAGGTATGGCAGAGTATATGGCATAGTATATGAGGTATGGCAGAGTATAAGAGGTATGGCAGAGTATATGAAGATATGGCATAGTATATGAGGTATGGCAGAGTATATGGCATAGTATATGAGGTATGGCAGAGTATATGGCATAGTATATGAGGTATGGCATAGTATATGAGGTATGGCAGAGTATATGGCATAGTATATGAGGTATGGCAGAGTATATGGCATAGTATATGAGGTATGGCAGAGTATATGAGGTATGGCAGAGTATATGAGGAGTATATGACATATGGCAGAATATATGAGGTATGGCAGAGTATATGAGGTA
>CM026399.1:46946815-46988043 GCA_014843695.1 Archivesica marissinica | reverse complement strand
AGGACATACACAACTAGGCTGGTATCAATTACTCCTTCCAAGAAGAACACACCCAGGACATACACAACTAGGCTAGTATCAATTACTCCTTGGAAGAGGAACACGCCCAGGACATACACAACTAGGCTGGTATCAATTACTCCTTCCAAGAGGAACACACCCAGGACATACACAACTAGGCTGGTATCAATTACTCCTTCCAAGAGGAACAGGCCCAGGACATACACAACTAGGCTGGTATCAATTACTCCTTCCAAAAGGAACACGCCCAGGACATACACAACTAGGCTGTTATCAATTACTCCTTCCAAGATGAAGACGCCCAGGACATACACAACTAGCCTGGTATCAATTACTCCTTCCAAAAGGAACACGCCCAGGACATACACAACTAGGCTGGTATCAATTACTCCTTCCAAGATGAAGACGCCCAGGACATACACAACTAGCCTGGTATCAATTACTCCTTCCAAGAGGAACACGCCCAGGACATACACAACTAGGCTGGTATCAATTACTCCTTCCAAAAGGAACACGCCCAGGACATACACAACTAGGCTGGTAACAATTACTCCTTCCAAGATGAAGACGCCCAGGACATACACAACTAGCCTGGTATCAATTACTCCTTGGAAGAGGAACACGCCCAGGACATACACAACTAGGCTGGTATCAATTACTCCTTCCAAGAGGAACACACCCAGGACATACACAACTAGCCTGGTATCAATTACTCCTTCCAAAAGGAACACGCCCAGGACATACACAACTAGGCTGGTATCAATTACTCCTTCCAAGATGAAGACGCCCAGGACATACACAACTAGCCTGGTATCAATTACTCCTTCCAAAAGGAACACGCCCAGGACATACACAACTAGGCTGGTATCAATTACTCCTTCCAAGATGAAGACGCCCAGGACATACACAACTAGCCTGGTATCAATTACTCCTTCCAAGAGGAACACGCCCAGGACATACACAACTAGGCTGGTATCAATTACTCCTTCCAAGAGGAACACGCCCAGGACATACACAACTAGGCTGGTATCAATTACTCCTTCCAAGAGGAACACGCCCAGGACATACACAACTAGGCTGGTATCAATTACTCCTTCCAAGAGGAACACGCCCAGGACATACACAACTAGGCTGGTATCAATTACTCCTTCCAAAAGGAACACGCCCAGGACATACACAACTAGGCTGGTATCAATTACTCCTTCCAAGATGAAGACGCCCAGGACATACACAACTAGCCTGGTATCAATTACTCCTTCCAAGAGGAACACGCCCAGGACATACACAACTAGGCTGGTATCAATTACTCCTTCCAAGAGGAACACGCCCAGGACATACACAACTAGGCTGGTATCAATTACTCCTTCCAAGAGGAACACGCCCAGGACATACACAACTAGGCTGGTATCAATTACTCCTTCCAAAAGGAACACGCCCAGGACATACACAACTAGGCTGGTATCAATTACTCCTTCCAAGATGAAGACGCCCAGGACATACACAACTAGGCTGGTATCAATTACTCCTTGCAAGAGGAACACGCCCAGGACATACACAACTAGGCTGGTATCAATTACTCCTTCCAAGAGGAACACACCCAGGACATACACAACTAGGCTGGTATCAATTACTCCTTCCAAGAGGAACACGCCCAGGACATACACAACTAGGCTGGTATCAATTACTCCTTCCAAGATGAAGACGCCCAGGACATACACAACTAGCCTGGTATCAATTACTCCTTCCAAAAGGAACACGCCCAGGACATACACAACTAGGCTGGTATCAATTACTCCTTCCAAGATGAAGACGCCCAGGACATACACAACTAGCCTGGTATCAATTACTCCTTCCAAGAGGAACACGCCCAGGACATACACAACTAGGCTGGTATCAATTACTCCTTCCAAAGGAACACACCCAGGACATACACAACTAGGCTGGTATCAATTACTCCTTCCAAGAGGAACACGCCCAGGACATACACAACTAGGCTGGTATCAATTACTCCTTCCAAGAGGAACACGCCCAGGACATACACAACTAGGCTGGTATCAATTACTCCTTCCAAGAGGAACACGCCCAGGACATACACAACTAGGCTGGTATCAATTACTCCTTCCAAGATGAAGACGCCCAGGACATACACAACTAGCCTGGTATCAATTACTCCTTCCAAGAGGAACACGCCCAGGACATACACAACTAGGCTGGTATCAATTACTCCTTCCAAGAGGAACACACCCAGGACATACACAACTAGGCTGGTATCAATTACTCCTTCCAAGAGGAACACGCCCAGGACATACACAACTAGGCTGGTATCAATTACTCCTTCCAAGATGAAGACGCCCAGGACATACACAACTAGCCTGGTATCAATTACTCCTTCCAAGAGGAACACGCCCAGGACATACACAACTAGGCTGGTATCAATTACTCCTTCCAAGAGGAACACGCCCAGGACATACACAACTAGCCTGGTATCAATTACTCCTTCCAAAAGGAACACGCCCAGGACATACACAACTAGGCTGGTATCAATTACTCCTTCCAAGATGAAGACGCCCAGGACATACACAACTAGCCTGGTATCAATTACTCCTTCCAAGAGGAACACGCCCAGGACATACACAACTAGGCTGGTATCAATTACTCCTTCCAAGAGGAACACACCCAGGACATACACAACTAGGCTGGTATCAATTACTCCTTCCAAGAGGAACACGCCCAGGACATACACAACTAGGCTGGTATCAATTACTCCTTCCAAGATGAAGACGCCCAGGACATACACAACTAGGCTGGTATCAATTACTCCTTCCAAGAGGAACACGCCCAGGACATACACAACTAGGCTGGTATCAATTACTCCTTCCAAGATGAAGACGCCCAGGACATACACAACTAGCCTGGTATCAATTACTCCTTCCAAGAGGAACACGCCCAGGACATACACAACTAGGCTGGTATCAATTACTCCTTCCAAGAGGAACACACCCAGGACATACACAACTAGGCTGGTATCAATTACTCCTTCCAAGAGGAACACGCCCAGGACATACACAACTAGGCTGTATCAATTATCCTTCCAAGATGAAGACGCCCAGGACATACACAACTAGCCTGGTATCAATTACTCCTTCCAAAAGGAACACGCCCAGGACATACACAACTAGGCTGGTATCAATTACTCCTTCCAAGATGAAGACGCCCAGGACATACACAACTAGCCTGGTATCAATTACTCCTTCCAAAAGGAACACGCCCAGGACATACACAACTAGGCTGGTATCAATTACTCCTTCCAAGATGAAGACGCCCAGGACATACACAACTAGCCTGGTATCAATTACTCCTTCCAAGAGGAACACGCCCAGGACATACACAACTAGGCTGGTATCAATTACTCCTTCCAAGAGGAACACGCCCAGGACATACACAACTAGGCTGGTATCAATTACTCCTTCCAAGAGGAACACGCCCAGGACATACACAACTAGGCTGGTATCAATTACTCCTTCCAAGATGAAGACGCCCAGGACATACACAACTAGCCTGGTATCAATTACTCCTTCCAAGAGGAACACGCCCAGGACATACACAACTAGGCTGGTATCAATTACTCCTTCCAAGAGGAACACGCCCAGGACATACACAACTAGCCTGGTATCAATTACTCCTTCCAAAAGGAACACGCCCAGGACATACACAACTAGGCTGGTATCAATTACTCCTTCCAAGATGAAGACGCCCAGGACATACACAACTAGCCTGGTATCAATTACTCCTTCCAAGAGGAACACGCCCAGGACATACACAACTAGGCTGGTATCAATTACTCCTTCCAAAAGGAACACGCCCAGGACATACACAACTAGGCTGGTATCAATTACTCCTTCCAAGAGGAACACGCCCAGGACATACACAACTAGGCTGGTATCAATTACTCCTTCCAAGAGGAACACGCCCAGGACATACACAACTAGGCTGGTATCAATTACTCCTTCCAAGAGGAACACACCCAGGACATACACAACTAGGCTGGTATCAATTACTCCTTCCAAGAGGAACACGCCCAGGACATACACAACTAGGCTGGTATCAATTACTCCTTCCAAAAGGAACACGCCCAGGACATACACAACTAGGCTGGTATCAATTACTCCTTCCAAGATGAAGACGCCCAGGACATACACAACTAGCCTGGTATCAATTACTCCTTGGAAGAGGAACACGCCCAGGACATACACAACTAGGCTGGTATCAATTACTCCTTCCAAGAGGAACACGCCCAGGACATACACAACTAGGCTGGTATCAATTACTCCTTCCAAAAGGAACACGCCCAGGACATACACAACTAGGCTGGTATCAATTACTCCTTCCAAGAGGAACACGCCCAGGACATACACAACTAGCCTGGTATCAATTACTCCTTCCAAGAGGAACACGCCCAGGACATACACAACTAGGCTGGTATCAATTACTCCTTCCAAGAGGAACACGCCCAGGACATACACAACTAGGCTGGTATCAATTACTCCTTCCAAGAGGAACACACCCAGGACATACACAACTAGGCTGGTATCAATTACTCCTTGGAAGAGGAACACACCCAGGACATACACAACTAGGCTGGTATCAATTACTCCTTCCAAGAGGAACACACCCAGGACATACACAACTAGGCTGGTATCAATTACTCCTTCCAAGAGGAACACGCCCAGGACATACACAACTAGGCTGGTATCAATTACTCCTTCCAAAAGGAACACGCCCAGGACATACACAACTAGGCTGGTATCAATTACTCCTTCCAAGATGAAGACGCCCAGGACATACACAACTAGCCTGGTATCAATTACTCCTTCCAAGAGGAACACGCCCAGGACATACACAACTAGGCTGGTATCAATTACTCCTTCCAAGAGGAACACGCCCAGGACATACACAACTAGGCTGGTATCAATTACTCCTTCCAAAAGGAACACGCCCAGGACATACACAACTAGGCTGGTATCAATTACTCCTTCCAAGATGAAGACGCCCAGGACATACACAACTAGCCTGGTATCAATTACTCCTTGGAAGAGGAACACGCCCAGGACATACACAACTAGGCTGGTATCAATTACTCCTTCCAAGAGGAACACACCCAGGACATACACAACTAGGCTGGTATCAATTACTCCTTCCAAGAGGAACACGCCCAGGACATACACAACTAGGCTGGTATCAATTACTCCTTCCAAAAGGAACACGCCCAGGACATACACAACTAGGCTGGTATCAATTACTCCTTCCAAAAGGAACACGCCACCAGGACATACACAACTAGGCTGGTAACAATTACTCCTTCCAAGAGGAACACACCCAGGACATACACAACTAGGCTGGTATCAATTACTCCTTGGAAGAGGAACACACCCAGGACATACACAACTAGGCTGGTATCAATTACTCCTTCCAAGATGAAGACGCCCAGGACATACACAACTAGCCTGGTATCAATTACTCCTTCCAAGAGGAACACGCCCAGGACATACACAACTAGGCTGGTATCAATTACTCCTTCCAAGAGGAACACGCCCAGGACATACACAACTAGCCTGGTATCAATTACTCCTTCCAAAAGGAACACGCCCAGGACATACACAACTAGGCTGGTATCAATTACTCCTTCAAGGAAACCCCCAGGACATACACAACTAGGCTGGTATCAATTACTCCTTCCAAGAGGAACACGCCCAGGACATACACAACTAGGCTGGTATCAATTACTCCTTCCAAAAGGAACACGCCCAGGACATACACAACTAGGCTGGTATCAATTACTCCTTCCAAGATGAAGACGCCCAGGACATACACAACTAGCCTGGTATCAATTACTCCTTCCAAGAGGAACACGCCCAGGACATACACAACTAGGCTGGTATCAATTACTCCTTCCAAGAGGAACACACCCAGGACATACACAACTAGGCTGGTATCAATTACTCCTTCAAAGGAACACCCCAGGACATACACAACTAGGTGGTATCAATTCAATACTCCTTCCAAGAGGAACACGCCCAGGACATACACAACTAGGCTGGTATCAATTACTCCTTCCAAGAGGAACACGCCCAGGACATACACAACTAGGCTGGTATCAATTACTCCTTCCAAGAGGAACACGCCCAGGACATACACAACTAGGCTGGTATCAATTACTCCTTCCAAGAGGAACACACCCAGGACATACACAACTAGGCTGGTATCAATTACTCCTTCCAAGAGGAACACACCCAGGACATACACAACTAGCCTGGTATCAATTACTCCTTCCAAGAGGAACACGCCCAGGACATACACAACTATGCTGGTATCAATTACTCCTTCCAAGTGGAACACACCCAGGACATACGCAACTAGGCTGGTATCAATTACTCCTTGGAAGTTTCATTTATTTCCGGCCAGTGGTTTCGGAGAAATAGAGTGAACAAGAATAGCATGACGCTGATGGACACACACAGACGGACGAAGCGGAGACTATATACTTCCTCTTTTGAGAAGCATAATAAGCAATGTTGCTGTATTTTTATTTCATTTTAGATTCGTAAACATACGATGTTGGGATCAGCATGATGGGGTAGGCATAATTCTACATGATATTTTCACATTTTATAATTCAATACAAAGTATCAAGTATTTATTGCATATATAACACAGAATCACAACAAACAAACAAACCAGCTAAAACAATAGACATCTCCGTGGCCTGCACTCCGGATCTGGCTTTGCGTCTACATGTTAATTAGTGTTGATAAATCTAAGAAACTCGCACTAAAATTAGAGGGGAATATCCAATTATAACATTAAAGCTGAAATCCTGGATGTACACCACTCAATGAGATACAGAGGTAAGTACATATGTAAGTCAGCCACTCAATGAGATACAGAGGTAAGTACATCTGTAAGTCAGCCACTCAATGAGATACAGAGACAAGTACATCTGTAAGTTAGCCACTCAATGAGATACAGAGACAAGTACATCTGTAAGTCAGCCACTCAATGAGATACAGAGACAAGTACATCTGTTAGTCAGCCACTCAATGAGATACATAGACAAGTACATCTGTAAGTCAGCCACTCAATGAGATACAGAGGTAAGTACATCTGTAAGTCAGCCACTCAATGAGATACAGTGGTAAGTACATCTGTAAGTCAGCCACTCAATGAGATACAGAGGTAAGTACATCTGTAAGTCAGCCACTCAATGAGATACAGAGATAAGTACATATGTAGGTCAGCCAATGACTCTTCATGAGAAATGTAATTCCATACACAGAAAGAAACAGATATCTTTATATCTGCATGCATTCTATTGCAGACAGTTTGCAAATACACAATGACCGAGAATCATGTCTTACCAACTAGTCTGCACATGTTTTATGAATTATATTTATGATATATCAAGATCTGGACATATTATATCACAGTTTGGAAGAGCACTCTGTAACTTCTTGTACGTAACTGTCATATCCTTCACCGCAGGTAAATCTTTCAGGTGCAGGTCGGTTAAATGTCTGAAAAATACACAATTTATCCAACTATTTCTTACAAGAGAAAGAACATATGTTATATTTATATTATATATTTCGGGTTTTATGCCTGCATCAGCACCATTTTGGGCTATATCGCCGGCGGGCAGTTTACCTAACAACACCTTTCCTGGGCAGGCTCCAGCGGTTAACCAGTACATGGGTGCACCAACCTCCATAAGAAACTGCCAACTTTTTCATATAAATGAGACACAGTCTGAGCGGGGCTCGAACCCGTGACCATCAGTGATGATAGGTTACAGTGGTATACAAGTCAGCGACCTTAACCACTCGACCACTGAGGCAGACAAGAGAAAGAACAACTTCAAAATGAGCAGAGTTTATAAAATAGAACACAATTTCTTCTAAAAGAAAAAAAGGGCACATATCTAATACCGTTCTAAACTTGGCTGTCATACGATTAAGCATCAACGTTATATATACCATGCAATTTTATTCCTTACTGCATAATGCAAAATAACAATGGCGGAACGGCATGTGCGTAGTAATTTTTGAGATCTTTCGGTGCTCTTCTCAGTCACAGTACGCAAACCATCGAACGAAATGAACTCTTCAAACAGGTATTATTGGAGAAACCGATGTTTAAACCACCGTTGCCTTCCGTTGAATGATTAGGTCGATTCCGATTGCCGGTTCATTTACTCGGTTAATCATTACTGGGTGCATGCTACGTTGGCATACGGTTGTGAAATATGTCACAACTGGGTGCATACTACGTTGGCATACGGTTGTGAAATATGTCACTACTGGGTGCATACTACGTTGGCATACGGTTGTGAAATATGTCACTACTGGGTGCATACTACGTTGGCATACGGTTGTGAAATATGTCACTACTGGGTGCATACTACGTTGGCATACGGTTGTGAAATATGTCACTACTGGGTGCATACTACGTTGGCATACGGTTGTGAAATATGTCACTACTGGGTGCATACTACGTTGGCATACGGTTGTGAAATATGTCACTACTGGGTGCATACTACGTTGGCATACGGTTGTGAAATATGTCACTACTGGGTGCATACTACGTTGGCATACGGTTGTGAAATATGTCACTACTGGGTGCATACTACGTTGGCATACGGTTGTGAAATATGTCACTACTGGGTGCATACTACGTTGGCACAATAACGTTCTAAAGAACAAAACATCATACACAAAAACAGCAGTTAGTTGCGAAACAATCTTTAACAACTTATATTAATCACTCTTGTTGGCGCGAATGAAAGCGCATAGGTGGTCATTGTTGTGGTACCGGAGTACCCGGAGAAACCCACCTGTGTGATATGGCGACTACGGTACCATCCTCACATACTTCCCGGTCCGAGGATCGAATCCATGTTACATCGGTGAGAAGTGAGCGTGCTCACCACTGCGCTAATTGGACAGCAGTAAAAGTGGGAAGATTATAGTAGTACCACAGCAGTACCAACCACAACAGTACCAACCACAGCAGTACCAACCACAGCAGTACCACAGCAGTACCAACCACAGCAGTACCACAGCAGTACCAACCACAGCAGTACCACAGCAGTACCAATCACAACAGTACCATCCACAGCAGTACCACAGCAGTACCACAGCAGTACCACAGCAGTACCAACCACAGCAGTACCACAGCAGTACCAATCACAACAGTACCAACCACAGCAGTACCAACCACAGCAGTACCAACCACAGCAGTACCAACCACAGCAGTACCAACCACAGCAGTACCACAGCAGTACCAACCACAGCAGTATCAACCACAGCAGTATCAACCACAGCAGTACCACAAGTACCAACCACAGCAGTACCAACCACAGCAGTACCAACCACAGCAGTACCAACCACAACAGTACCACAGCAGTACCACAGCAGTACCACAGCAGTACCAACCACAGCAGTACCAACCACAGCAGTACCAACCACAGCAGTACCAACCACAGCAGTACCAACCATAGCAGTACCAACCACAGCAGTACCAACCACAGCAGTACCACAGCAGTACCAACCACAGCAGTACCACAGCAGTACCAACCACAGCAGTACCAACCACAACAGTACCACAGCAGTACCACAGCAGTACCAACCACAGCAGTACCACAGCAGTACCAACCACAGCAGTACCAACCACAGCAGTACCAACCACAGCAGTACCACAGCAGCAGTACCAACCACAGCAGTACGAACCACAGCAGTACCACAGCAGTATCAAGCAGTACCACAGCAGTACCAACCACAGCAGTACCACAGCAGTACCAACCACAGCAGTACCAACCACAGCAGTACAACAGCAGTACCAACCACAGCAGTACCAACCACAGCAGTATCACAGCAGTACCACAGCAGTACCAACCACAGCAGTACCACAGCAGTACCAACCACAGCAGTACCACAGCAGTACCAACCACAGCAGTACCAACCACAGCAGTATCACAGCAGTACCACAGCAGTACCAACCACAGCAGTACCACAGCAGTACCAACCACAGCAGTACCACAGCAGTACAACAGCAGTACCAACCACAGCAGTACCAACCACAGCAGTATCACAGCAGTACCACAGCAGTACCAACCACAGCAGTACCAACCACAGCAGTAATGTGCCACAGCAGTACCACATCAGTACCAACCACAGCAGTACCAACCACAGCAGTACCAACCACAGCAGTACCACAGCAGTACCAACCACAGCAGTACCAACCACAGCAGTACCAACCACAGCAGTACCAACCACAGCAGTACCAACCACAGCAGTACCACAGCAGTACCAACCACAGCAGTACCAACCACAGTGGTACCAACCACAGCAGTACCAACCACAGCAGTACCAACCACAACAGTACCAACCACAGCAGTACCAACCACAGCAGTACCACAGCAGTATCAACCACAGCAGTACCAACCACAGCAGTACCAACCACTGCAGTACCAACCACAGCATTACCACAGCAGTACCACAACAGTACCAACCACAGCAGTACCAATCACAGCAGTACCAACCACAGCAGTACCAACCACAGCAGTACCAACCACAGCAGTACCAACCACAGCAGTATCAACCACAGCAGTACCAACCACAGCAGTACCAACCACAGCAGTACCACAGCAGTACCAACCACAGCAGTAACACAGCAGTACCAACCACAGCAGTACCAACCACAGCCAGTACCAACCACAGCAGTACAACAGCAGTACCAACCACAGCAGTACCAACCACAGCAATACCAATCACAGCAGTACCAATCACAGCAGTACCAACCACAGCAGTACCAATCACAGCAGTACCAATCACAGCAGTACCAACCACAGCAGTATCAACCACAGCAGTACCAACCACAACAGTACCAACCACAGCAGTACCAACCACAGCAGTACCAACCACAGCAGTACCAACCACAGCAGTACCACAGCAGTACCAACCACAGCAGTACCAACCACAGCAGTACCAACCACAGCAGTACCACAGCAGTACCAACCACAGCAGTACTAACCACAGCAGTACCAACAACAGCAGTACCAACCACAGCAATACCAACCACAGCAGTCCCAATCACAGCAGTACCAACCACAGCAGTACCAACCACAGCAGTACCAACCACAGCAGTACCAACCACAGCAGTACCAATCACAGCAGTACCAACCACAGCAGTATCAACCACAGCAGTACCAACCACAGCAGTACCAACCACAGCAGTATCAACCACAGCAGTACCAACCACAGCAGTATCAGCCACAGCAGTATCAACCACAGCAGTACGAACCACAGCAGTACCAACCACAGCAGTACCAACCACAGCAGTACCAACCACAGCAGTACCAATCACAGCAGTACCACAGCAGTACCACAGCAGTACCAACCACAGCAGTACCAACAGTACCACAGCAGTACCACAGCAGTACCAACCACAGCAGTACCAACCACAGCAGTACCAATCACAGCAGTACCAACCACAGCAGTACCAACCACAGCAGTACCACAGCAGTACCAACCACAGCAGTACCACAGCAGTACCAATCACAGCAGTACCAACCACAACAGTACCAACCACAGCAGTACCAACCACAGCAGTACCAACCACAAACCACAGCAGTACCAACCACAGCAGTACCAACCACAGCAGTACCACAGCAATATCAACCACAGCAGTACCACAGCAGTACCAACCACAGCAGTATCAACCACAGCAGTATCAACCACAACAGTATCAACCACTGCAGTACCACAGCAGTACCAACCACAGCAGTACCAACCACATCAGTACCAATCACAGCAGTACCACAGCAGTACCACAGCAGTACCAACCACAGCAGTACCAACAACAGCAGTACCAACCACAGCAGTACCAACCACAGCAGTACCAACCACAAACCACAGCAGTACCAACCACAGCAGTACCACAGCAATATCAACCACAGCAGTACCAACCACAGCAGTACCACAGCAATATCAACCACAGCAGTACCAACCACAGCAGTACCAACCACAAACCACAGCAGTACCAACCACAGCAGTACCAACAACAGCAGTACCAATCACAGCTGTACCAACCACAACAGTACCACAGCAGTACCAACCACAGCAGTACCAACCACAGCAGTACCAATCACAGCAGTACCAACCACAGCAGTGCCTCAGCAGTACCAACCACAACAGTACCAACCACAGCAGTACCAACCACAGCAGTACCAACCACAGCAGTACCACAGCAGTACCAACCACAGCAGTACCAACCACAAACCACAGCAGTACCAACCACAGCAGTACCAATCACAGCAGTACTAACCACAACAGTACCACAGCAGTACCAACCACAGCAGTACCAACCACAGCAGTACCAACCACAGCAGTACCAATCACAGCAGTACCAACCACAGCAGTACCAACCACAGCAGTACCACAGCAGTACCAACCACAACAGTACCAAGTTGATTTATTTATTTATTTTATTTTAATTTAATTATTATAATATTTATAACTCGGTCGTTATTCCAAAGGCCTTGTATGGTTACGAACATTGGGGCTTTGTATCACACTCGTCCAGTATGCAACGGTCTCATCGTTTGTGCGTTAAATATATGCAACATTTACCATTATCTACATCAACTGACATTTCTCTTCCTGCAATGGGTTTATTCTCGGTAGCAGTACCAACCACAGCAGTACCAACCACAGCAGTACCACAGCAGTACCACAGCAGTACCCACCACAGCAGTACCAACCACAGCAGTACCACAGGTAATTATAACCCTAATAACATTCCATATGGCCGCCACAATTCAAAATATGGGCACTTTGACATTTTTCAGAAATAAGAAAATATTCAAATTAGAATAAATTGCAGAATTGCCCCCACCTCTTTACATTGTTGTATAGTGTCAAGGGGTTATTCGTTGTACTTTTAAAGTATGAATTTCTGTTGGTGAATGTGATATATGCCATTCAAATTTCTATGTGAAATAGTGTTCAAATTTTTATATGAAATAGTGTTCAAATTTCTATATGAAATAGTGTTCAAATTTCAAAACTGTTGCCATAGGAACAATGTTTCTAAGCCCATCACTTTTGTAAGATAACAGCGTGGTATTTCATACCACAATGGAAATAAGAGAGCTTTGTTGCTCTCTTTTTGTGTTATCCTTGGTATTGATTATATGTCATCTACTCTGCACGTTAATGCTCACATGTACTATGTTGACATTGATTATATGTCATCTACTCTGCATGTTAATGCTCACATGTACTATGTAGACATTGATTATATGTCATCTACTCTGCACGTTAATGCTCACATGTACTATGTTGACATTGATTATATGTCATCTTATCTGCAAGTTAATGCTCACATGTACTATGTTGACATTGATTATATGTCATCTACTCTGCACGTTAATGCTCACATGTACTATGTTGACATTGATTATATGTCATCTGCTCTGCACGTTAATGCTCACATGTACTATGTTGACATTGATTATATGTCATCTACTCTGCATGTTAATGCTCACATGTACTATGTTGACATTGATTATATGTCATCTACTCTGCATGTTAATGCTCACATGTACTATGTTGACATTGATTATATGTCATCTACTCTGCACGTTAATGCTCACATGTACTATGTAGACATTGATTATATGTCATCTACTCTGCACGTTAATGCTCACATGTACTATGTTGACATTGATTATATGTCATCTACTCTGCAAGTTAATGCTCACATGTACTATGTTGACATTGATTATATGTCATCTACTCTGCACGTTAATGCTCACATGTACTATGTTGACATTGATTATATGTCATCTGCTCTGCACGTTAATGCTCACATGTACTATGTTGACATTGATTATATGTCATCTACTCTGCATGTTAATGCTCACATGTACTATGTTGACATTGATTATATGTCATCTACTCTGCATGTTAATGCTCACATGTACTATGTTGACATTGATTATATGTCATCTACTCTGCATGTTAATGCTCACATGTACTATGTTGACATTGATTATATGTCATCTACTCTGCACGTTAATGCTCACATGTACTATGTTGACATTGATTTTGTATTTGTTTTATGACATAATATTCTATTTTTACCAGAATAAAACTATCTATCTATCTATCTATCTATCTACTATATACTATCGATCTATCTATCTATCTATCCTCTATCTATCTATCTATCTATCCTCAAAGTTGTGGACTGTGAATGATGATGTGAACAATAAGAATTTCTTATCTTATATACCTGTACATGTATGTGCATTTCTTATCTTATATACCTGTACATGTATGTGCATTACTTATCTTATATACCGGTACATGTATGTGCATTTCTTATCTTATATACCTGTACATGTATGTGCATTTCTTATCTTATATACCTGTACATGTATGTGCATTACTTATCTTATATACCGGTACATGTATGTGCATTTCTTATCTTATATACCTGTACATGTATGTGCATTTCTTATCTTATATACCTGTACATGTATGTGCATTTCTTATCTTATATACCTGTACATGTATGTGCATTACTTATCTTATATACCGGTACATGTATGTGCATTTCTTAAATTGATAGTGTGTTGCTAAACAAGTCACAATTTTCCCAATTGGTAACATATTGAGTTGAAATTTTCAGGATTTGTTTTGACAGAGTGCCCCTTTTCGTGTGCCGCATATTAATAGGGCAACATAAGGACCTCAATTGACCGTGAAGTTTTGACCTTGGTTTGTGCGCCACACATCTGCATGTTATGGTTACCGGGCACACTCGCCTATAAGTCGACCCCCTTACTTTGGTGATGAAATCTGTAGGATTTGGCATGCATTTACATATAAGACGGGTGGATAAAATGTATAAATTGCATGAATGGCCAGTGCAAGTCTAAAACATTTTCAGTGGAGCGCAAATACATAATTTAGCACTCACTTATACGACGGGAAGCCACTTTGAGGCCATAATCAGGTGGTAAAATATACGCTAGTATGTACGGTATAGGTAATTATAACTTATTTCACGACGAATAATATAACTACATAAATTAAGTTTATGTTAGCTCGATTGCGAAACAAGTTCTTACAACATCGCTCTCAATACCTCATTCCTGATGGAATCCATCGCCATGAAGGAGATATAGGATTCAATGTGGAACTTAATGCCATGTCTACAATGGGCACGGTCGTAACGGCTACAGCTGGGTGCACACTCCGGGTCCCTCACACCTGAAGTGAACGCACTACCACTGCGCTATCGTGACTTCCCACAAAAATACTTACACAAGTTCAACAAGATGTAATAAACCCCGGTCTGTAATCTGCTTATTGGAACTGATCTGCAGTTGTTCTAGGCTGGCATTTGAGTACTGCAGCTGCAACAGACAGCTATCGTTCACATACTCACACATGTGCAGCTTTACTGACTTTATATGTTTCAACAACCCTGAAATATGTATAACAGCTTACAACTTTGCATGCTGGGTCAAATAAAGGCTAAAGATACATGTAGTTCAAATAATTGCAGCAGGTTGAAAACTCTGGAAATATATCCTGGAATTTCATTAGAATTGTGTCATTTATTCTAATGAAATTACACGACATATTTCACTGTTATTTTCACCACAATAAAATTACACGACATATTTCACTGTTATTTACACCACAATGAAATTACGCGACATATTTCACTGTTATTTACACCACAATGAAATTACACGACATATTTCACTGTTATTTACACCACAATGAAATTACACGACATATTTCACTGTTATTTTCACCACAATGAAATTACACGACATATTTCACTGTTATTTTCACCACTAGCGGGCAAATAGCTAAGTATACAAATTGTGGTACATTAAAAACTATGCAGCAAATGTGAGTCTATCACTCTTAACCCATTCAACACCAAGTAACTGACATGGACTGGTCTATGATATTCTTAAACCAATCAATTAATAAGAAAATTACATTTGGACCAGTTCATTTATCAAATTGAGTAATTGCTGGATTTGTTGTATTACCTCCCTTGGCAGATAAAGTCTGACTTATCCCGAAATGTATATTGGTTGTTTTAGTTGGAATCCTTTGTTTTTACTGTTGTTCTCTAACCAGATGTTGCGGTATGATAAATGTGATTTTATCAATAGCATGTCAAATAGTTGATTACTGAATTTTTAGTTTAAACAATATTTCATTAGTTTAGTTTATACAAATTTATTTTAGCTCGATTGCGAAACATGTTATTTCAACTTGTATTTATCACTCTCGAGACCTCATTCCTGATGGAATCCATCGCCACGAGGGAGAGAGAAGGGGCAACGTGGAATTTAAATGCCTTGCCTAAGGGCACAATCGTAACGGCTCCAGCGGGGCTTGATCTCCGGACCTTTCGAACCTGAAGCACATGTGCATCATCCACTGCGCTATCACGACTTCCACTATTTTATTTCAATATATGTACTTAAAACACTATTGTGACGTCATACCTTTGTACTTGCAGTCCATTATTATTAATATTGGACTCTTGTCAAAAGGCCAGAGTACTATATTAAATTATACGAGTAAATGTATGAAATTAACGATTTTAATTAGTAGGATCTTGTTGATAAGTGTGTTTTAAGTAAGATATAAGCCTCAAACTACACGCCTCACACAGTCCAATATTTTACATATTGGATCGTTTTCGGCTTATATCCTATACATAAATTGTGTTTTACAGTAATACAGGATTGAGACGAATCAAATACTGACTAGTAGATCTCTCTCCTGTAAATGGTTCAAAAAAGAGATAACAATTGTTTATGGTAAGCACCCATTGCATACTACTGGTAAGCACCCATTGCATACTACCGGTAAGCACCCATTGCATACTACCGGTAAGCACCCATTGCATACTACCGGTAAGCACCCATTGCATACTACCGGTAAGCACCCATTGCATACTACCGGTAAGCACCCATTGCATACTACCGGTAAGCACCCATTGCATACTACCGGTATATACTGTTGGATATCTGTCAACATTTAATAAATTAATAATTATACAAGAGCTGACGGAAGGACAGTGCGCTCGAATATTGAGTGTATGCTAATGTCACAACATGCTTACCATACCATATCATACAGTGTAGGTGGATTGATTGTGAAGAGGAGTGTATGTTAATGTCACAACATGCTTACCATACCAAAAAGTGTAGGTGGATTGATTGTGAAGAGGAGTGTATGTTAATGTCATAACATGCTTACCATAGCATACAGTGTAGATGGATTGATTGTGAAGAGGAGTGTATGTTAATGTCACAACATGCTTACCATAGCATACCATACAGTGTAGGTGGATTGATTGTGAAGATGAGTGTATGTTAATGTCACAACATGCTTACCATACCATACCATACAGTGTAGGTGGATTGATTGTGAAGAGGAGTGTATGTTAATGTCACAACATGCTTACCATAGCATACCATACAGTGTAGGTGGATTGATTGTGAAGATGAGTGTATGTTAATGTCACAACATGCTTACCATAGCATACAGTGTAGGCGGATTGATTGTGAAGAGGAGTGTATGTTAATGTCACAACATGCTTACCATAGCATACCATACAGTGTAGGTGGATTGATTGTGAAGATGAGTGTATGTTAATGTCACAACATGCTTACCATAGCATACAGTGTAGGTGGATTGATTGTGAAGAGGAGTGTATGTTAATGTCACAACATGCTTACCATGGCATACAGTGTAGGTGGATTGATTGTGAAGAGGAGTGTATGTTAATGTCACAACATGCTTACCATAACATACAGTGTAGGTGGATTGATTGTGAAGATGAATGTATGTTAATGTCACAACATGCTTACCATAACATACAGTGTAGGTGGATTGATTGTGAAGATGAATGTATGTTAATGTCACAACATGCTTACAATAGCATACAGTGTAGGTGGATTGATTGTGAAGAGGAGTGTATGTTAATGTCACAACATGCTTACCATAGCATACAGTGTAGGTGGATTGATTGTGAAGATGAGTGTATGTTAATGTCACAACATTCTTACCATAGCATACAGTGTAGGTGGATTGATTGTGAAGATGAGTGTATGTTAATGTCACAACATGCTTACCATAACATAGCATACAGTGTAGGTGGATTAATTGTGAAGATGAGTGTATGTTAATGTCACAACATGCTTACCATAGCATAGCATACAGTGTAGGTGGATTAATTGTGAAGAGGAGTGTATGTTAATGTCACAACATGCTTACCATAGCATACAGTGTAAGTGGATTGATTGTAAATATGAGTGTATGTTAATGTCACAACATGCTTACCATACCATACAGTGTAGGTGGATTGATTGTGAAGAGGAGTGTATGTTAATGTCACTACATGCTTACCATAACATACAGTGTAGGTGGATTGATTGTGAAGATGAATGTATGTTAATGTCACAACATGCTTACAATAGCATACAGTGTAGGTGGATTGATTGTGAAGAGGAGTGTATGTTAATGTCACAACATGCTTACCATAGCATACAGTGTAGGTGGATTGATTGTGAAGATGAGTGTATGTTAATGTCACAACATTCTTACCATAGCATACAGTGTAGGTGGATTGATTGTGAAGAGGAGTGTATGTTAATGTCACAACATGCTTACCATACCATACCATACAGTGTAGGTGGATTGATTGTGAAGAGGAGTGTATGTTAATGTCACAACATGCTTACCATAGCATACAGTGTAGGTGGATTGATTGTGAAGATGAGTGTATGTTAATGTCACAACATGCTTACCATACCATACAGTGTAGGTGGATTGATTGTGAAGAGGAGTGTATGTTAATGTCACAACATGCTTACCATAGCATACAGTGTAGGTGGATTGATTGTGAAGATGAGTGTATGTTAATGTCACAACATGCTTACCATACCATACAGTGTAGGTGGATTGATTGTGAAGAGGAGTGTATGTTAATGTCACAACATGCTTACCATACCATACAGTGTAGGTGGATTGATTGTGAAGATGAGTGTATGTTAATGTCACAACATGCTTACCATATCATACAGTGTAGGTGGATTGATTGTGAAGATGAGTGTATGTTAATGTCACAACATGCTTACCATAGCATAGCATACAGTGTAGGTGGATTGATTGTGAAGATGAGTGTATGTTAATGTCACAACATGCTTACCATACCAAAAAGTGTAGGTGGATTGATTGTGAAGAGGAGTGTATGTTAATGTCACAACATGCTTACCATAGCATACAGTGTAGGTGGATTGATTGTGAAGATGAGTGTATGTTAATGTCACAACATGCTTACCATAGCATACAGTGTAGGTGGATTGATTGTGAAGAGGAGTGTATGTTAATGTCACAACATGCTTACCATAGCATACAGTGTAGGTGGATTGATTGTGAAGATGAGTGTATGTTAATGTCACAACATGCTTCCATACCATAGCATACAGTGTAGGTGGATTGATTGTGAAGAGGAGTGTATGTTAATGTCACAACATGCTTACCATAGCATACAGTGTAGGTGGATTGATTGTGAAGATGAGTGTATGTTAATGTCACAACATGCTTACCATACCATACAGTGTAGGTGGATTGATTGTGAAGAGGAGTGTATGTTAATGTCACAACATGCTTACCATACCATACAGTGTAGGTGGATTGATTGTGAAGAGGAGTGTATGTTAATGTCACAACATGCTTACCATACAGTGTAGGTGGATTGATTGTGAAGAGGAGTGTATGTTAATGTCACAACATGCTTACCATACCATACAGTGTAGGTGGATTGATTGTGAAGAGGAATGTATGTTAATGTCACAACATGCTTACCATAGCATACAGTGTAGATGGATTGATTGTGAAAAGGAGTGTATGTTAATGTCACAACATGCTTACCATAGCAAACAGTGTAGGTGGATTGATTGTGAAGATGAGTGTATGTTAATGTCACAACATGCTTACCATACCATAGCATACAGTGTAGGTGGATTGATTGTGAAGATGAGTGTATGTTAATGTCACAACATGCTTACCATACCAAAAAGTGTAGGTGGATTGATTGTGAAGAGGAGTGTATGTTAATGTCACAACATGCTTACCATAGCATACAGTGTAGGTGGATTGATTGTGAAGATGAGTGTATGTTAATGTCACAACATGCTTACCAACATACCATACAGTGTAGGTGGATTGATTGTGAAGAGGAGTGTATGTTAATGTCACAACATGCTTACCATACCATACAGTGTAGGTGGATTGATTGTGAAGAGGAGTGTATGTTAATGTCACAACATGCTTACCATAGCATACAGTGTAGGTGGATTGATTGTGAAGAGGAGTGTATGTTAATGTCACAACATGCTTACCATAGCACATACAGTGTAGGTGGATTAATTGTGAAGATGAGTGTATGTTAATGTCACAACATGCTTACCATACCATAGCATACAGTGTAGGTGGATTGATTGTGAAGAGGAGTGTATGTTAATGTCACAACATGCTTACCATACCAAAAAGTGTAGGTGGATTGATTGTGAAGAGGAGTGTATGTTAATGTCACAACATGCTTACTATAGCATACAGTGTAGGTGGATTGATTGTGAAGAGGAGTGTATGTTAATATCACAACATGCTTACCATAGCATACAGTGTAGGTGGATTGATTGTGAAGATGAGTGTATGTTAATGTCACAACATGCTTACCATACCATAGCATACAGTGTAGGTTGATTAATTGTGAAGAGGAGTGTATGTTAATGTCACAACATGCTTACCATAGCACACAGTGTAGGTGGATTGATTGTGAAGATGAGTGTATGTGAATGTCACAACATGCTTTCCATACCATACAGTGTAGGTGGATTGATTCTGAAGAGGAGTGTATGTTAATGTCACAACATGCTTACCATGGCATACAGTGTAGGTGGATTGATTGTGAAGATGTGTGTATGTTAATGTCACAACATGCTTACCATAGCATACAGTGTAGGTGGATTGATTGTGAAGATGGGTGTATGTTAATGTCACAACATGCATACCATAGCTTACAGTGTAGGTGGATTGATTGTGAAGAGGAGTGTATGTTAATGTCACAACATGCTTACCATACCATACAGTGTAGGTGGATTGATTGTGAAGAGGAGTGTATGTTAATGTCACAACATGCTTACCATACAGTGTAGGTGGATTGATTGTGAAGAGGAGTGTATGTTAATGTCACAACATGCTTACCATACCATACAGTGTAGGTGGATTGATTGTGAAGAGGAATGTATGTTAATGTCACAACATGCTTACCATAGCATACAGTGTAGGTGGATTGATTGTGAAAAGGAGTGTATGTTAATGTCACAACATGCTTACCATAGCATACAGTGTAGGTGGATTGATTGTGAAGATGAGTGTATGTTAATGTCACAACATGCTTACCATACCATAGCATACAGTGTAGGTGGATTGATTGTGAAGATGGTGTATGTTAATGTCACAACATGCTTACCATACCAAACAGTGTAGGTGGATTGATTGTGAAGAGGAGTGTATGTTAATGTCACAACATGCTTACCATAGCATACAGTGTAGGTGGATTGATTGTGAAGAGGAGTGTATGTTAATGTCACAACATGCTTACCATAGCATACAGTGTAGGTGGATTGATTGTGAAGATGAGTGTATGTTAATGTCACAACATGCTTACCATACCAACATACAGTGTAGGTGGATTGATTGTGAAGAGGAGTGTATGTTAATGTCACAACATGCTTACCATACAGTGTAGGTGGATTGATTGTGAAGAGGAGTGTATGTTAATGTCACAACATGCTTACCATACCATACAGTGTAGGTGGATTGATTGTGAAGAGGAGTGTATGTTAATGTCACAACATGCTTACCATAGCATACAGTGTAGGTGGATTGATTGTGAAAAGGAGTGTATGTTAATGTCACAACATGCTTACCATAGCATACAGTGTAGGTGGATTGATTGTGAAGATGAGTGTATGTTAATGTCACAACATGCTTACCATACCATAGCATACAGTGTAGGTGGATTGATTGTGAAGATGAGTGTATGTTAATGTCACAACATGCTTACCATACCAAACAGTGTAGGTGGATTGATTGTGAAGAGGAGTGTATGTTAATGTCACAACATGCTTACCATAGCATACAGTGTAGGTGGATTGATTGTGAAGATGAGTGTATGTTAATGTCACAACATGCTTACCATATCATACCATACAGTGTAGGTGGATTAATTGTGAAGAGGAGTGTATGTTAATGTCACAACATGCTACATACCATACCATACAGTGTAGGTGGATTGATTGTGAAGATGAGTGTATGTGAATGTCACAACATGCTTACCATACCATACAGTGTAGGTGGATTGATTGTGAAGAGGAGTGTATGTTAATGTCACAACATGCTTACCAAAGCATACAGTGTAGATGGATTGATTGTGAAGAGGAGTGTATGTTAATGTCACAACATACTTACCATGGCATACAGTGTAGGTGGATTTATTGTGAAGGGGAGTGTATGTTAATGTCACAACATGCTTACCATGGCATACAGTGTAGGTGGATTGATTGTGAAGATGTGTGTATGTTAATGTCACAACATGCTTACCATGGCATACAGTGTAGGTGGATTTATTGTGAAGATGTGTGTATGTTAATGTCACAACATGCTTACCATAGCATAGTGTAGGTGGATTGATTGTGAAGATGAGTGTATGTTAATGTCACAACATGCTTACCATACCATACAGTGTAGGTGGATTGATTGTGAAGAGGAGTGTATGTTAATGTCACAACATGCTTACCATACCATACAGTGTATGTGGATTGATTGTGAAAAGGAGTGTATGTTAATGTCACAACATGCTTACCATACCATACAGTGTAGGTGGATTGACTGTGAAGAGGAATGTATGTTAATGTCACAACATGCTTACCATAACAAACAGTGTAGGTGGATTGATTGTGAAGATGAGTGTATGTTAATGTCACAACATGCTTACCATACCATACAGTGTAGGTGGATTAATTGTGAAGAGGCGTGTATGTTAATGTCACAACATGCTTACCATAGCAAACAGTGTAGGTGGATTGATTGTGAAGATGAGTGTATGTTAATGTCATAACATGCTTACCATACCATACAGTGTAGGTGGATTGATTGTGAAGAGGAGTGTATGTTAATGTCACAACATGCTTAAAATAGCATACAGTGTAGGTGGATTGATTGTGAAGATGAGTGTATGTTAATGTCAAAACATGCTTACCATACCAAAAAGTGTAGGTGGATTGATTGTGAAGAGGAGTGTATGTTAATGTCACAACATGCTTACCATAGCATACAGTGTAGTGGATTCATTGTGAAGATGAGTGTATGTTAATGTCACAACATGCTTACCATAGCATACAGTGTAGGTGGATTGATTGTGAAGAGGAGTGTATGTTAATGTCACAACATGCTTACCATAGCATACAGTGTAGGTGGATTGATTGTGAAGATGTGTGTATGTTAATGTCACAACATGCTTACCATGGCATACAGTGTAGGTGGATTGATTGTGAAGATGTGTGTATGTTAATGTCACAACATGCTTACCATAGCATAGTGTAGGTGGATTGATTGTGAAGATGAGTGTATGTTAATGTCACAACATGCTTACCATAGCATACAGTGTAGGTGGATTGATTGTGAAGATGAGTGTATGTTAATGTCACAACATGCTTACCATTCCAAAAAGTGTAGGTGGATTGATTGTGAAGAGGAGTGTATGTTAATGTCACAACATGCTTACCATAGCATACAGTGTAGGTGGATTGATTGTGAAGATGAGTGTATGTTAATGTCACAACATGCTTACCATAGCATACAGTGTAGGTGGATTGATCGTGAAGAGGAGTGTATGTTAATGTCACAACATGCATACCATAGCATACAGTGTAGGTGGATTGATTGTTAAGAGGAGTGTATGTTAATGTCACAACATGCTTACCATACCATACAGTGTAGGTGGATTGATTGTGAAGATGAGTGTATGTTAATGTCACAACATGCTTACCATAGCACACAGTGTAGGTGGATTGATTGTGAAGATGAGTGTATGTTAATGTCACAACATGCTTACCATACCATACAGTGTAGGTGGATTGATTGTGAAAAGGAGTGTATGTTAATGTCACAACATGCTTACCATAGCATACAGTGTAGGTGGATTGATTGTGAAGATGAGTGTATGTTAATGTCACAACATGCTTACCATACCATACAGTGTAGGTGGATTGATTGTGAAGAGGAGTGTCTGTTAATGTCACAACATGCTTACCATACCATAGCATACAGTGTAGGTGGATTGATTGTGAAGATGAGTGTATGTTAATGTCACAACATGCTTACCATAGCATACAGTTTAGGTGGATTGATTGTGAAGAGGAGTGTATGTTAATGTCACAACATGCTTACTATAGCATACCATACAGTGTAGGTGGATTGATTGTGAAGAGGAGTGTATGTTAATGTCACAACATGCTTACCATACCATACAGTGTAGGTGGATTGATTGTGAAGATGAGTGTATGTTAATGTCACAACATGCTTACCATATCATACAGTGTAGGTGGATTGATTGTGAAGAGGAGTGTATGTTAATGTCACAACATGCTTACCATAGCATAGCATACAGTGTAGGTGGATTGATTGTGAAGATGAGTGTATGTTAATGTCACAACATGCTTACCATACCAAAAAGTGTAGGTGGATTGATTGTGAAGAGGAGTGTATGTTAATGTCACAACATGCTTACCATAGCATACAGTGTAGGTGGATTGATTGTGAAGATGAGTGTATGTTAATGTCACAACATGCTTACCATAGCATACAGTGTAGGTGGATTGATTGTTAAGAGGAGTGTATGTTAATGTCACAACATGCTTACCATAGCATACAGTGTAGGTGGATTGATTGTGAAGATGAGTGTATGTTAATGTCACAACATGCTTACCATACCATAGCATACAGTGTAGGTGGATTGATTGTGAAGAGGAGTGTATGTTAATATCACAACATGCTTACCATAGCACAGTGTAGGTGGATTGATTGTGAAGATGAGTGTATGTTAATGTCACAACATGCTTACCATACCATACAGTGTAGGTGGATTGATTGTGAAGACGCGTGTATGTTAATGTCACAACATGCTTACCATAGCATACACTGTAGGTGGATTGATTGTAAAGAGGAGTGTATGTTAATGTCACAACATGCTTACCATAGCATACAGTGTAGGTGGATTGATTGTGAAGACGAGTGTATGTTAATGTCACAACATGCTTACCATAGCATACCATACAGTGTAGGTTGATTGATTGTGAAGAGGAGTGTATGTTAATGTCACAACATGCTTACCATACCATAAAGTGTAGGTGGATTGATTGTGAAGATGAGTGTATGTTAATGTCACAACATGCTTACCATATCATACAGTGTAGGTGGATTGATTGTGAAGAGGAGTGTATGTTAATGTCACAACATGCTTACCATACCATATCATACAGTGTAGGTGGATTGATTGTGAAGAGGAGTGTATGTTAATGTCACAACATGCTTACCATACCATATCATACAGTGTAGGTGGATTGATTGTGAAGAGGAGTGTATGTTAATGTCACAACATGCTTACCATAGCATACAGTGTATGTGGATTGATTGTGAAGATGAGTGTATGTTAATGTTACAACATGCTTACCATAGCATACCATACAGTGTAGGTGGATTGATTGTGAAGAGGAGTGTATGTTAATGTCACAACATGCTTACTATACCATATCATACAGTGTAGGTGGATTGATTGTGAAGAGGAGTGTATGTTAATGTCACAACATGCTTACCATAGCATACCATACAGTGTAGGTGGATTGATTGTGAAGAGGAGTGTATGTTAATGTCACAATATGCTTACCATAGCATACAGTGTAGGTGTATTGATTGTGAAGATGAGTGTATGTTAATGTCACAACATGCTTACCATAGCATACAGTGTAGGTGGATTGATTGTGAAGATGAGTGTATGTTAATGTCACAACATGCTTACCATAGCATACAGTGTAGGTGGATTGATTGTGAAGATTAGTGTATGTTAATGTCACAACATGCTTACCATGGCATACAGTGTAGGTGGATTGATTGTGAAGATGAGTGTATGTTAATGTCACAACATGCTTACCATAGCATACCATAGAGTGTAGGTGGATTGATTGTGAAGATGAGTGTATGTTAATGTCACAACATGCTTACCATACCATAGCATACAGTGTAGGTGGATTGATTGTGAAGAGGAGTGTATGTTAATATCACAACATGCTTACCATAGCACAGTGTAGGTGGATTGATTGAGAAGATGAGTGTATGTTAATGTCACAACATGCCTACCATACCAATTACCATATCATACAGTGTAGTTGAATTGATTGTGAAGAGGAGTGTATGTTAATGTCACAACATGCTTACCATACCAATTACCATATCATACAGTGTAGGTGGATTGATTGTGAAGAGGAGTGTATGTTAATGTCACAACATGCTTACCATAGCATAGCATACAGTGTAGGTGTATTGATTGTGAAGATGAGTGTATGTTAATGTCACAACATGCTTACCATATCAATTACCATATCATACTGTGTAGGTGGATTGATTGTGAAGAGGAGTGTATGTTAATGTCACAACATGCTTACCATAGCATAGCATACAGTGTAGGTGGATTGATTGTGAAGAGGAGTGTATGTTAATGTCACAACATGCTTACCATACCATACAGTGTAGGTGGATTGATTGTGAAGATGTGTGTATGTTAATGTCACAACATGCTTACCATAGCATACAGTGTAGATGGATTGATTGTGAAGAGGAGTGAATGTTAATGTCACAACATGCTTACCATACCATACAGTGTAGGTGGATTGATTGTGAAGATGAGTGTATGTTAATGTCACAACATGCTTACCATACCATACAGTGTAGGTGGATTGATTGTGAAGAGGAGTGTATGTTAAGGTCACAACATGCTTACCATAGCATACAGTGTATGTGGATTGATTGTGAAGAGGAGTGTATGTTAATGTCACAACATGCTTACCATACCATATCATACAGTGTAGATGGATTGATTGTGAAGAGGAGTGTATGTTAATGTCATAACATGCTTACCATACCATATCATACAGTGTAGGTGGAACAATTGTGAAGAGGAGTGTATGTTAATGTCACAACATGCTTACCATAGCATACAGTGTATGTGGATTGATTGTGAAGAGGAGTGTATGTTAATGTCACAACATGCTTACCATACCATATCATACAGTGTAGATGGATTGATTGTGAAGAGGAGTGTATGTTAATGTCATAACATGCTTACCATACCATATCATACAGTGTAGGTGGAACAATTGTGAAGAGGAGTGTATGTTAATGTCACAACATGCTTACCATAGCATACAGTGTATGTGGATTGATTGTGAAGAGGAGTGTATGTTAATGTCACAACATGCTTACCATACCATATCATACAGTGTAGATGGATTGATTGTGAAGAGGAGTGTATGTTAATGTCACAACATGCTTACCATGGCATACAGTGTAGGTGGATTGATTGTGAAGAGGAGTGTATGTTAATGTCACAACATGCCTACCATACCATACAGTGTAGGTGGATTGATTGTGAAGAGGAGTGTATGTTAATGTCACAACATGCTTACCATACCATACAGTGTAGGTGGATTGATTGTGAAGAGGAGTGTATGTTAATGTCACAACATGCTTACCATAGCATACAGTGTAGGTGGATTGATTGTGAAGAGGAGTGTATGTTAATGTCACAACATGCTTACCATAGCATACAGTGTAGGTGGATTGATTGTGAAGAGGAGTGTATGTTAATGTCACAACATGCTTACCATAGCATACAGTGTAGGTGGATTGATTGTGAAGAGGAGTGTATGTTAATGTCACAACATGCTTACCATAGCATACAGTGTAGGTGGATTGATTGTGAAGAGGAGTGTATGTTAATGTCACAACATGCTTACCATAGCATACAGTGTAGGTGGATTGATTGTGAAGAGGAGTGTATGTTAATGTCACAACATGCTTACCATAGCATACAGTGTAGGTGGATTGATTGTGAAGAGGAGTGTATGTTAATGTCACAACATGCTTACCATGGCATACAGTGTAGGTGGATTGATTCTGAAGAGGAGTGTATGTTAATGTCACAACATGCTTACCATACCATACAGTGTAGGTGGATTGATTGTGAAGAGGAGTGTATGTTAATGTCACAATATGCTTACCATAGCATACAGTGTAGGTGGATTGATTGTGAAGAGGAGTGTATGTTAATGTCACAACATGCTTACCATAGCATACAGTGTATGTGGATTGATTGTGAAGAGGAGTGTATGTTAATGTCACAACATGCTTACCATACCATATCATACAGTGTAGGTGGATTGATTGTGAAGAGGAGTGTATGTTAGTGTCACAACATGCTTACCATACCATACCATACCATACAGTGTAGGTGGATTGATTGTGAAGAGGAGTGTATGTTAATGTCACAACATGCTTACCATAGCATACAGTGTAGGTGGATTGATTCTGAAGATGAGTGTATGTTAATGTCACAACATGCTTACCATACCATACAGTGTAGGTGGATTAATTGTGAAGATGAGTGTATGTTAATGTCACAACATGCATACCATATCATACAGTGTAGGTGGATTAATTGTGAGGAGGAGTGTATGTTAATGTCACAACATGCTTACAATAGCATACAGTGTAGGTGGATTGATTGTGAAGAGGAGTGTATGTTAATGTCACAACATGCTTACCATACCATAGCATACAGTGTAGGTGGATTAATTGTGAAGAGGATTGTATGTTAATGTCACAACATGCTTACAATACCATAGCATACAGTGTAGGTGGATTGATTGTGAAGAGAAGTGTATGTTAATGTCACAACATGCTTACCATGACATACAGTGTAGGTGGATTAATTGTGAAGAGGAGTGTATGTTAATGTCACAACATGCTTACCATACCATACAGTGTAGGTGGATTGATTGTGAAGAGGAATGTATGTTAATGTCACAACATGCTTACCATACCATACAGTGTAGGTGGATTGATTGTGAAGAGGAGTGTATGTTAATGTCACAACATGCTTACCATACCATACAGTGTAGGTGGATTAATTGTGAAGAGGAGTGTATGTTAATGTCACAACATGCTTACCATAACATACAGTGTAGGTGGATTGATTGTGAAGAGGAGTGTATGTTAATGTCACAACATGCTTACCATAGCATAGCATACAGTGTAGGTGGATTGATTGTGAAGATGAGTGTATGTTAATGTCACAACATGCTTACCATAGCATAGCATACAGTGTAGGTGGATTGATTGTGAAGAGGAGTGTATGTTAATGTCACAATATGCTTACCATAGCATACAGTGTAGGTGGATTGATTGTGAAGATGTGTGTATGTTAATGTCACAACATGCTTACCATGGCATACAGTGTAGGTGGATTGATTGTGAAGATGTGTGTATGTTAATGTCACAACATGCTTACCATGGCATACCGTGTAGGTGGATTAATTGTGAAGAGGAGTGTATGTTAATGTCACAACATGCTTACCATAGCATAGCATACAGTGTAGGTGGATTGATTGTGAAGATGAGTCACTGTTAATGTTTCATATACCGAGGTTTGAACAGACAAATCTTTATCTGCTTAATAAGAAACATTTATGTGAAATTTATATAACATGGAATGAGTGGTTGAGGGGAAAAGCAAAATTTCTAAAAGACTTTAACCACATTCTCTAGGTGTAAAAGGGGTATTAGCCTGTGACAGAGTTATGGAACTTGACTAAAACATGTCACATTTTGATAGGGAACAATTGTGTGAAGCTTTACTAGTATGTAATAGATTGTTGAAAAGAGATAGCAACCTTGCTATAAAACTACCACATGACAACACCAAGGAGAGTACAATATCCCTCCTTATTCCTTGAATAGTCGAGCTAAACACGGTGTTTATAATTATTAACCCTTTGCCTGCTGAGCAAATAAAATCACATTTGCAAACAACATAGATCCAGATCAGCCGAGGTATTAGTCATGCTATTCAGCCAAGTGTTTTAGTTCCACTATCCGAATAGCAAACAGTATAGATCCTGATCAGACAGTATGTTCTGTGCCATTTGATTTTAACTACAACTAGCAAATGGTTATCTATGAATCGCATCAAGCTTCGGTTGATTCGTTGTTGCTCTACGCTGCAATACTTACACATATGTTCAAATCCTTTACACATGACTACAGTTCCAGACACATCTATATCTTGTACATTCAGATGGTCTTTGGTCGACTCAGGGGGTAAACTGTTGTAATCTGACAGCCATGTGTCGGACCCAACCCAGCGCAGCCGGCCTCCGCACTTGAGCACCCACTCTGCACATAGTCTGTCACTTCCTACTGCTTTAAACCTCTCACGATCAAAACTGAAATAATTCATATAAAATACTCTTTAACAGAGTTGTACCGATGTTTCGGTGGGATAATCCCACTTTTCTCAAGGCGTAATCAAGATTTTCATCAGCAGTATTAAAAGTTATTGTCTTCAAGAATCAAAACAATAGACGGCGACGTGACGTTGCCCTGTAAAACGTGCGATTTCCTGTTCTAAAGTTGAATATCCGTCATAAATTGTCGGGTCCCGTTGGTGAGCGTGAATATTTTAGATACCCGGATCCCAATTTAGAAACAATATTTTTAGTTCCATATAAGATCTTATCTAACCTAATCTTGTCCGTAGTCTATGTTAATCCTCATACACAGAATGTCCCAATCGAGATCTAATCATTCAATCTTAATTGAGGCTATATATTTACATAACTAAATGTGGTTTAATATTATTTTAAAGGGAATATCTATTATGAAATTTATTGCAATGTTGTGACTACGTATACGATTGGCTGATTCTGCCCATGTGATCGGTGTTCATTACGTGTTGAACTGAAATATTATTCTATTCCTTAAGTAGCCACGGTGATCATTAACGCTCAACAATATAGTCTGTTCCGACGCTATAGGAATGTGTACAGCGTAAAGGATTCTGTACACTATGGAAATGTTGATGTTAGTTTACACAAATTTATGTTAGCTTGATTGCGAAACAAGTTCTTACAACTTATATTAATCACTCTCAAGACCTCATTCCTGATGGAATCCATCACCACGAGGGAGAGAGAAGAGGCAACATGGAATTTAAATGCCGTGCCTAAGGGCACAATCGTAACGGCTCCGGCGGGACTCGAACTACGGGCCTTGAAGCGAATGCGCTACCACTTCGCTATCACGACTTCCTTTATGTTGACGTTGTGATCATAACAACTACATGTTGTTTCTCCGTGTTTCATCGGGATATGAAATGTCAGCTTTTTAAACTAATTTGCATAAAATACGAAGGTCTACAGTTTTGACCAAAGTGATTGGTATGAATGACAAATTCGACAAAGTCAAAGATTATACATGCATAGACTCAACAAATTATAAATACAACAATAATATCTGATCACTACTTACATATTCAAGCTGCTGTTCAGATATTTGAAGAAGTGCCTTTTGATGGTATATGTTGGGGGAGTGACAGAGTTCACATTTGCAGCACATTGAAGTACCGGCAGTCTTGCCTGAAATGATTAATGTTTACACATCATATAAACTATATATATATGAACTAGGTTAGTTTATACAAATTTATTTTAGCTCAATTGCGAAACAATTTCTTACAACCTATATTAATCACTCGAGAGACCTCATTCCTGATGGAATCCATCGCCACGAGGGAGAGAGAAAAGGCAATGTGGAATTTAAATGACTTGCGTAAGGGAACAATCGTAACGGCTCAAACTCCGAACCTTTCGCACATTCACAACAATACAGGTGTCGGTGGAACATTCACCACAATGCAGGTGTTGGTGGAACATTCACCACAATGCAGGTGTTGGTGGAACATTCACCACAATGCAGGTGTTGGTGGAACATCCACCACAATGCAGGTGTTGGTGGAACATTCACAACAATGCAGGTGTCGGTGGAACATTCACCACAATGCAGGTGTCGGTGGAACATTCACCACAATGCAGGTGTCGGTGGAACATTCACCACAATGCAGGTGTTGGTGGAACATCCACCACAATGCAGGTGTTGGTGGAACATTCACCACAATGCAGGTGTCGGTGGAACATTCACCACAATGCAGGTGTCGGTGGAACATCCACCACAATGCAGGTGTCGGTGGAACATCCACCACAATGCAGGTGTCGGTGGAACATTCACCACAATGCAGGTGTCGGTGGAACATCCACCACAATGCAGGTGTCGGTGGAACATTCACCACAATGCTGGTGTTGGTGGAACATCCACCACAATGCAGGTGTTGGTGGAACATTCACCACAATGCAGGTGTCGGTGGAACATTCACCACAATGCAGGTGTCGGTGGAACATCCACCACAATGCAGGTGTCGGTGGAACATCCACCACAATGCAGGTGTCGGTGGAACATTCACCACAATGCAGGTGTCGGTGGAACATCCACCACAATGCAGGTGTCGGTGGAACATTCACCACAATGCAGGTGTCGGTGGAACATCCACCACAATGCAGGTGTCGGTGGAACATTTACCACAATGCAGGTGTTGGTGGAACATTCACCACAATGCAGGTGTAGGTGGAACATTCACCACAATGCAGGTGTCGATGGAACAGTCGGTGGAAATTATTTCATTTTCTTTTCTATGTTTTACTGCTTACAATCGTTTGCGCAGGTGCGCTGTCCGAGAGCAAGTGTGCTGTCCAAGAGCAGGTGCGCTGTCCGAGAGCAGGTGCACTGTTCGAGAGCAGGTGTGCTGTCTAAGAGCAGGTGCACTGTCCGAGAGCAGGTGCGCTGTCTGAGAACAGGTGCGCTATCTGAGAGCAGGTGCACTGTCTGAGAGCAGGTGCACTGTCTAAGACCAGGTGCACTGTCTGAGAGCAGGTGCGCTATCTTGAGAGCAAGTACACTGTCCGAGAGCAGGTGCACTGTCCGAGAGCAGGTGCGCTGTCTGAGAGCAGGTGCGCTGTCTAAGACCAGGTGCGCTGTCTGAGAACAGGTGCACTGTCTGAGAACAGGTGCGCTATCTGAGAGCAGGTGCACTGTCTGAGAGCAGGTGCACTGTCTAAGAACAGGTGCACTGTCTGAGAGCAGGTGCGCTATCTTGAGAGCAAGTACACTGTCCGAGAGCAGGTGCACTGTCCGAGAGCAGGTGCGCTGTCTGAGAGCAGGTGCGCTGTCTAAGACCAGGTGCGCTGTCTGAGAACAGGTGCACTGTCTGAGAACAGGTGCGCTATCTGAGAGCAGGTGCACTGTCTGAGAGAAGGTGCTGTCTGAGACCAGGTGCGCTATCTGAAAGCAGGTGCACTGTCCGAGAGCAGTTGCACTGTCCGAGAGCAGGTGCGCTGTCTGAGAGCAGGTGCACTGTCCGAGAGCAGGTGCACTGTCTGAGAGCAGGTGCGCTATCTGAGAGCAGGTGCGCTATCTGAGAGCAGGTGCGCTGTCTGAGAGCAGGTGCGCTATCTGAGAGCAGGTGCGCTGTCCGAGAGCAGGTGCACTTCCGAGAGCAGGTGTGCTGTCCGAGAGCAGGTGCGCTGTCTGAGAGCAGGTGCGCTGTCTGAGAGCAGGTGCGCTGTCTGAAAGCAGGTGCACTGTCCGAGAGCAGGTGCACTGTCCGAGAGCAGGTGCACTGTCCGAGATCAGGTGCGCTGTCTGAGAACAGGTGCACTATCTTAGAGCAGGTGCACTGTCTGAGAGCAGGTGCACTGTCTAAGACCAGGTGCACTGTCTGAGAACAGGTGCGCTATCTTGAGAGCAAGTACACTGTCCGAGAGCAGGTGCACTGTCCGAGAGCAGTTGCGCTGTCTGAGAGCAGGTGCGCTGTCTAAGACCAGGTGCGCTGTCTGAGAACAGGTGCACTGTCTGAGAGCAGGTGCAATGTCTGAGAGAAGGTGCACTGTCTGAGAGAAGGTGCGCTGTCTGAGACCAGGTGCGCTATCTGAGAGCAGGTGCACTGTCCGAGAGCAGGTGCACTGTCCGAGAGCAGGTGCGCTGTCCGAGAGCAGGTGCACTGTCTGAGAGCAGGTGCGCTATCTGAGAGCAGGTGCGCTATCTGAGAGCAGGTGCGCTATCTGAGAGCAGGTGCGCTGTCCGAGAGCAGGTGCACTGTCCGAGAGCAGGTGCGCTATCTGAGAGCAGGTGCGCTATCTGAGAGCAGGTGCGCTATCTGAGAGCAGGTGCGCTGTCCGAGAGCAGGTGCACTGTCCGAGAGCAGGTGCGCTATCTGAGAGCAGGTGCGCTGTCTGAGAGCAGGTGCGCTGTCTGAGAGCAGGTGCGCTGTCTGAAAGCAGGTGCGCTGTCTGAGAGCAGGTGCGCTGTCCGAGAACAGGTGCGCTGTCCGAGAGCATGTGTGCTGTCCGAGAGCAGGTGCACTGTCTTAAGACCAGGTGCGCTGTCTGAGAACAGGTGCGCTATCCGAGAGCAGGTGCACTGTCTAAGACCAGGTGCGCTGTCTGAGAACAGGTGCGCTATCTGAGAGCAGGTGCGCTGTCCGAGAGCAGGTGCGCTGTCTGAGAGCAGGTGCGCTGTCCAAGAGCAGGTGCGCTGTCTGAGAGCAGGTGCACTGTCTAAGAGCAGGTGCGCTGTCTGAGAACAGGTGCACTGTCTGAGAGCAGGTGCACTGTCTGAGAGAAGGTGCACTGTCTGAGAGAAGGTGCGCTGTCTGAGACCAGGTGCGCTATCTGAGAGCAGGTGCACTGTCCGAGAGCAGGTACACTGTCCGAGAGCAGGTGCGCTGTCTGAGAGCAGGTGCACTGTCTGAGAGCAGGTGTGCTATCTGAGAGCAGGTGCGCTATCTGAGAGCAGGTGCGCTATCTGAGAGCAGGTGCGCTGTCCGAGAGCAGGTGCGCTGTCCGAGAGCAGGTGCGCTGTCCGAGAGCAGGTGCGCTGTCTGAGAGCAGGTGCGCTGTCTGAAAGCAGGTGCGCTGTCCGAGAGCAGGTGCACTGTCCGAGAGCAGGTGCACTGTCTGAGAGCAGGTGCGCTATCTGAGAGCAGGTGCGCTGTCTGAGAGCAGGTGCGCTGTCTGAGAGCAGGTGCGCTGTCTGAGAGCAGGTGCGCTGTCCGAGAGCAGGTGCGCTGTCCGAGAGCAGGTGCGCTGTCCGAGAGCAGGTGCGCTGTCCGAGAGCAGGTGCGCTGTCCGAGAGCAGGTGCGCTGTCCGAGAGCAGGTGCGCTGTCCGAGAGCAGGTGCGCTGTCTGAGAGCAGGTGCGCTGTCTGAGAGCAGGTGTGCTGTCTGAGAGCAGGTGCGCTGTCTGAGAGCAGGTGCGCTGTCTGAGAGCAAGTGCACTGTCTGAGAGCAGGTGCACTGTCCGAGAGCAGGTGCGCTGTCTGAGAACAGGTGCGCAGAAGACTATTATTAAAACACTATCTTACTTGAACTACTGAACGTGTAGGGGAGGGGGAAACTATTCCATACTTCTAGGGAAGAATAAATTTAAATGGTGTCCTGGAATATGGTATTTGGTAGTTCATGTTTCTAGTGGTGACAAGATGCTGGTGGTCAACAAACATAATTATAAAGAAATGTGACAGAACTGCTGTTTAAAGGGTCTGCCAGGTTAGGTCTTGGATCATTCTGGTCAAGCTACTGTTATAGTCATTATATATGTATCTGGCAGCTGTGCTTTGGACTTCATCTAGTTTGTATGTTTGATATTTTGGCAACAGATGCCAAACAGTGGATCAGTACTCTAATTGGAGTTTCAAGTATGTCTTATATGCTGTTCCTTATATGCTGTTCCTTATATGCTGTTCCTTATATGCTGTTCCTTTTATGCTGTTCCTTATATGCTGTTCCTTTTATGAACTGAATGGAGTTATTAGCGTGTGTTGTATTGTTTATGTTTGGTCCATGTCAGGTCATGACTGAGTGTTAATCCAAGGTATTTTACGGAATCATTGGAGTCGAGTTGGTATTTTGCATCTTGATTTTAATTGATTTTCCATTTATTAGGGATGGATTTTGACCTTTTTATTTTAATGTATATTCTGTCCCTCTTCCTAATTCAACATATAATAGATTGATTTATCCAAGGTAGATCACGACAGTGAATTTTGACTGTATGTGGATAGAGCACAGACGACTGAGCTCATCTCTAAATGAAGACATGCAGGCTATATTTGGGCTTGTCTGGTTGGAAGACACCTACGCTTTAGAATAATTGGTGATATCTTGCTTTAAATTGGACTAGTTAGCTTTCTCATTTGTAGCATTTAATTTGCCGCTTGGTTTGTAGTGGGCCAAGAATGTTGTTTCCTCTGGTGGAGGTGGTAACCATAACGGTTAACCATTTCTTGTAAGTTGAGATTCACTAAATGTTCTAAGAACGAAATGTATGTATTTCAATACCTGCAATCATCAAGGGATTCAGTTGAGCAGTAGGTTGATGCCAGGTAAGTTGAAATCACCGAGCACCAAAGCAGAAAGACTGTCTAGATATAATCCTATAAATAAGACCTCTACATAAAAAAATGTTCTGTTATTTCGAGGTCTTATCGCTAAAGCTCATTTTCGCATAGCACTTCCCGCCCTGTTCCGATGGCGGGATTTCTGACCAATATTTTGAAGCTTTTCGGACATGAATGGGTAACTGTTGTGCATATCATTTAGCTGTTTGAAATCGACAGGTGAGATTCTCACATTTTTTCTGCGCAGTCTTCACAAAAGAAATCCAAATTAATTATTTTTTAGTACATTTCATGCGTATGAACAATTGGATATTAAACGAAATCTTATTTGGTTCACCGTAATGGCACAGATAAATCTTGCAAACATTTTCGTCTAATGATTTCTATTTTTGTTTTTCGCAATAATCAAATATTCAAAATGGACGATTTGGAATGTCGAAACTCTGCCATGAAAATCAACCGTTGATTTCATGTATAATATTGTGTCAAGAGACGTTATAGACTGTGCAGAATTCAAGAGACGTTACAGACTGTGCAGAATTCAAGACAACGGTATCGTCAACATCCCTGATATCAGTCGTCACCTGTTTTCGGTCTTTGTTTATTCCCGTAATTTTTGTTTACATCCGGAATGTGAATGACGTCATTGTTAGCAAAACAGGTGCTTTGGTACTTATGGTGTTCACATATCAGTTATCAAAGAGCAAACTGCGCATAAAGCAGATAAATTGTCACATTTTATTTGAAAGTGTGCAAATGTTGATGTTTACATTAATCTCATTTATGTGTAGCCTAAAAATCCCTTAAACAGAGGTAAATATAAAGAAATATGTGTTTGTTTTTGTAAAATGAGAAATTTCATCTTCTGTTCAGGAAGGTCACGTGATAGTTATGCGACAATGTCATAATGCGCATTTTACAGGTCAATTCAAATATAGTGTTCCTCTTACAGCTTTTTAACATTTTTTATTCAAAAATACTATTGTCCAAGATATTTACTATTTATGCTAATTCAGTTTCATCCATTTTTTTTCAAGTCCAACCTGACATATATATTCACCAAGTGCACTGACAGATGCATATCAGGTTGTTAGAGACATGGGTTTGCCAATAAAATCGGCAGCAAGACAGTATGGTGTGCCACTCTTCACATTAAATGACATTTCTCTCCATGTCACAAGTTACCTCATATTGAAGAGTAAACATAATTTGTTGGGTGTTAAATTCCTCCGTTTCGAGTAACAATTATTACTATGCCCAATGTTAATTAGCTTTTTGGAACTTAACTGTAATCAACATTTCTGTTACATGAATGTTCAAGGTCGGCCGATAATAGGTACTTTTTTCGACGCCATGTTGAAATCACAAGCGAGTGAATGTGTATTTTATTTTGAACATTTGTTATGCAATCTCAGTTTAGACAATTGCATTAAATGCAGAAATGATCATTTTACTTAGTAATATTATTCCACTTGCCGTAAAAGAGACTGACTAGAAGACATTCACCGAAAAGCTTTAGACGGCCGATAACCGGTACGCCAATGGTATGTGTGTTCATCTTCTTAACAATTTTAATTTATAAAAACGACTTTTTAGAATATAAAATATGCTACGCGTAATTGAGGCTTAGCATTTAGACTTTAAAAAATGCTTTAATAGTAAAGTGCCCAAGCAAAGAAAGCGCGGAAAAGTTAGTGACCCGACGTGGGACTCGAACCCACGACCTCCCGAACACTAGTCGGACAGCTCTACCAACTGAGCTAGCCGGGCTGCTGTTCTACCCACGCCGAAATACACTACAATAGTAAAATGTCACATTTTCAAGTCTAAATATTTGGACTAGTCTATCATAGAGAGAATTCATCGGAAAAAATTCTTGAACGGTTAAGTATGTTGAAAAACACAGTTGTTTATGCCAAGCTATTGTGTACATAATATAATGTCACTGCATGTTATATGTTAGCCTATGGATATTTCATTTGCGGTGTCTGACCTAAAATAACTATCTATAATCTTTGCGTCGCGAAAATATATGACTCAATACATTTAGTGTTTCGTAATGATTCGTGCACACCATTTTGTAACGAAGCTATTAATGTTGAACTAATGTTACGGGCTAACGACTTTAAACCTTGCGTATGATGCGCCAACAGCCTTGTAACATCATTTCTCTTGTATTGGTATGAAGGACATTTATCCCGGATACATTGATCGAGATGGTGTAAAGTTATTCACCGGTTTGATTTAGGGTGCAGGGGATATTTATTCACGAATGTCAAGTTCATATTACCATTCCTCGTTTTCGTTCCCCACCTGTTTTCGACTTGTTTGCGAATTACGTCACCTCTGTTAGTAACAGGTACTTAGTTAATGATACACGCTACAACTGCCAAACAGGAAATGAGCAAAAATAAAGATAAATAATTATTAACATTATATTTCGAAAATATGTAGAGCTAAATGTTCATGTTTTCATTAATTTCATTCACGTATAGCCGAACATACCCTTAAACAGAGGAATATAGAAAGAATTATGTTCAATGTACAAGGTCACATGTCAATCATGTGAAAATGCCGGAAAACACATTTCTGTTGCTTGATGCTGGACTGAAAACATGTGCGTGTTTTACTCTATGTTGATTTCACAAGTAGTTTTATTTTAAAAGATATTACGCAATATGAGTTTAGTCAAGCGCATAAAATGCATGTATGATCATCTTACACATGATAGTAGAACTGTAATATTATTTCATCAGATAATGACGATTGGGGTCTCCGCAATTTATTTCAGGTTCAAAACAAACAAAAAACAATGTTTATGGGGTTTTTACGAAACTTTATGATACATCTTTATAACTTTATATGCTTGACACTATATACACAATATGTTGACCATAGTTTGGCAAGTTTTAAAATGACACCCCGTCAAAGCCATACACTGAAATACAACAATGTCGGAAATGTCAACAATTCTTAGGAATGATCGATGTATACTGCTCTTTTAAAGTTTTTTAAAATGGTGACACCGTGATAAAAAGAAATGTGCCCAGGAGGTAAACTTTTATTTTGAGCGAGCATGGTCATGCCATCATATCGATGGCATCCACAAGGTGATCGCTTTCGTGCAATTTTCATCGAACGTGGATGATTACGCCATACAAGATGGCCGTTGAAAAGTCAAAAGGTCATCCTTTTATGAGAGGGCTCAAGCGTCCTCTGCTCACGAACCAATATACCAAGTGTCAGAAACAAACATTCTTTACAATCCTTCGTCTCACTTACCTCCAGTCGGATTTCGCCAAAACTTGGTAGGAATGATCGATATGCATTGCTCTTTCAAAAAATTTAAAATGTTGATCCAGGGGTAAAAAATTAGTGTGGATCTTGGTGTCAAATTTCATTTTGACCGAATATAGTCATGTCATATATTAATTATTTCTAAAAAGTGCACACACTCCTTAAAACGATATCTTCTAGACTAACAGCTAGATGAACACGGGGTGTCTGTCGAATAGGGATTAGTGTGTCTGTTTGACTGCATATGTATGTATGTATGTATGTATGTATGTATGTATGTATGTATGTATGTATGTATGTATGTATGTATGTATGTATGTATGTATGTATGTATGTATGTATGTATGTATGTATGTATGTATGTATGTATGTATGTAGGTATGTATGTATGTATGTATGTAGGTATGTATGTATGTATGTATGTATGTATGTATGTATGTATGTATGTATGTATGTATGTATGTATGTATGTATGTATGTATGTATGTATGTATGTATGTATGTATGTATGTATGTATGTATGTATGTATGTATGTATGTATGTAGGTATGTATGTATGTATGTATGTATGTATGTATGTATGTATGTATGTATGTATGTATGTATGTATGTATGTATGTATGTATGTATGTATGTATGTAGGTATGTATGTATGTATGTATGTATGTATGTATGTATGTATGTATGTAGGTATGTATGTATGTATGTATGTAGGTATGTATGTAGGTATGTATGTAGGTATGTATGTAGGTATGTATAGTATGTATGTATGTATGTATGTATGTATGTATGTATGTATGTATGTATGTATGTATGTATGTATGTATGTATGTATGTATGTATGTATGTATGTATGTATGTATGTATGTATGTATGTATGTATGTATGTATTTATGTATGTATGTATGTATGTATTTATGTATGTATGTATGTATGTATGTATGTATTTATGTATGTATGTATGTATGTATGTATTTATGTATGTATGTATGTATGTATGTATGTATGTATGTATGTATGTATGTATGTATGTATGTATGTATGTATGTATGTATGTATGTATGTATGTATGTATGTATGTATGTATGTATGTATGTATGTAAGTATGTATGTATGTATGTA
>CM026399.1:46893182-46945815 GCA_014843695.1 Archivesica marissinica | reverse complement strand
GTGTAGGGGTATATTATTACATGACGGGTTGGATGTTGTGTAGGGGTATATTATTACATGACTGGTTGGGTTGGATGTTGTGTAGGGGTATATTATTACATGACTGGTTGGGTTGGATGTTGTGTAGGGGTATATTATTACATGACTGGTTGGGTTGGATGCTGTGTAGGGGTATATTATTACATGACGGTGGATGTTGTGTAGGGTATATTATTACATGACGGGTTGGATGTTGTGTAGGGGTATATTATTACATGACGGGTTGGATGCTGTGTAGGGGTATATTATTACATGACGGGTTGGATGTTGGTAGGGGTATATTATTACATGACGGGTTGGATGTTGTGTAGGGGTATATTATTACATGACTGGTTGGGATGTTGTGTAGGGGTATATATTACATGATGGGTGGATGTTGTGTAGGGGTATATTATTACATGACTGGTTGGGTGGATGTTGTGTAGGGGTTTATTATTACATGACGGGTTGGATGTTGTGTAGGGGTATATTATTACATGACGGGTTGGATGTTGTGTAGGGGTATATTATTACATGACTGGTTGGGTTGGATGTTGTGTAGGGGTATATTATTACATGACTGGTTGGGTTGGATGTTGTGTAGGGGTATATTATTACATGACTGGTTGGGTTGGATGCTGTGTAGGGGTATATTATTACATGACTGGTTGGATGTTGTGTATGGGTATATTATTACATGACTGGTTGGGTTGGATGTTGTGTAGGGGTATATTATTACATGACTGGTTGGGTTGGATGTTGTGTAGGGGTATATTATTACATGACTGGTTGGGTTGGATGCTGTGTAGGGATATTATTACATGACTGGTTGGTTGGATGTTGTGTAGGGGTATATTATTACATGACTGGTTGGGTTGGATGTTGTGTATGGGTATATTATTACATGACTGGTTGGATGTTGTGTAGGGGTATATTATTACATGACTGGTTGGGTTGGATGTTGTGTAGGGGTATATTATTACATGACTGGTTGGGTTGGATGTTGTGTAGGGGTATATTATTACATGACTGGTTGGGTTGGATGCTGTGTAGGGGTATATTATTACATGACTGGTTGGGTTGGATGCTGTGTAGGGGTATATTATTACATGACGGGTTGGATGTTGTGTAGGGGTATATTATTACATGACGGGTTGGATGCTGTGTAGGGGTATATTATTACATGACTGGTTGGGTTGGATGTTGTGTATGGGTATATTATTACATGACTGGTTGGGTTGGATGTTGTGTAGGGATATATTATTACATGACTGGTTGGGTTGGATGTTGTGTATGGGTATATTATTACATGACTGGTTGGGTTGGATGCTGTGTAGGGGTATATTATTACATGACTGGTTGGGTTGGATGTTGTGTAGGGATATATTATTACATGGCTGGTTGGGTTGGATGCTGTGTATGTATGTATAACTACCTGACTGGTTGGGTTGGATGCTGTGCACGGATATGCTGCCCCAGCATGACCTGAGCTTGATCCTGCAGATTCTCGACCTGGTGTGGATCTTTGAGTCCTCGTGTCTCTGAAAATCAGGCACGAAACATACACTATTTACGTGGCAATAGCATTTTCTTTGATGCACGTTTATTCCCTGTTTATATCTATTTTCGTATGGATTTCCTCACTAATGATATGTAGCTGACATATGCACGCATGCGCATTTGCAATGTCGGACAGAGTTTCTTATTTTTCAAGCTTGGTTGCAATAGTGGGCACCGGGATCGTATGGACATATGTATGTCCGATTAGCGCAGTGGTTAGCGCTCTCGCTTCTCAACAATGCAACCCGGGTTCGATCCTCAGACCGGAAAGTATGTGAGATGGTACAGTGGTCGCCAGATCGGACAGGTGGGTTTTCTCCGGGTACTCCGGTTTCCTCCCACACGAATGACCACATATACGCATTCATCCGCGCAAACGAGAGTGATTAATATAAGTTGTTAGAACTTGCTTCGCAATCGTTGTAAAATAAATAAAGTTTAAACTATTCTTTGTTTCTCACAATGCTAATCTGTGATTCCGATTTATATCAAATTGTAATTTAACAATTGTTCTCATATACCATATTCGAGTATTATCAACACGTGGGCAATTATTTATAATATATTGCAAGGGCGTATATACCTGGTTTAAACAACGACACCGCTTTGAGACATGCAAATTCTCCTGGATCCACACCAATCGTCTTGAATCTAGAGAAAATCTCCTGCAGTGCCCGGATGTCGCTCGCCAATGTACCGGATTTAGACTGATTGTGTTCCAGGTTGCCAAGCAACGGACACGTGTCCATCGGCATGGACCACTGTATGGAGCAGAGCAGGAAGAGTTCTCCCCATGTTTCCTCCAGCAGGATCACCTGTGTTAGCAACATCACATTTACACATTCTACTCTATTGAAATACTCAACTATTTATTGTATTGCAATGTCACGATTCTGATTGGCTGATTCAGCCCATGTGATTGCCTTTCAATGAACCGCACACTTATTCTATTCTGTAAGTATCGAAGGTGATTAACAGACGAATCTGTAGTCCAGTCGTTGGACGGTAATACAGGGATCGCATGTTCGATCCCCCGGTCTGACCCTAATAAAATTAACAGTCTTTAAACCGAGGTCTCCTTTCAGTGTTTTACACCGTGCACGTAAACGAACCAGAGGAAAGTCTGGATCGGGTCTCTGTCTGTATCATTGCACTACCCTCCAACTATCTAAAATGACTAATCTATTCAGTAGGTGTAGCTCATAGTGGCAAAAGGTATCGACGATAAATAAACGTAAAGCAGGTGATAAATTAATGCGCGATTAGGCAATACTATAGTATGTTGCAACACTATAGGAACGTGTACAGCACACAGGATTCTCCATGATACGGACATGTTACAACACTATAGGAACGTGTACAGCATACAGGATTCTCCACGATACGGACATGTTGCAACACTATAGGAAAGTGTACACCACACGGGATTCTCCACGATACGGACATGTTGCAACACTATAGGAACGTGTACAGCATACAGGATTCTCCACGATACGGACATGTTACAACACTATAGGAACGTGTACAGCATACAGGAGTCTCCACGATACGGATATGTTGCAACACTATAGGAACGTGTACAACACAGGATTCTCCACGATACGGACATGTTACAACCCTATAGGAATGTGTACAGCATACGGGATTCTCCATGATACGGACATGTTACAACACTATAGGAACGTGTACAACATACAGGATTCTCCACGATACGGACATGTTGCAACACTATAGGAACGTGTACAGCACACAGGATTCTCCACGATACGGACATGTTGCAACACTATAGGAACGTGTACAACATACAGGATTCTCCACGATACGGAAAATTTGTGAAATTTTAGTTGTATTTATAACAATTGAATGTTCCTTTTTCTGTGTTTCATCGAGGTTTGAAATGTCAGTTGTGTTCACAGTGTGTTCATAAAGACCATATTTGCAAACTAATTTTGTTAAGATAATAAAAGCTCATGCGTGAATACGATACTAACACTATGCCAGATAATCAAACAGTTTAATAGATACTTCTGACAATCTCTACGTATCAGGAAGATCGGCAATATGTAACAGGACACTTCTTAGCCGGTAGCTTGCCGGTTTGGTTCGATCCCGGTACAAATACAACTAATTTGGAAACACATTGCAAGTCCTAGCTCTAATATTTCAAACAACTTAGCGACACGTAAGCAACATCATGACGTCAGATAACAAACCCAATCATTGAACCTCGTTTCCAATAGGTTACACCGTCCTTTACATGGTACCAGTCAACGCATCAGACTATTAGCCGAGTAGTTCCAATTGAATTATTCCGGATATCAGTTTCCTGAGATAATAGTATGGCAAGTACATGTGCTATTGATGTCGACACACGTCTGACGCTGTACTAGAACGAGAAATCAATAAATTACGGTTTGTACCTGGTCTCGAAACGGTAAGTTGGCGAAGGATGGTAGGTTCTTGGCCCACCGCACTGCCATAAACAGTAATCTTGCTGAACATTCGTACATTGTCTCTTGTCCAGCTAATGGGTAGAACGTGTCTCCATAGCTACTGTAGTATGGTGTCACGTGGCGATCCGTGTGGTCAGTGCCCGTGACGTCAATCTTGTCGTCATGATCTGTGTAAACGTTAACTGTATACAGTATTCATTTATATGACTATTATCAAAATTACACCAACACCCTTCTTGCCACTCTATCCGGACACTCGGTCACAAGGTTACCATGTCCATATTGAATTGTCTTCTGTCGAGGGATGGTATGAAGTTAAGAATACTACATAATCGTATATGAAATAATCGTTTGAAGCTGTTAATGAGCAACCCAATTATCAGGGCAAATCACACCATGATAAATACACTATGCATTTCATAACTGAGAATAGTGGCATAGAGAATAATTATATGAAATTAATTTTGTTTTCCAACCCACATCATTCATAGCATGCATTTGCCCTCATACTATTTACGGATTTATTCTAGATGGAGTACAGGTTTTCTGTAGATACATGTAAGATTGAGGAGTACCCAGCCTGCTGGTTTCTCTTCGGCTTGATACGAGCAGTATTCTCTTACTTCTTCAATGTCCCCTGTCTGTAGCGCTACTATTATGGTTGATATCTCGGAGTAAAAAGTAAAGTGTTTGTTTATTGTATAGTGTCACCCCTATTGAAAGAGCCAGCCGTTTCTGACTTATGACACACCTCTTATGGACATCAGTACTTCCCGAATCCTATCCTAGGCCACGGAGTGTGCTTAACCACGGCAACTGAGCCGTAGTGAATGATTTATCGTCTCTCGATGATTATACTTGCTTTTGTAAGAGTCTCATTCGTTACATTTTATAAATGTATTATGGCAGCATTACATCGTATGAAATAAAAGATATTTGAAAAATTCAAATTTTTACGTATGGGTAGCAATACTGCTACACATTCTAACATTATACTTTGTATGCTTATGTTCATTCATACTGTATGTGTTTTTTGCGATAAAATAAACTCGAAACCGAAAGTAGGACTTTCCTAGTCGATCGGTCATGCACTTGTTTACAACCGGAAAGCAGCGTCCGCACTTGTTTGCATTCGGAATACATCGTCCCCATTTGTCGTCCCACGTTGTCTTTTTTAATTAAATTACTTGATATGTTGATTCATACCTCTGTTAGCTAAGTCTTTTATGGACATTTCTACATCCCCGCGAGGGGTTCGACATTAGAGAAAGATAGATAGATAGTCTGTCATGTTCAAAATATATACGTTGTTTTCTACATCCTCTGTTGTTTCACACATGCGCGCTGTGCGTGTTTAGATTTCGTGTGTTGATAAACAAATTCGCGTATACGACGGTTTAAATTTATTGGAATTGTATCGTTTCTGAGCGACTATTTCGATTTTTGTAAACACACACACATTAGTATTTATATTTTACCCAAAACATCCTTTATTATCATGTAATGCTGCTTTAACAAAACATCTTAATCAAAATTAAAAAACGTTTATAAAGACTGTTGTACTACGGTGGTCGTTAAATAAGTATCCAAAATGTTAGTACTACGGGGGTCGTTAAATAAGTATCCAAAATGTTAGCTTTAAACACTTCTTGTTGTTTGCCATACCTTCTGTTCTATTTTCCTGTTTTGTTGAACTGTCTCTGTGTGATATTCCAGCGATAATCCTGTGCTTCGTTGCTGGACTGAAAGCCGGGTGAGTAGCCGATACTGTCGCCTGCACAGGCCCCATTGTGGGATCAAACGCAGTCTCCATTTGGTCGTTGCGTATCTGTGCTGTATTACGCGGCTGACGTTCATTTTGAACCGCTGTAATGGTATAATATCGTGTGTATTACGCGGCTGACGTTCATTTTGAACCGCTGTAATGGTATACTATCGTGTGTATTACGCGGCTGACGTTCATTTTGTACCGCTGTAATGGTATAATATCGTGTGTATTACGCGGCTGACGTTCATTTTGAACCGCTGTAATGGTATAATATCGTGTGTATTACGCGGCTGACGTTCATTTTGTACCGCTGTAATGGTATAATATCGTGTGTATTACGCGGCTGACGTTCATTTTGTACCGCTGTAATGGTATAATATCGTGTGTATTAGAGAGATTTTAATTATGATAATCTGGTCAATGTCTGTTTGTTGTAAAGCCCGAATTGCGTTTACTTAGACTGGGCAGCCAGTTAGATTCGTGCGACGTCCCTGATTACTCTGGCCTTCCGGTATATATGGGATCTGACATTCGTTTTGATTTCACGAGTTTTTGGAATTTGCTATTAAGCGAGCCTTTTGGGGTAAATAACATTAACAGTTTTATTACAAATTGCGCATTTGTGTTTTACCTTTATTTATCGTCGCAACCGACTGCAAATATCAGCGACGTCCCTGAAGAGATTAGTCATTTTAGATTTTGGAGGAAAGTGAACTGATACAGACAGAGACCCATTCCAGAGTCTCCCTGGTTCTTCTATATGCACGGTATAAAATACCGACACGAGACCTCGGTTTAAAGACTATGATATGAGTCATTTTAGCCGGTATGATATAGCGGGTGATCGAACCTGCGACCCCAAGTCCAGCGTGGTAAGCACTGGACCCCTGCATTACAAGTCCAGCGTGGTAAGCACTGGACCCCTGTATTACAAGTCCAGCGTGGTAAGCACTGGACCCCTGCATTACAAGTCCAGCGTGGTAAGCACTTGACCCCTGTATTACAAGTCCAGCGTGGTAAGCACTGGACTCCTGCATTACAAGTCCAGCGTGGTAAGCACTGGACCCCTGTATTACAAGTCCAGCATGGTAAGCACTGGACCCCTGCATTACAAGTCCAGCGTGGTAAGCACTGGACCCCTGTATTACAAGTCCAGCGTGGTAAACACTGGACCCCTGTATTACAAGTCCAGCGTGGTAAGCACTGGACCCCTGTATTACAAGTCTAGCGTGGTAAGCACTGGACCCCTGTATTACAAGTCCAGCGTGGTAAGCACTGGACCCCTGTATTACAAGCGTGGTAAGCACTGGACCACTGTATTACAAGTCCAGCGTGGTAAGCACTGGACCCTGTATTACAAGTCCAGCGTGGTAAGCACTGGACCCCTGTATTACAAGCGTGGTAAGCACTGGACCACTGTATTACAAGTCCAGCGTGGTAAGCACTGGACCCCTGTATTACAAGTCCAGCGTGGTAAGCACTGGACCACTGTATTACAAGTCCAGCGTGGTAAGCACTGGACCCCTGTATTACAAGTCCAGCGTGGTAAGCACTGGACCCCTGTATTACAAGTCCAGCGTGGTAAGCACTGGACCCCTGTATTACAAGTCCAGCGTGGTAAGCACTGGACCCCTGTATTACAAGTCCAGCGTGGTAAGCACTGGACCCCTGTATTACAAGTCCAGCGTGGTAAGCACTGGACCACTGTATTACAAGTCCAGCGTGGTAAGCACTGGACCCCTGTATTACAAGTCCAGCGTGGTAAGCACTGGACCCCTGTATTACAAGTCCAGCGTGGTAAGCACTGGACCCCTGTATTACAAGTCCAGCGTGGTAAGCACTGGACCCCTGTATTACAAGTCCAGCGTGATAAGCATTGGACCACTGACCCGATACCAAATTGCGTGCATGGTGACAAAGCATATATATAATTATATATATGGCAGCGTAGGTCTACATTGTCCGCCTACGTGGTCGAGTGGTTAACGTCGCTGACTCGTATAGTGTATACCACTGTAACCTACTATCACTGTTGGTCACGTGTTCGAGTATGAAAAGTGAGGTTGGTGCAAAAGTACTAGTTAGTTAGTTTATACAAATTTATTTTAGCTCGATTGCGAAACAAGTTCTTATAATTTATATTAATCACTCTCGAGACCTCATTCCTGATGGAATCCATCGCCACGAGGGAGAGAGAAGAGGCAACGTGGAATTTAAATGCCTTGCCTAAGGGCACAATCGTAACGGCTCCAGCGGGGCTCGAACTCCGGACCTTTCGCACCTGAAGTACTAGTTAACCGCTGTTACCTGCCCAGGAAAGGTGCTGTTAGGTGAACTGGCGACGCTAAATAAACACACAGCACTAAGAGTACATTTTATCAAATTTATCATATAAAATAATTATTGATGAATATCAAACACACTGTCATAAGTTCAAAGCGAAATGCCGGGCTACAATGCTTACCGTCCTTGTTCATTCCCAGCTGTAGACACTTCTTCAGCCGACAAGCTTGGCACTGGTTTCTATGCGCTTTATCCACAATGCATAAACCCGTACCGGCTTGACACCTACCGAGGAAAGTATAAAGCACATTATCATTGGTCAATAGCTGCGATGGATCTGTAATCCAGTGGTAACACGCTAGACTGGTAATTCAGGGATAGCAGATTCGATCCCCCGCCTGACCCTAATAAAATTAACAGTCTTTCGGGTGGGAGGTTAAACCGAGGGCTCGTGTCAGTGCTTTACACCGTGCACGTAAAAGAACCAGATGAGACTCTGGAATGGGTCTCTGTCTGTATCATTGCACTATCCTCCAACATCTAAAATGACTAATCTCTTCAGGAGGCGTCGCTCATGTGGGCAACTGGTAGTGACGATAAATAAACGTAAAACATAAAATGTCTGCGACTGAACAACATTGTCACCGGGAGTCCAGAGATAAGCTATTTAGATACGATGTCCATTTTCCTTTTATGAGAGGGCCATATGTGACCACAGGCGTTTGGGGTCTGGACACATGTTTACGGGTTCAAAACCACAAAACTAAACATATATTTTTATTTTTGGTTTTTAAGAATACTATAAGCTTGTCACTATACATAAACATAATTTACGCCATTCCAAGCAAGTTTTAAAATGACACCCCATCACTATCTAGGTCAGTATATAGCTTGGAATGGCGTTTAAAAATATGTATAGTATCAAGCCTATAGTGTATCACAGTGTTCTTAAAAACCAAAACAAAACAAAACAAAAACAAAACGTTTTTTAGTTTTGTGGTTTTGAACCCGCAAGCATTTGTCCAGACCACAAGCGGCGGTGTCCGTGACCGACTTGTTAAGGCCGTTGACTTCAAATTACTTCCCAGCATCGTTGTCGGTTCGAATCCCGCTTGAAGTGTTCATTTTAATAAATAAAATTGCGAAAAGTATGCATAAGCCATGTGAAGACATGCTGGCATATCCCTCAAACATTATCGTGAATAAAAAAAACTAGTATTGGATATGTTCCAGCAGAAGATTGTTTCAGTTAAATATATCAGACGATAGCTTTTAAGCGACATAATTTAATACAATATATTCCCCATACTAATTGCGGAACTCCTCAGCTGTAGTTGTATAACCGGTATAATATGCACGCGAGATATTTTGTAAAACAATGATAATTTATTCAATGTATTTCCTATAAACGAAAACAAACATCGCCACTTTGTGTATGACTTTCCAAAAGGTCAATCAGCGGACACTTACTGTTTTAGCACTAACCTGTAAATCAACTTCCGCCGGACGCTCCGCTTGAAGAATCCGCTACATCCATTGCACGCCAAGATTCCGTAATGTTTTCCACTGGAGGTGTCTCCACAGACTAGACACATCAGTCCCGGCGACAAACGTTTACTCTGACACAGCGATACGGGCGCGGAGCAATCCACCTGCGATGATGGGACGGATACAATAATCCCAGGAGAAGGGGCGATGAGATTGGAGATTTTCAACGGTGACGGACACGGAGGAGAAAATCTCGTCTGGGGAGAATATCTCGCCGACTCAGTGACATCTGGGAACACACCTGAAGTAAAGCGAATACACATATTATATTATCTGGGCATGCGTGAGAACTGACAATGTCACTTCCGGATCCGGGCGACAGGGCGATGAGTGAAGATGTTTTCTGTGATTCTGAAAATGGCTGAGAAACTCTCACTAGCTCTAACATCCATGTGAACCACCTAAATTAAATACCTGTAATTGTAAGTTGCAAACCTCGCAGCTCAAAATCCAGAATGAGAAACACGGACACGCTAATACAGACAATATGGTGTTCTAGTTGAGGTTTTAGGAAACGACACGGGGTGATATACGTATGCCGTCTTACACTTTAGGAGCACTGTTGAACCTCAATATTGATGCTAGCAACGCATTTTAAGCCTGCTTTTGGTATTCACTATCATATTACGTTAGACTCGACGCAAGTTGGTAGTGTAGTATACGTGCCAAGATGCGTTGGATTTGTGGTTATGTACGCACTCAACCACAAAACCGCATTAATATGATGCATATTAAAATTTCGGAATTTGTACATGTGTTTTATATTTCGTTTTTGCGTCCCATTTACAAGAAATTATCTGAAAACGATATCGCCAGTAATTCGGACAGTTTATCATCACAGTGATCATCAAGTTGCTGCTGCTGCTGCTGCTGCTGCTGCTGCTGCTGCTGCTGCTGCTGCTGCTGCTGCTGCTGCTGCTGCTGCTGCTGCTGCTGCTGCTGCTGCTGCTGCTGCTGCTGCTGCTGCTGCTGCTGCTGATGATGATGATGATGATGATGATGATGATGATGATGATGATGATGATGACGATGATGATGATATTGGGTAAATTAGTACAATGTTATTTTCTACACTCGTGATAGTAACATCCATAATTCTAAATTTTGTAACTAAAAAATAACGCTCTATATAAAAGTGCAGTTGTTTATGGTGTCAGTATACTAGTATACATTACACTACTACTTGACACAAGCAACGTCCCCACTAACGTCAAGTCCTCCATCCGCCCATCACATTGACTCCCTTTTCTAAAATGCCTTAGCGAATATATGTACATGTGCATACTTTAGAAATGTGTGTGCGTATATGCGTACCACAGTTTACTTGAACCAAAAACAAATCTTTTTTATGTATATTTATATTTAACGCATACAAAAACCAGTCGGTACAGCATAGGAGACAGGATTCCTCCTAGTGTTACACCAATGATCAATTATTTAAATAATCAAAGATTGTAATCCAACTAACACTAAATGACACCGAGGCAGCTGCCACGTGTCACGTCATGTCCTGATCTTCTACAAGACGTAACTAATAAAACATTTAACACTTGTTAATTATATCTTTTAAACGGAGGACTCCTGATGAGTTTATCCTGGGAGTCAGAACACAACGTTGTCACGCGAACGACAACATATTCATTTGATTTGAAGGCTTCTCTGTATAGCAGTTGGTAATTTCCGAACGATTAGCAGCCCATGTTGGAAGTTTACGTATATGCGTATCATCCCATGTTAGTAGTTTCCGTATATGCGTATCATCCGATGTTTGTAGTTTCCGTATATGTGTATCATCCGATGTTTGTAGTTTCCGTATATGCGTATCATCCGATGTTAGTAGTTTCCGTATATGCGTATCATCCGATGTTAGTAGTTTCCGTATATGCGTATCATCCGATGTTTGTAGTTTCCGTATATGTGTATCATCCGATGTTAGTAGTTTACGTATATGCGTATCATCCGATGTTAGTAGTTTACGTATATGCGTATCATCCGATGTTTGTAGTTTCCGTATATGCGTATCATCCGATGTTAGTAGTTTCCGTATATGCGTATCATCCGATGTTAGTAGTTTACGTATATGCGTATCATCCGATGTTTGTAGTTTCCGTATATGTGTATCATCCGATGTTAGTAGTTTACGTATATGCGTATCATCCGATGTTAGTAGTTTACGTATATGCGTATCATCCGATGTTTGTAGTTTCCGTATATGCGTATCATCCGATGTTAGTAGTTTCCGTATATGCGTATCATCCGATGTTAGTAGTTTACGTATATGCGTATCATCCGATGTTTGTAGTTTCCGTATATGTGTATCATCCGATGTTAGTAGTTTACGTATATGCGTATCATCCGATGTTAGTAGTTTCCGTATATGCGTATCACGTATCATCCGATGTTAGGTAGTTTCCGTATATGCGTATCATCCGATGTTAGTAGTTTCCGTATATGCGTATCATCCGATGTTAGTAGTTTCCGTATATGCGTATCATCCGATGTTAGTAGTTTCCGTATATGCGTATCATTCGATGTTAGTAGTTTCTGTATATGCGTATCATCCGATGTTAGTAATTTCCGTATATGCGTATCATCCGATGTTAGTAGTTTCCGTATATGCGTATCATCCGATGTTAGTAGTTTCCGTATATGCGTATCATTCGATGTTAGTAGTTTCCGTATATGCGTATCATCCGATGTTAGTAGTTTCCGTATATGCGTATCATCCGATGTTAGTAGTTTCCGTATATGCGTATCATCCGATGTTAGTAGTTTCCGTATATGCGTATCATTCGATGTTAGTAGTTTCTGTATATGCGTATCATCCGATGTTAGTAATTTCCGTATATGCGTATCATCCGATGTTAGTAGTTTCCGTATATGCGTATCATCCGATGTTAGTAGTTTCCGTATATGCGTATCATTCGATGTTAGTAGTTTCCGTATATGCGTATCATCCGATGTTTGTAGTTTCCGTATATGCGTATCATCCGATGTTAGTAGTTTACGTATATGCATATCATCCGATGTTAGTAGTTTCCGTATATGCGTATCATCCGATGTTTGTAGTTTCCGTATATGCGTATCATCCGATGTTAGTAGTTTACGTATATGCGTATCATCCGATGTTTGTAGTTTACGTATATGCGTATCATCCGATGTTAGTAGTTTACGTATATGCGTATCATCCGATGTTTGTAGTTTCCGTATATGCGTATCATCCGATGTTAGTAGTTTACGTATATGCGTATCATCCGATGTTAGTAGTTTCCGTATATGCGTATCATCCGATGTTAGTAGTTTCCGTATATGCGTACCATCCGATGTTAGTAGTTTCCGTATATGCGTATCATCCGATGTTAGTACATGTAGTTTCCGTATATGCGTATCATCCGATGTTAGTAGTTTCCGTATATGCATATCATCCGATGTTAGTAGTTTACGTATATGCGTACCATCCGATGTTAGTAGTTTCCGTATATGCGTATCATCCGATGTTAGTAGTTTCCGTATATGCGTATCATCCGATGTTAGTAGTTTCCGTATATGCGTATCATCCGATGTTAGTAATTTCCGTATATGCGTATCATCCGATGTTAGTAGTTTCCGTATATGCGTATCATCCGATGTTAGTAGTTTCCGTATATGCGTATCATTCGATGTTAGTAGTTTCCATATATGCGTATCATCCGATGTTAGTAGTTTCCGTATATGCGTATCATCCGATGTTAGTAGTTTCCGTATATGCGTATCATCCGATGTTAGTAGAATCCGTATATGCGTACCATCCGATGTTAGTAGTTTACGTATATGCATATCATCCGATGTTAGTAGTTTCCGTATATGCGTATCATCCGATGTTAGTAGTTTCCGTATATGCGTATCATCCGATGTTAGTAGTTTGGGTATATGCGTATCATCCGATGTTAGTAATTTCCGTATATGCGTATCATCCGATGTTAGTAGTTTCCGTATATGCGTATCATCCGATGTTAGTAATTTACGTACGCATAGCACCGATGTTAGTAGTTTCCGTATATGCGTATCATCCGATGTTGGTAGTTTCCGTATATGCGTATCATCCGATGTTGGTAGTTTCCGTATATGCGTATCATCCGATATTAGTAGTGTACGTATATGCGTATCATCCGATGTTAGTAATTTCCGTATATGCGTATCATCCGATATTAGTAGTTTACGTATATGCGTACCATCCGATGTTAGTAGTTTACGTATATGCGTATCATCCGATGTTAGTAGTTTACGTATATGCGTATCATCCGATGTTAGTAGTTTCCGTACGCATAGCACCGATGTTAGTAGCCATTATCATTATATACAATTACATTGTGTATGGGATGTGCGGGAAGAATAGGCGGGTGCAACTGATACATGCTAATGAGTATGTTAAGTGATAAATGACCCTAAATGCTTGATAGACGTTTAGTAAAATCACACTACGTACACCGTCATTCTTTCAATGTTTAATAAAAGTTATAATTGTTCTGATCAATGAGCCTTTCGATACACTTATGATCGTGTTATTGCCTCACCTTCCCTTATTCTTCTTGGAAAATACTCACACTAATTGGTTATAACGACCCTTCTTGAAGAACACATCCATCTATAACAAGCCTCAAAGTGTCCGCTTTCTATCACTTGACAAGACCAAACCTTTCCATTAAGTATTCAATCAAGATGGTGCGGTTCCATATTTTAATTTCCCGCTATTAATCGTCCTGTTCATAGTTCAAAACCACCTGCTGCAGACAAGACGAAAGGATACCATATTTAATTGCTCGCCTTACAGAAATGTTGTTTTTCAGAATGAGGTTCTCCACGCAGCTTTGGATGAGTACCAAGGCCTAAGTGGCGTAATTAAAAATATACTAGGTCTACTACTATATATATTTAAATAACTACGTCCATTCGAGAATACTTACCATGTCCTTTAGTGTTGATTTACGCCAATACCTACCCTGTCCTTTAGTGTACGTTTACGCCAATAACTACCATGTCCTTTAGTGTACGTTTACGCCAATAACTACCATGTCATTTAGTGTACGTTTACGCCAATAACTACCCTGTCCTTTAGTGTACGTTTACGCCAATAACTACCATTTCCTTTAGTGTACGTTTACGCCAATAACTACCATTTCCTTTAGTGTACGTTTACGCCAATAACTACCATGTCATTTAGTGTACGTTTACGCCAATAACTACCATGTCATTTAGTGTACGTTTACGCCAATAACTACCATGTCATTTAGTGTACGTTTACGCCAATAACTACCATTTCCTTTAGTGTACGTTTACGCCAATAACTACCATGTCATTTAGTGTACGTTTACGCCAATAACTACCATTTCCTTTAGTGTACATTTACGCCAATAACTACCATGTCATTTAGTGTACGTTTACGCCAATAACTACTATGTCCTTTAATGTACGTTTACGCCAATAACTACCAAAACTCACAATCACAGGAAGGAACAATGTAAGTAATGCTGGTATGTACATATACGGGCACTGTCACATATGACCCACACATTACAACTGTGCGCATGATGTGTGTGCGTACGCACGTGTCTGTTCGCTATGAAACTGCTCCCAAAATTCCAAACTAAATATAATCGACAATTAAACAAAAAGTGAAACACACAGATGAACAGCTTGAAAATGAAGAGAGGTTTATTTTCTTGTCCGCCATTATCCGACATATTGAATGGCGTAATTCGCCCATAGAAACATAGCGTACATGTTCTGCTACGTTCTGATCAGTTAGGAATAATAATACAAATTAAAATTGCATTCCAAAAGCATGGTCTGTTTCTCAAGGCAAACATACTTTATTTACGACAAATCTCCAAGGTTGTTAGTTTACTTTATTTATTTTAATATGGGAAAATAGAATTCCATTCGATCAGCTTTTCGACTAGATCACTCTCGGTTAATTTAAAATTTAAAAATAGCAATGTTGCCCTTATTCTTGGTCTGATTGTTCAGTCCTGGTTATATATTTTAATGTAAGCTTAAAGTTTAAACTTTATTTATTTTAACAACGGTTGCGAAGCAAGTTCTAGCAACTTATATTAATCACTCTCGTTGGCGCGGATGAAAGCGTATATGTGGTCATTCGTGTGGGAGGAAACCGGAGTACCCGGAGAAAACCCACCTGTCCGATCTGGCGACAACCGTACCATCTCACATACTTGCCGGTAAATGTAAGCTTACTAGCTGGTTCCTTATAGGTCACTCGGTTGAAGTACATAATGCATTAAGAGATGTGTGAGGTTGCAAGCATCTACCTGAGATAAGTTAACTAGGACCCGTTTAACCCTCATCAAAATGCATTGGCAAACGGCAAAACACCATTGACCATTTCAAGTATCATTAATAAATATGGCCAAGACACACACACACACATATACATTACAAACTGAAATGCAAATACACATATATAGACAGTTTTAATATAATTATGTTGATAAGTACATCTTAATAGTCAATCAATTAGAAACTGATATTTCATCCAACGTTATATATTCCCATATGTACATGTATACTATATGTGGCCGTTTTACACATATAGTTCCTATATGTGTGTGCACATGTATGTATGTATGTATGTATGTATGTGTAAACTTCTGTAAATAATGCCAGAGAGTGTGAATAACATAATGTGTAGCAATATTAGCATATCTAGGATAAAATAACAAACACGTGATATTCAGATTCTGCGACATTTCTAGTACATAGTTTACAATCTTATTGTTGAATTCCTAATTTCCATTTATAAACTGCCTGCGCATGCATTATTTTACTAGTGATTGCACCCGGAAGCACAATGTCACAGCACGATATAAATTCGGTCCGATGATATACCAAATCACAAGCAAAGGATAGATTCATATGAATGCCGATTTATCACTGGAGACGGGCCACTGCTCGTTTCGCGATCATAACTTCGAGATCTGCATTTAATGGCTATGATTAATTTCCAGTTATACCATCAAGATCATATTAATATTATTTCAAAGATTTCTCTTCATTTCCGTCTCATTAATAATTTACAAGTAGTGAATAAGCGTAAACTAGCCATTTTCACGGTGTGTGCTTATCACGGTATCGCATAAAACAGTTATTTGTTTGTTTTGATGCAGCAAGTGATCTGGTTCACACAGAAAAATCATGTAAAAGACCAAACACTCAGTTTCCTAGTCACGCAAATATCGACATTCCAGTTTGGGTGTGAGGTGAGAATGTTGCCTAATTTAAAATATAGATTTTAGTTTAATAATCATATTAACGGCCTGTCGTGTGTTGGAGTGTTATGTGAACGGACAACGCAACGCGTGTGTGTTTTACGTTTGTTTATCGTCGCTACCAGTTGCCCATATGTGTTGCCTCCTGAAGAGATTAGTCAGTTTAGATTTTGGAGGATAGTGCAATGATACACAGAGAGAGAGAGAGAGAGACCCATTCCAGACGCTCCTCTGGTTCTTTTACGTGCACGGTGTAAAGCACCGACACGAGACCTCTGTCCCACCTGAAAGACTGTTAATTTTATTAGGGTCAGACGGGGGATCGAACCTGCGATCCCTGGATTACCATTTGTTATATGCTATTATCATGACGAATACAATATGTTTAAACCATGCGTATTCCATGTGGAAGTTGAGTATCATGACATACGTTTAGTTTATTTATTAGTAAAAATAGTTCATTGTTCAATGTGGATTTTTTAAGAGTAATATAATAAATCTTTGAGAATATTATAGTAAACAATGACATCAGACGAAACGTTATTACAACTTATTTCCAACAATGCTATATTGCAACATCAGATATCAGACCACGCGTTATTGCAACAGCAGATATTGCAACATCAGATATCAGACCACGTGTTATTGCAACAGCAGATTGCAACATCATATATCAGACCACGTGTTATTGCAACAGCAGATTGCAACATCAGCTATCAGACCACGTGTTATTGCAACAGCAGATTGCAACATCAGATATCAGATCCCGTGTTATTGCAACAGCAGATATTGCAACATCAGATATCAGACCATGTGTTATTGCAACAGCAGATTGCAACATCAGATATCAGATCACGTGTTATTGCAACAGCAGATATTGCAACATCAGATATCAGACCACGTGTTATTGCAACAGCAGATTGCAACATCAGATATCAGACCACGTGTTATTGCAACAGCAGATATTGCAACATCAGATCACGTGTTATTGCAACAGCAGATATTGCAACATCAGATATCAGACCACGTGTTATTGCAACAGCAGATATTGCAACATCAAATATCAGACCACGTGTTATTGCAACATCAGATATTGCAACATCAGATATCAGACCACGTGCTATTGCAACATCAGATATTGCAACATCAGATATCAGACCACGTGTTATTGCAACAATAGATATTGCAACATCAGATACCAGACTTTGTATAACAAAAAAAGAAGAAGAAAAAAAGAATTAATAAACATAATTTGGTTCGTGTTGGTGACGATATTTCTATATTATCTGCTTTTGTATGTCACTTTTACTATTGATTTTCAATAAAATATTATTAAACAACTATATGATGCACATTTATGTTAACTCTATTGCGTAATAAAGTTGAAATAACTTTAGACTTATCCGTGTCAATGCCCCTTTCCTGGTGGAATACACCGCCGTACTTATCCGTGTCAATGCCCCTTTCCTGATGGAATACACCGCCGTACTTATCCGTGTCAATGCCCCTTTCCTGATGGAATACACCGCCGTACTTATCCGTGTCAATGCCCCTTTTCTGATGGAATACACCGCCGTACTTATCCGTGTCAATGCCCCTTTCCTGATGGAATACACCGCCGTACTTATCCGTGTCAATGCCCCTTTCCTGATGGGATACACCGCCGTACTTATCCGTGTCAATGCCCCTTTCCTGATGGAATACACCGCCGTACTTATCCGTGTCAATGCCCATTTCCTGATGGAATACACCGCATTGTATGTATAAAATATAAACTTTATTTAATGATTGCGAAGCAAGCTCTAACAACTTATATCAATCACTCTCGTTGGCAGTATGAACGCGTGAATGTGTGATCATTCATGTGTGTGGGGGGGGGGGGACAGAGTACCCGGAGAAAACCCACCTGTCCGATATGTACCGTGCTAATATGATTCTTTACCGTTATGAAATATGGCAAAATTAAAAACGTTTACAGGGTGACGGAGGTTTGCTATCTTGAATTGCTCTTGTTTCTAATGGAATCTATATCCGTGGCGAGGGGAGATGAAGTAAAGGTTAGGGACTCATGGTCAACGGACAAAGTATCTACACATTATCAAGTTGTACCATGATTACACATTGACATGCTGTACATTTCCAAACCGGATATTCAATTTACTTTTGTTATTTCCTGATGAATGTTCATACATATTTTGGAGCTGTTGCAGATTTTGGATCCATGAATAATTTCCCTAAAATCCAGAACTTTTGTAAGAACAAATCAAACCCCGAAAATTTTATTTCCCTTTCCTCGTCTAGGCTGATATTGAAAATGGTTGAAAGAATTAGTATTCATTATGCATTGATGTGCTTGATTTTAATGAATTTAAGGTCCGAGGTTATCAAACTAAAGAAAGATTTAGTCACATAATGTCATTTAATTGTTGAGTTTTGTGATGCGTGATAACATAGAAAATCGAAGTCGTGATAGCGCCGTGGATGAGCGAAAGGTCCGGAGTTCGAGTCCCGCTGGAGCCGTTACGATTGTGCCCTTAGGCAAGGCATTTAAATCCCACGTTGCCTCTTCTCTCTCCCTCGTGGCGATGGATTCCATCAGGAATGAGGTCTCGAGCGTGATTAATATAAGTTATAAGAACTTGTTTCACAATCGAGCTAAATTAAGTTTGTATAAACTAACATAGAAAATTCATGACACTCACGGCGAAGGTTGCATATACGTAAATATGCAGAAGTGCATCCGCGGTCCACTCGAATGTAGTCCCAATAACTAATTTAGTTAATTTTTCTTTTTTGTAAATATGCATTTTCATGACAGGCAGTGAATAGTTTTTGTGTGTTTTGAGAACTTACGTAACTTGAGAAGATTTCAGACTAGTTGACGTGTAGAAAAGATGTGGTATAATAATTCAGGCCATCCATTGCAAACTGAAGGTTGGTATACTGTATTATTTGGCGGCGAAATACAGTGTGTAAGCACAGTGACGTTATTCACAGGTGAGTACTGGGTATTTGAACCTTAAAATTTGAAATATTCTTGGTGTGTTTCAGACTGATTTGAATACCTCTTCACAGTGGATGTGGTATCAGAAGAAAGTTAAGATTGGAAATATAAATGAACAGACTGTATGTTTTTACTTTTTACTATGTATTTAATAGGCAATTTATTTGTTGTTTTACAACCCGAAACCATGATACCCGACTGGTATACATTGGATAAAATATACGACCAAACAGAACTCTTTAGAACCACTCTAAACCTACTCCGTCTATATGACAGTTGTTCACACCAGTTCATCTCTGCAGACGGCAATAATACAGGTCGTTGTGATTCAAGAGCCATCTCTGTTTAGGATCAGGTGGAATTATTGTTAATTCCTACTTAAAACCGCATCAACACGGGCAGAACAAACCACTATCACGTGACATTATTACGTTCTGCCTTTTTGTCACATTTCCAAAGAACCACACCACGTGGATAGTTGGAAAATAGCATTATTGGAACGACTAGAGAACATCTTTTATCGTTCCCGTCTCTAACTGATGACGCTTTAATAAAGTTATCGGATATCATTATCGTTCACAATGGTGAAAATGGTGTTTATTCTTATTAGCCGGTGGTGTCTGCTTAACTAGATTTCCATCGCGCCAATAAAAGACATATTTGATTTTCACAGCGTAAATTAAATAATCTTGAATTCATCTTTCACGCTAGCGTTCCACTCGACGGTAATGGGCAAATGAGCGGTGGACCGAAATGCGAGAAACTCTAAAATGTCAGGACAGCGAGATTGGAAAGAGTAGCTAAGATGAATTATTGTCAAATCGTCAATGAATTAGTGCGCAACTATCCACCGAAGGACACATTTATTCCGAGAAGTGTCTTGATGTCCACGTATCGCGGCTCATAATCCCGACCTTTGTTTTATGAAAGGGGATACTCCACGATCAAGGGGTATATTAGCTTAGCATATCTCTATCTCCCATGTTTGTCGTTGTTTACACGTCTGCTTTTGTTCTATCAGCATGCATGGTTTAAGGTCACACACCGCTATTGCAATTTCCACAGGCCACCATTATAAGGTCACACACCGCTATTGCAATTTCCACAGGCCACCATTATAAGGTCACACACCGCTATTGCAATTTCCACAGGCCACCATTATAAGGTCACACACCGCTATTGCCATTTCCACAGGCCATCATTATTAGGTCAGACACCGCTATTGCCATTCCCACAGGCCACCATTATAAGGTCACACACCGCTATTGCCATTTCCACAGGCCACCATTATAAGGTCACACACCGCTATTGCCATTTCCACAGGCCACCATTATAAGGTCACACACCGCTATTGCAATTTCCACAGGCCACCATTATAAGGTCAGACACCGCTATTGCCATTTCCACAGGCCACCATTATACGGTCAGACACCGCTATTGCCATTTCCACAGGCCACCATTATAAGGTCAGACACCGCTATTGCCATTTCCACAGGCCACCATTATAAGGTCAGACACCGCTATTGCCATTTCCACAAGCCACCATTATAAGGTCAGACACCGCTATTGCCATTTCCACAGGCCACCATTATAAGGTCAGACACCGCTATTGCCATTTCCACAGGCCACAATTATAAGGTCAGACACAACTATTGCTCATAATCCCGACCTTTGTTTTATGAAAGGGGATACTCCACGACCAAGGGGTATATTAGCTTAGCATATCTCTATCTCCCATGTTTGTCGTTGTTTACACGTCTGCTTTTGTTCTATCAGCATGCATGGCTTAAGGTCACACACCGCTATTGCAATTTCCACAGGCCACCATTATAAGGTCACACACCGCTATTGCAATTTCCACAGGCCACCATTATAAGGTCACACACCGCTATTGCAATTTCCACAGGCCACCATTATAAGGTCACACACCGCTATTGCCATTTCCACAGGCCATCATTATTAGGTCAGACACCGCTATTGCCATTCCCACAGGCCACCATTATAAGGTCACACACCGCTATTGCCATTTCCACAGGCCACCATTATAAGGTCACACACCGCTATTGCCATTTCCACAGGCCACCATTATAAGGTCACACACCGCTATTGCAATTTCCACAGGCCACCATTATAAGGTCAGACACCGCTATTGCCATTTCCACAGGCCACCATTATAAGGTCAGACACCGCTATTGCCATTTCCACAGGCCACCATTATAAGGTCAGACACCGCTATTGCCATTTCCACAGGCCACCATTATAAGGTCAGACACCGCTATTGCCATTTCCACAGGCCACAATTATAAGGTCAGACACAACTATTGCCATTTCCACAGGCCACCATTATAAGGTCACACACCGCTATTGCAATTTCCACAGGCCATCATTATAAGGTCACACACCGCTATTGCAATTTCCACAGGCCACCATTATAACATACAGTGTCATTAGATTTCCCCAAAAATAGTTTGGCACAAAAGACTAGCCATTGAGCCACAGGAAAAATTAATGTCAAATTTCTTTTTATTTCCCACTAAAGGCACCCACCCCCTACTCTGAAAGTAATTTGGTGGTGAATGTTGCACTGACACCTGCAATTATAATATGCTGTTTATTTGTCACAAAATAGTCTGCAAATATTTTAAAATATTCCAAAATGCAGCTCATATCAGGGCTGGGGTGAATACATTAGGAAAGTATTTGAATACGAATACGAATACTCTGGAAATGTATGAATACGAATACGAATACTCTGTTTTATAAATGTATTTGAATACGAATACGAATACTTTAGTAATGTATTCGAATACTTTTTTGAATACTTTTGAATACATTCTCTTTGAATATTATATATGTATGACTAAACAAGAAAAAAAACTAAAACAACAACATCTCATATATATATATACAATGTTTATTTTAGTTTATAATCTTCTGTACATGAAATCAGATGTGGGCAAGATTCAAACTACTTCACAACCAACCTATACCATTTACATATATCAGTGTTTTAAAATATTGGTGTATTATTTATTCAACATGTTTTAATAGTATCACAAAACAAATAAACATTTATAGCACAATTATTAGAGAAGTTTAATTGTGAGAGACAGCATAGTACAACTAATTCAGCACATAATACTATAGCAAGCACATAATAAAAGTCAAGCCACACACCTGTGATTAGCACAGTTCATAGTATTTTAGTTCAATTGCACAAATTATGTTTCAAAGCACATCAGATTATGTTATACTTCTAAGCAAGCACTAAACTATCAGTCATTTACCATGGTAACACAGTTCACACTTTCTCACATATGCCACAATGGTTGAAGCCTTTGCTATGACGTTCTTAAGATGATGCCCTGCATCTTTAAGTCTATCCTTCACCACTAGCTGTAATGTGTGGGCATAACACGATCCTCGTTTTGGCAAACTGACAAAGCAATCATCATCATGTGGCACATCCTCAGGTTCGGATTCAGAATCACTTGAGTCATCCTCACTATCAGAGTTTGAATCATCATCCACAGAGGCTGTGAATCCTGGAATGCTAAAGTTGAATGCCTTGGTCATGTTTGAAGCGTTGTCCGTGATTATCATGGATATCGTATGCCCTATGTCGTAGCTGGCAATCACATCCTCGTACTCCTGACGAATGTTCTCTGCATTGTGTCTGCCCTTAAATCGCTTGCATGCAATCATGACAGACTTCATTGTCCAGTCCAATGGCCCGTGATACCAAGAAACCCCTTCATCTGGCGATTGGACCACAAGTCTATCGTGAGGCACACACTTGCTGCCATCTTAAGTTGCTGCTTCAGATCATTCTGGATGCAGGAAGATTTGTTCCGCAGTAACTTGTGTGATAGGTGATCCCTACTGGGAACCTGATACCGACTATCAAGATCAGCCACAAAATCACGGAACTCATATATTGTATTTTAATATTTAGAAGTCATGTTCACTATTGCTGACACTACCTACTCAGCCATTCAGTTCATGTATCAGTTATGGACTTCCCTACACTTTTCCAACCAATCCCAGACCACCATATCAACACTCTGACCTAAACTCGCTAAATGCGTGCGTTTCGTTTTTATGACGCGAAGGCACTGACAGTGGCCAGGGATCCAAGGTAGCTTACTTATTGGAATTTGACTACCTTTAATGTATGGAAGCCTTCACGTCTTAGAGATGGTGTTTGTTTTAGTTTGTTTCTGTTTTCATATACATTTATTTTCAATCCGAAACAAGTTGTTACAACATTACATTAATCCTCATGGAATTCGTCGCCATGAGGGAGATAGAAGAGGCAGTGTGGATTTACAAGTCTTGTCTAAGGACACCGCCACCGTGGTTCAGACGGGGTTCAAGCTCACAACCTCTCCGTTAAAAGGGGGAACCATTACACAACAGAGGGTCCACGTTTGTTATTTTTAAGGTTAGACCTGGGTAAATTGTAATACAAATCGCGGTGAAGCTGCTGTATACTTATAATGTCGCTGTGAAGCTGCTGTATACTTAATATGTCGCAGTGAAGCTGCTATATACTTATAATGTCGCTGTGAAGCTGCTGTATACTTATAATGTCGCGGGAAGCTGCTGTATACTTATAATGTCGCTGTGAAGCTGCTGTATACTTATAATGTCGCGGTGAAGCTGCTGTATACTTATAATGTCGCTGTGAAGCTGCTGTATACTAATAATGTAGCTGTGAAGCTGCTGTATACTTATAATGTCGCTGTGAAGCTACTGTATACTTGTAATGTCGCGGTGAAGTTACTGTATACTTATAATGTCGCTGTGAAGCTGCTGTATACTTATAATGTAGCTGTGAAGCTACTGTATACTTGTAATGTCGTTGTGAAGTTACTGTATACTTATAATGTCGCTGTGAAGCTGCTGTATACTTATAATGTAGCTGTGAAGCTACTGTATACTTGTAATGTCGTTGTGAAGTTACTGTATACTTATGATGTCGCTGTGAAGCTACTGTATACTTGTAATGTCGCGGTGAAGTTACTGTATACTTATAATGTCGCTGTGAAGCTGCTGTATACTTATAATGTAGCTGTGAAGCTACTGTATACTTATAGTGTCGCTGTGAAGCTGATGTATACTTATAATGTCGCTGTGAAGCTGCTGTATACTTATAATGTCGCTGTGAAGCTGATGTATACTTATAATGTCACTGTGAAGCTGCTGTATACTTATAATGTCGCTGTGAAGCTGCTGTATACTTATAATGTCGCTGTGAAGCTGCTGTATACTTATAATGTCGCTGTGAAGCTGCTGTATACTTATAATGTCGCGGTGAAGCTGCTGTATACGTATAATGTCACTGTGAAGCTGTTGTATACTTAACATGTCGCTGTGAAGCTACTGTATACTTATAATGTCGCTGTGAAGCTACTGTATACTTATAATGTCGCTGTGAAGCTGTTGTATACTTAAAATGTCGCTGTGAAGCTACTGTATACTTATAATGTCGCGGTGAAGCTACTATATACTTATAATGTCGCTGTGAAGCTGTTTTATACTTAAAATGTCGCTGTGAAGCTACTGTATACTTATAATGTCGCTGTGAAGCTACTGTATACTTATAATGTCGCTGTGAAGCTGCTGTATACATACATTGTCGCTGTGAAGCTACTGTATACTTATAATATCGCTGTGAAGCTACTGTATACTTATAATGTCGCTGTGAAGCTGTTTTATACTTAAAATGTCGCTGTGAAGCTACTGTATACGTATAATGTCGCTGTGAAGTTACTGTATACTTATAATGTCGCTGTGAAGCTGCTGTATACATATACTGTCGCTGTGAAGTTATTGTATACTTATTATTTCGCGGTGAAGCTGCTGTATACTTATAATGTCGCTGTGAAGCTACTGTATACTTATGATGTCGCTGTGAAGCTGCTGTATACTTATAATGTCGCAGTGAAGCTGCTGTATACTTATAATGTCGCTGTGAAGCTGCTGTATACTTATCATGTCGCTGTGAAGCTGCTGTATACTTATAATGTCGCTGTGAAGTTACTGTATACATATGATGTCGCGGTGAAGTTACTGTATACTTATAAGTATACTTATAATGTCGCGGTGAAGCTGCTGTATACTTATTATGTCGCTGTAAAGTTACTGTATACTTATAATGTCGCGGTGAAGCTGCTGTATACTTATAATGTCGCTGTGAAGTTACTGTATACTTATAATGTCGCTGTGAAGTTACAGTATACTTATAATGTCACTGTGAAGTTACTGTATACTTGTAATGTCGCTGTGAAGCTGCTGTATACTTATAATGTCGCTGTGAAGTTACTGTATACTTGTAATGTCGCTGTGAAGCTGCTGTATACTTGTAATGTCGCTGTGAAGTTACTGTATACTTATAATGTCACTGTGAAGTTACTGTATACTTGTAATGTCGTTGTGAAGTTACTGTATAATTATAATGTCACTGTGAAGTTACTGTATACTTATAATGTCGCTGTGAAGTTACTGTATACTTATAAGTATACTTATAATGTCGCAGTGAAGCTGCTGTATACTTATAATGTAGCTGTGAAGCAGCTGTATACTTATAATGTCGCTGTGAAGTTACTGTATACTTATAATGTCGCGGTGAAGCTGCTGTATACTTATAATGTCGCTGTGAAGCTGCTGTATACCTATAGTGTCGCTGTGAAGCTGCTGTATACTTATAATGTCGCTGTGAAGCTGCTGTATACTTATAATGTCGCTGTGAAGCTGCTGTATACTTATAATGTCGCTGTGAAGCTGTTGTATACTTATAATGTCGCTGTGAAGCTGCTGTATACTTATAATGTCGCTGTGAAGCTGCTGTATACTTATAATGTCGCTGTGAAGCTGTTGTATACTTATAATGTCGCTGTGAAGCTACTGTATACTTATAATGTCGCTGTGAAGCTGATGTATACTTATAATGTCGCTGTGAAGCTGCTGTATACTTATAATGTCGCTGTGAAGCTGCTGTATACTTATAATGTCGCTGTGAAGCTGCTGTATACTTATAAAATCGCTGTGAAGCTGCTGTATACTTATAATGTCGCTGTGAAGCTGCTGTATACTTATAATATCGATGTGAAACTACTGTATACTTATAATGTCGCTGTGAAGCTACTGTATACTTATAATATCGCTGTGAAGCTACTGTATACTTATAATATCGCTGTGAAGCTACTGTATACTTATAATGTCGCTGTGAAGCTGCTGTATACTTATAATGTCGCTGTGAAGCTGCTGTATAGTTATAATGTCGCTGTGAAGCTGCTGTATACTTATAATGTCGCTGTGAAGCTGCTGTATACTTATAATGTCGCTGTGAAGCTGCTGTATACTTATAATATCGATGTGAAGCTACTGTATACTTATAATGTCGCTGTGAAACTACTGTATACTTATAATGTCGCTGTGAAGCTACTGTATACTTATGATGTCGCTGTGAAGCTGCTGTATACTTATAATGTCGCTGTGAAGCTGCTGTATACTTATAATATCGCTGTGAAGCTGCTGTATACTTATAATGTCGCTGTGAAGCTGCTGTATACTTATAATGTCGCTGTGAAGCTGCTGTATACTTATAGTATCGCTGTGAAGCTGCTGTATACTTATAGTATCGCTGTGAAGCTACTGTATACTTATATTGGCGCTGTGAGGCTGCTGTATACTTATAATGTCGCTGTGTGGCTGCTGTATACTTATAGTATCGCTGTGAAGCTACTGTATACTTATAGTATCGCTGTGAAGCTACTGTATACTTATAATATCGCTGTGAAGCTGCTGTATACTTATAGTATCGCTGTGAGGCTGCTGTATACTTATAATATCGCTGTGAAGCTACTGTATACTTATAATGTCGCTGTGAAGCTACTGTATACTTATAATATCGCTGTGAAGCTACTGTATACTTATAATGTCGCTGTGAAGCTACTGTATACTTATAATATCGCTGTGAAGCTACTGTATACTTATAATGTCGCTGTGAAGCTACTGTATACTTATAATGTCGCTGTGAAGCTACTGTATACTTATAATGTCGCTGTGAAGCTGCTTTATACTTATAATGTCGCTGTGAAGCTGCTGTATACTTAGGAAAGCACACCTATTGCTAGAACGCGGACACCATTCACCGCAGCACGTTCGAATCTCCAGAATCCCACTGGGGGGGATCAACAAGTTTCATCTGATGGAGCTATTCAACAGGCTTGCCGAGTGTCGGTGGTTCTTGTCTGTTCGAAAATGATTCACTTTTTGATTTTTCAGAAGTTGAATTGTAGTAATTCTTTAATCCAGTATTGGATGCAAGTTATTTGCGGGAATAATTGCAATATAAACTAAAGTCTATATACAAAATGTATATTTCTTCCAGGTCAGCGTCTAGTCATATCTATACCGATGCTCGTAATATTCATTTTAAGAATGACATAATATCATGTAACTCTGAAGATAGACTTCTTGGAATAACAATAGACAATACACTGCCTTGGAACTCTCAAATTGATAATGTTATCAAGAAATGTAATTGCTTGTTAAACTTTTGTCTCGTATGAAACCATTCCTTTCTATACATATGCGCAAGGTGTTTTTTAATTCCTACATTTGACCCCATCCAGACTACTGTTGTGTCATTTGGGGGAAATGTAATGCATATTTAGAAGGTAAAATTGTTAGATTCCAAAAACGAGTTGCAAGACTAATTATTGACAAAGATTTTTACACCCCTTCTTCCGAACTGTTCTCAACTCTCAACTTTCCCCGAAATGGTTAGCTTTCAAAAAGCTGTCTCTATGTTTAAAACAATCAATGGCCTAGCACGTGTCTATCTGCAAGAGTCCTTAAGATTTACTTCTGATGTTCGAACTCAAAACTTGCGATCATCCGCCAATCTCCAACTTTACCCTCCGAAGCCAACCACTGAAGTTTTTAGACAATCTTCCTTATCACATGAAAATATCGCATTGTGTTCCACACACCTTTATAGCATCAGGTGGCGCATTGTGTTCCACACACCTTTATAGCATCAGGTGGCGCATTGTGTTCCACACACCTTTATAGCATCAGGTGGCGCATTGTGTTCCACACACCTTTATAGCATCAGGTGGCGCATTGTGTTCCACACACCTTTATAGCATCAGGTGGCGCATTGTGTTCCACACACCTTTATAGCATCAGGTGGCGCATTGTGTTCCACACACCTTTATAGCATCAGGTGGCGCATTGTGTTCCACACACCTTTATAGCATCAGGTGGCGCATTGTGTTCCACACACCTTTATAGCATCAGGTGGCGCATTGTGTTCCACACACCTTTATAGCATCAGGTGGCGCATTGTGTTCCACACACCTTTATAGCATCAGGTGGCGCATTGTGTTCCACACACCTTTATAGCATCAGGTGGCGCATTGTGTTCCACACACCTTTATAGCATCAGGTGGCGCATTCTGGTCCACACACCTTTATAGCATCAGGTGGCGCATTCTGTTCCACACACCAACGCTTTATAGCATCAGGTGGCGCAATCTGTTCCACACACCAACGCTTTATAGCATCAGGTGGCGCATTCTGTTCCACACACCTTTATAGCATCAGGTGGCGCATTCTGTTCCACACACCTTTATAGCATCAGGTGGCGCATTCTGTTCCACACACCAACGCTTTATAGCATCAGGTGGCGCATTCTGTTCCACACACCAATGCTTTATAGCATCAGGTGGCGCATTCTGTTCCACACACCAAAGCTTTATAGCATCAGGTGGCGCATTGTGTTCCACACACCAACGCTTTATAGCATCAGGTGGCGCATTCTGTTCCACACACCTTTATAGCATCAGGTGGCGCATTCTGTTCCACACACCAAAGCTTTATAGCATCAGGTGGCGCATTCTGTTCCACACACCAAAGCTTTATAGCATCAGGTGGCGCATTCTGTTCCACACACCAACGCTTTATAGCATCAGGTGGCGCATTCTGTTCCACACACCAAAGCTTTATAGCATCAGGTGGCGCATTCTGTTCCACACACCAACGCTTTATAGCATCAGGTGGCGCATTCTGTTCCACACACCTTTATAGCATCAGGTGGCGCATTCTGTTCCACACACCAAAGCTTTATAGCATCAGGTGGCGCATTCTGTTCCACACACCAAAGCTTTATAGCATCAGGTGGCGCATTCTGTTCCACACACCAAAGCTTTATAGCATCAGGTGGCGCATTCTGTTCCACACACCAAAGCTTTATAGCATCAGGTGGCGCATTCTGTTCCACACACCAAAGCTTTATAGCATCAGGTGGCGCATTCTGTTCCACACACCAAAGCTTTATAGCATCAGGTGGCGCATTCTGTTCCACACACCAAAGCTTTATAGCATCAGGTGGCGCATTCTGTTCCACACACCAAAGCTTTATAGCATCAGATGGCGCATTCTGTTCCACACACCAAAGCTTTATAGCATCAGGTGGCGCATTCTGTTCCACACACCAAAGCTTTATAGCATCAGGTGGCGCATTCTGTTCCACACACCAAAGCTTTATAGCATCAGGTGGCGCATCCTTTCCACACACCAAAGCTTTATAGCATCAGGTGGCGCATTCTGTTCCACACACCAAAGCTTTATAGCATCAGGTGGCGCATTCTGTTCCACACACCAAAGCTTTATAGCATCAGGTGGCGCATTCTGTTCCACACACCAAAGCATTATAGCATCAGGTGGCGCATTCTGTTCCACACATCAAAGCTTTATAGCATCAGGTGGCGCATTCTGTTCCACACACCAACGCTTTATAGCATCAGGTGGCGCATTCTGTTCCACGCACCAACGCTTTATAGCATCAGGTGGTGCATTCTGTTCCACACACCTTTATAGCATCAGGTGGCGCATTCTGTTCCACACACCAAAGCTTTATAGCATCAGGTGGCGCATTCTGTTCCACACACCAAAGCTTTATAGCATCCGGTGGCGCATTCTGTTCCACACACCAACGCTTTATAGCATCAGGTGGCGCATTCTGTTCCACACACCAAAGCATTATAGCATCAGGTGGCGCATTCTGTTCCACACATCAAAGCTTTATAGCATCAGGTGGCGCATTCTGTTCCACACACCAACGCTTTATAGCATCAGGTGGCGCATTCTGTTCCACGCACCAAAGCTTTATAGCATCAGGTGGTGCATTCTGTTCCACACACCAACGCTTTATAGCATCAGGTGGTGCAAGAACAGACCGTAAACCTAATAGACTGATCATTTATAATTATACATGAATATAAGTATTAGTTCTTGCAGCTTATATCTTATTTCCTATGAAAGTTTTACTGGTTACTGTTTACATGTTTCATTTTGCTATTTCATGTTTTAATTTGTTGAGGGCATCATTGTGAATATACTTAGTTGTTCAAATGAGTTCTCTCGTCAAATAAAGTCTTTATTATTATTATTATTATTACATGTATTATTATTATTATTATTATTATTATTATATACTAGTATACTCTATGTTCTAATCAGCAAAATAGGAGTACATGTACTTCTTAATTTACAGTCTCCAAACCATACATCAAAATCTACACGCCCGTCCGATAATTGAAATACATGTAGTACATACCTAATTGTATTGAGGCTGTCCGATTAGCGCAGTTGTTAGCACACGCCTTTCTTACCAACGCAACCCGCGTTCGATCCTCGGACCAGGAAGTATGTTATATGGTATGGTGGTTGCCAGATCGGACTGGTGGGGTTTCTCAGGGTACTCCGGTTTCCTCCCACACGAATGACCACAACATACGCTTTCTTCTGCGCCAACGAGGTGATTAATATTAAGTTGTTACAGCTTTTTATTTTATTGAAAAAAGTAGTAGTCTGATATCGTCAGATTAGCCAGTAGCCCGAATCCGAATGAGAGTAGTCCCGGGCGTGGGGCTGTCATATTTATTTAGGGAGCTGTAATGCAAAACTACAGCTGCTTGAAACCAATGTAAAAACAGTACTCCTATATGGTGCCGAAACCTGGAGACGCACCAATGGCCTAGACCAAAAACTGCAGGTCTTCATCAACAACTGCCTCGGACAGATCCTGCATTAGCCTGGGTGCCAGTCTGTCGAGTTTTAACTTTTTAACTTCTTGTAAAATGACGTTGATATGATCAGAAACTCAATACGGCCCAATTAATAGTCTCGGTTTTAAAATATATTTATTTGACTGACCAGGCAAAATATATCGACGCCTGTTCCCAGGCTAGTCCTGCATATCAGGTGGCCAGACAAAATTTCCAACCAGGAGCTGTGGCAAGAACAAGACAGATGCCATCGCTGACTCTATCACACAGAAAAAGTGACGATGAATATGGCACACACTACGACGATATCAACGCAAAATAGCATGCCAACCACTGGATTGGAACCCACAAGACACGAGGAAAAGAGACCGCCCAGTAAACACATGGAGAAGGACTCTGGACCATGAGATGCGCCGCATAAAGATGTCCTGTGGGCAAGCCAAGCTAGCGGCAACCGACCGGGACAGATGAAGAGCTGTAGTGAAGGCCCTATATCCCAACAAGGGTGAAGAGGATTAAGTAAGTAAGTAATGATAATTTAGTGAACTATGATTATTTAGGGACCTGTAATTATTATTTAGGGAACTGCAATGCTTATTTAGGATATGCAATGTTTAGGTTCCAACTGAATAGCCTAGTACTCTAGTACCTGTCTATTGCTCCAACAGCCACTGATTAGCCTAGTACTCTAGTACCTGTCTATAGCTCCAACATCCACTGAATAGCCTAGTACTCTAGTACCTGTCTATAGCTCCAACAGCTACTGAATAGCCTAGTGCTCTAGTACCTGCCTATAGCTCCAACAGCCACTGAATAGCCTAGTACTCTAGTACCTGTCTATAGCTCCAACAGCCACTGATTAGCCTAGTACTCTAGTACCTGTCTATAGCTCCAACATCCACTGAATAGCCTAGTACTCTAGTACCTGTCTATAGCTCCAACAGCTACTGAATAGCCTAGTGCTCTAGTACCTGCCTATAGCTCCAACAGCCACTGAATAGCCTAGTACTCTAGTACCTGTCTATAGCTCCAACAGCCACTGATTAGCCTAGTACTCTAGTACCTGTCTATAGCTCCAACATCCACTGAATAGCCTAGTACTCTAGTACCTGTCTATAGCTCCAACAGCTACTGAATAGCCTAGTGCTCTAGTACCTGCCTATAGCTCCAACATCCACTGAATAGCCTAGTACTCTAGTACCTGCCTATAGCTCCAACATCCACTGAATAGCCTAGTACTCTAGTACATGTATATAGCTCCAACAGTCATTCAGATTTACATCAAATGTGCGAACTCAAAGCTAAACTGAATAGCCTAGTGCTCGAATACCTGTCTATAGCTCCAACAGACATTCAGATTTACATCAAATGTGCGAACTGATAGCTAAACTGAATAGCCTAGTGCTCGAGTACCTGTCTATAGCTCCAACAGACATTCAGATTTACATCAAATGTGCGAACTCAAAGCTTTGCGATTTAGATTGTGGAGGATAGTCAGAAACGCATTCCAGCGTACACGGTATAAAGCACCGACACGAGACCTCGGTTTAAAGTCCCATTTGAAATCATGTATATGTATGTGGATATTATCAGGATTTATGTATGTTATTAATGTGACAGTAATGTTATTGTGATTTGTAAATTGTATCCATCATTATGGAAAAAGTTGCAATAAAAATATTATTAAATTAAATTTGAAATACTGTTAATACTGTTAATGTATGTAGGGTCAGACGGGGGATCGAACCTTTAAGCTAACAGATGATAGGGACAATACCCCTCCCCAGTTATACACGTTGTCTGATGATGGGGACAATACCCCCCCCCCCAGTTATACACGTTGTCTGATGATAGGGACAATACCCCCCCCCAGTTATACACGTTGTCTGATGATGGGGACAATACCCCCCAGTTATACACGTTGTCTGATGATGGGGACAATACCCCCCCCAGTTATACACGTTGTCTGATGATGGGGACAATACCCCCCCCCCCCCCAGTTATACACGTTGTCTGATGATGGGGACAATACCCCCAGTTATACACGTTGTCTGATGATGGGGACAATACCCCCCCCCAGTTATACACGTTGTCTGATGATAGGGACAATACCCCCCAGTTATACATGTTGTCTGATGATGGGGACAATACCCCCCCCCCAGTTATACACGTTGTCTGGTGATGGGGACAATACCCCCCCCCAGTTATACACGTTGTCTGATGATGGGGACAATACCCCCCAGTTATACACGTTGTCTGATGATGGGGACAATACCCCCCCCAGTTATACACGTTGTCTGATGATGGGGGCAATACCCCCCAGTTATACACGTTGTCTGATGATGGGGACAATACCCCCCCCAGTTATACACGTTGTCTGATGATGGGGACAATACCCCCAGTTATACATGTTGTCTGATGATGGGGACAATACCCCCCCAGTTATACACGTTGTCTGATGATGGGGGCAATACCCCCCCCCAGTTATACACGTTGTCTGATGATGGGGACAATACCCCCCCCCAGTTATACACGTTGTCTGCTGGTGATGGGGACAATACCCCCCCCCCCAGTTATACACGTTGTCTGATGATGGGGACAATACCCCCCCCAGTTATACACGTTGTCTGATGATGGGGGCAATACCCCCCAGTTATACACGTTGTCTGATGATGGGGACAATACCCCCCCCCCAGTTATACACGTTGTCTGATGATGGGGACAATACCCCCCCCCCAGTTATACACGTTGTCTGATGATGGGGACAATACCCCCCCCCCCCAGTTATACACGTTGTCTGATGATGGGGACAATACCCTCCAGTTATACACGTTGTCTGATGATGGGGACAATACCCCCCCCCCAGTTATACACGTTGTCTGGTGATGGGGACAATACCCCCCCCCAGTTATACACGTTGTCTGGTGATGGGGACAATACCCCCCCCCAGTTATACACGTTGTCTGATGATGGGGACAATACCCCCCCCCCAGTTATACACGTTGTCTGATGATGGGGACAATACCCCCCAGTTATACACGTTGTCTGATGATGGGGACAATACCCCCAGTTATACACGTTGTCTGGTGATGGGGACAATACCCCCCCAGTTATACACGTTGTCTGATGATGGGGACAATACCCCCCAGTTATACATGTTGTCTGATGATGGGGACAATACCCCCCCCCCCAGTTATACACGTTGTCTGATGATGGGGACAATACCCCCCCTAGTTATACACGTTGTCTGATGATGGGGACAATACCCCCCCCCAGTTATACACGTTGTCTGATGATGGGGACAATACCCCCCCCCCCTAGTTATACACGTTGTCTGATGATGGGGGCAATACCCCCAGTTATACACGTTGTCTGATGATGGGGACAATACCCCCCCCCCCAGTTATACACGTTGTCTGGTGATGGGGACAATACCCCCCCCCAGTTATGCACGTTGTCTGATGATGGGGACAATACCCCCCCCAGTTATACACGTTGTCTGATGATGGGGGCAATACCCCCCCCCAGTTATACACGTTGTCTGATGATGGGGGCAATACCCCCCCCCAGTTATGCACGTGTCTGATGATGGGGACAATACCCCCCCCAGTTATACACGTTGTCTGATGATGGGGGCAATACCCCCCCCCCCCAGTTATACACGTTGTCTGGTGATGGGGACAATACCCCCCCCCCCCAGTTATACACGTTGTCTGATGATGGGGACAATACCCCCCAGTTATACATGTTGTCTGATGATGGGGACAATACCCCCCCCCAGTTATACACATTGTCTGATGATGGGGACAATACCCCCCCTAGTTATACACGTTGTCTGATGATGGGGACAATACCCCCCCCCCCAGTTATACACGTTGTCTGATGATGGGGACAATACCCCCCCCCCTAGTTATACACGTTGTCTGATGATGGGGGCAATACCCCCCAGTTATACACGTTGTCTGATGATGGGGACAATACCCCCCCCCCAGTTATACACGTTGTCTGGTGATGGGGACAATACCCCCCCCCAGTTATGCACGTTGTCTGATGATGGGGACAATACCCCCCCCCCAGTTATACACGTTGTCTGATGATGGGGGCAATACCCCCCCCCCCCAGTTATACACGTTGTCTGATGATGGGGACAATACCTCCCCCCCCCCCCCAGTTATACACGTTGTCTGATGGTGGGGACAATACCCCCCCCCCCAGTTATACACGTTGTCTGGTGATGGGGACAATACCCCCCAGTTATACACGTTGTCTGATGATGGGGACAATACCCCCCCCCCCCGTTATACACGTTGTCTGTAATTAAATCATTCCCGCATCTTTTAAAAGCGGATATAAAACTGTTTGTAAAATAAAGTAATTGCAAATTGACGAATCGCTCATACGACCAGATGTTAAACAATTTGTCCACTTCATTAAAGAAATAATATGTGAGCACTTGAAGCTCTCCTTTCACTGTGGAGTGCCAGACCACGTGGAAACGAAACATCTGTACCAGGATGGTTACTGTGACCTACGGACATACCCGCTTAACATAACTACTGACAAACTGTACTTGAACATTCTTTTAAAATATTCATTGGAACACATTTAAAATGTAAACAATTCTTCTCGGCTATTTTAATTCCCATCTATTGATGAGATAATCAGTGTTGTGTCGGAAGAATTCCTGCATTTAACAGTTTAATCTCAAACCATTGAATCATTAAACATACACCAACAGTTGATCCGGTCCATCAATCATAAGACGATGCAATAGACCTTTGGCACGAGCCAGCTAATTAAACTTTCAATTTCTTGACGGTGTGGAGGAATTATTGATTAGGATTTTAATTCAATGCACTTTGAATAGAAGAAAAGTAAATGAAGACTGAAATACGGAGCTGATATACATGTACGTAGGTCTTCCCAGCTGAAATCTAACCTCGGCTAATTGCGTCCTGGCTCGATGGAGTTTTGGTTAACTAATGACGTAGCAGGTGAGTAGACAAGATGCTTTATACCGGATATAGTCTGCTGCTGTTAGTAGACAAGATGCTTTATACCGGATATAGTCTGCTGCTGTTAGTAGACAAGATGCTTTATACCGGATATAGTCTGCTGCTGTTAGTAGACAAGATGCTTTATACCGGATATAGTCTGCTGCTGTTAGTAGACAAGATGCTTTATACCGGATATAGTCTGCTGCTGTTAGTAGACAAGATGCTTTATACCGGATATAGTCTGCTGCTGTTAGTAGACAAGATGCTTTATACCGGATATAGTCTGCTGCTGTTAGTAGACAAGATGCTTTATACCGGATATAGTCTGCTGCTGTTAGTAGACAAGATGCTTTATACCGGATATAGTCTGCTGCTGTTTTGGAAGATTTCATTACTTACAGTTTTACGAAAACAAACAATTTAAGTTTAAACTTAATTTATTTTGCAACTATATATTAATTACTCTTGTTGGCGCGGATGAAAGCCTAAATGTGGTCGTGTGGGAGGAAACTGGAGTACCCGCAGAAAACCCACCTGTCCGCTCTGGCGACCACCGTACCATCTCACATACTTCCCGGTCCGATGATCGAACCTGGTTACATTGTTGAGAAGCGAGCGTGCTAATCACTGCCCTAATCGGACAACCAAACAAACAATTTAACTCATTTAATGGATTGACCGGAAGGTCCTGTTACATAAGGGTTTCTCTGATATACAGAACGTAAATGCTTGAATTGCTTGCCTTTCTGGTGTGTACCGTAACATTAATTAATAATAATCCCTATTGCATTGCATTGTTCGATGCATTTGGTGTGTGACACTATTTCTGAGAATAGTTAGTGAAATGTTTGTGGAAGTATTGTATATTGTCTGTATACATGTATGCGCGTTGCGTGTATCAATGGAAACATGTGTAATGCTATACTTCAAACATCACTGTCAAGATTCGTACAATGTATTTACCGGCAGTGACAACATGCCACCCCATGTACCACAATGTTCCATATCGGGCATGTGTACCATTCGAAGAAAGAGAAGTCACATGGAAGATGATGGACGGAACCGGACCAGTCGGTACAGTTGTGAACAAGTGTACTCTGGACACAGTCTGCATGCATGTCTCGGTCACATGACAGATGCCGGACGGGCCAAGTCGTGAAGTGTACTCTGGACACAGTATGCATGTCTCGGTCACATGACAGATGCCGGACGGGCCAAGTCGTGAAGTGTACTCTGGACACAGTCTGCATGCATGTCTCGGTCACATGACAGATGCCGGACAGGCCAAGTCGTGATGCATGTCTCGGTCACATGACAGATGCCGGACGGCCAAGTCGTGAAGTGTACTCTGGACACAGTCTGCATGCATGTCTCGGTCACATGACAGATGCGGGACGGGATGGGACAAATCGGGACTGTTCAGATTGAAAGTCGCACCAACAGCTTAGATCATACTCTCCATCTGTTATTGGCTGAGAAAGACCCCGGGTACGGCTCCGAGCAGAATGACATGCACGGACAAACCCGGGTCGAACCACCGACCTACATATCACAAGCCATATGGATAGCTTCCTCACATGGGGGATTCGAATCTTTGAATATACACTGAATGTCTTACACATCGCAATGAAACATTCATGTTGGCGCGCTGACGGGGCGAAAAAGACGACGATACGAAACAACGATAATTGAATTTGTGTCGAGTTTTCGTAGTCGTTTTTGTTGTTGCAAATACCAAATATTGTCAGTCATCCCGGCAACAGGCATTATTGGGACGGGCGATAAAACGAATAACTGAAAGTAGAGGGTAGCACTCGGAGAGATGGAAACTAGAGGATAGCACTGGGAGAGATGGAAACTAGAGGATAGCACTGGGAGAGATGGAAACTAGAGGATAGCACTGGGGAGATGGAAACTAGAGGATAGCACTGGGGAGATGGAAACTAGAGGATAGCACTCGGAGAGATGGAAACTAGAGGATAGCACTGGGAGAGATGGAAACTAGAGGATAGCACTGGGAGAGATGGAAACTAGAGGGTAGCACTGGGAGAGATGGAAACTAGAGGATAGCACTGGGAGAGATGGAAACTAGAGGATAGCACTCGGAGAGATGGAAACTAGAGGGTAGCACTGGGAGAGATGGAAACTAGAGGGTAGCACTGGGAGAGATGGAAACTAGAGGATAGCACTGGGAGAGATGGAAATTAGAGGGTAGCACTGGGAGAGATGGAAACTAGAGGGTAGCACTGGGAGAGATGGAAACTAGAGGATAGCACTGGGAGAGACGGAAACTAGAGGATAGCACTGGGAGAGATGGACACTAGAGGGTAGCACTGGGAGAGATGGAAACTAGAGGATAGCACTGGGAGAGATGGAAACTAGAGGGTAGCACTGGGAGAGATGGAAACTAGAGGATAGCACTGGGAGAGATGGAAACTAGAGGATAGCACTGGGAAAGATGGAAATTAGAGGATAGCACTGGGAGAGATGGAAACTAGAGGATAGCACTGGGGAGATGGAAACTAGAGGATAGCACTCGGAGAGATGGAAACTAGAGGATAGCACCGGGAGATATGGAAACTAGAGGATAGCACTGGGAGAGATGGAAACTAGAGGATAGCACTGGGAGAGATGGAAACTAGAGGGTAGCACTGGGAGAGATGGAAACTAGAGGATAGCACTGGGAGAGATGGAAACTAGAGGATAGCACTCGGAGAGATGGAAACTAGAGGGTAGCACTGGGAGAGATGGAAACTAGAGGGTAGCACTGGGAGAGATGGAAACTAGAGGATAGCACTGGGAGAGATGGAAACTAGAGGATTGCACTGGGAGATATGGAAACTAGAGGATAGCACTGGGAGAGATGGAAACTAGAGGATAGCACTGGGAGAGATGGAAACTAGAGGATTGCACTGGGAGATATGGAAACTAGAGGATAGCACTGGGAGAGATGGAAACTAGAGGATAGCACTGGGAGATATGGAAACTAGAGGATAGCACTGGTAGAGATGGAAACTAGAGGATAGCACTGGGAGATATTGAAACTAGAGGATAGCACTGGGAGAGATGGAAACTAGAGGATAGCACTGGGAGAGATGGAAACTAGAGGGTAGCACTGGGAGAGATGGAAACTAGAGGATAGCACTGGGAGAGATGGAAACTAGAGGATGACACTGGGAGAGATGGAAACTAGAGGATAGCACTGGGAGAGATGGAAACTAGAGGATAGCACTGGGAGAGATGGAAACTAGAGGGTAGCACTGGGAGAGATGGAAACTAGAGGATATCACTGGGAGAGATGGAAACTAGAGGATAGCACTGGGAGAGATGGAAACTAGAGGGTAGCACTGGGAGAGATGGCAACTAGAGGATAGCACTGGGAGAGATGGAAACTAGAGGGTAGCACTGGGAGAGATGGAAACTAGAGGATATCACTGGGAGAGATGGAAACTAGAGGATAGCACTGGGAGAGATGGAAACTAGAGGGTAGCACTGGGAGAGATGGAAACTAGAGGATAGCACTGGGAGAGATGGAAACTAGAGGGTAGCACTGGGATAGATGGAAACTAGAGGATAGCACTGGGAGAGATGGAAACTAGAGGATTGCACTGGGAGATATGGAAACTAGAGGATAGCACTGGGAGAGATGGAAACTAGAGGATAGCACTGGGAGAGATGGAAACTAGAGGATTGCACTGGGAGATATGGAAACTAGAGGATAGCACTGGGAGAGATGGAAACTAGAGGATAGCACTCGGAGTGATGGAAACTAGAGGGTAGCACTGGGAGAGATGGAAACTAGAGGGTAGCACTGGGAGAGATGGAAACTAGAGGATAGCACTGGGAGAGATGGAAACTAGAGGGTAGCACTGGGAGAGATGGAAACTAGAGGGTAGCACTGGGAGAGATGGAAACTAGAGGATAGCACTGGGAGAGATGGAAACTAGAGGATAGCACTGGGAGAGATGGACACTAGAGGTAGCACTGGGAGAGATGGAAACTAGAGGATAGCACTGGGAGAGATGGAAACTAGAGGGTAGCACTGGGAGAGATGGAAACTAGAGGATAGCACTGGGAGAGATGGAAACTAGAGGGATAGCACTGGGAGAGATGGAAACTAATAGCACTGGAGAGATGGAAACTAATAGCACTGGGAGAGATGGAAACTAGAGTAGCACTGGGAGAGATGGAAACTAATAGCACTGGGAGAGATGGAAATTAATAGCACTGGGAGAGATGGAAACTAATAGCACTGGGAGAGATGGAAACTAGAGGATTGCACTGGGAGATATGGAAACTAGAGGATAGCACTGGGAGAGATGGAAACTAGAGGATAGCACTGGGAGAGATGGAAACTAGAGGATTGCACTGGGAGATATGGAAATTAGAGGATAGCACTGGGAGAGATGGAAACTAGAGGATAGCACTCGGAGTGATGGAAACTAGAGGGTAGCACTGGGAGAGATGGAAACTAGAGGGTAGCACTGGGAGAGATGGAAACTAGAGGATAGCACTGGGAGAGATGGAAACTAGAGGGTAGCACTGGGAGAGATGGAAACTAGAGGGTAGCACTGGGAGAGATGGAAATTAGAGGATAGCACTGGGAGAGACGGAAACTAGAGGATAGCACTGGGAGAGATGGACACTAGAGGGTAGCACTGGGAGAGATGGAAACTAGAGGATAGCACTGGGAGAGATGGAAACTAGAGGGTAGCACTGGGAGAGATGGAAACTAGAGGATAGCACTGGGAGAGATGGAAACTAGAGGATAGCACTGGGAGAGATGGAAACTAGAGGATAGCACTGGGAGAGATGGAAACTAGAGGATAGCACTGGGAGAGATGGAAACAAGAGGATAGCACTGGGGAGATGGAAACTAGAGGATAGCACTCGGAGAGATGGAAACTAGAGGATAGCACTGGGAGATATGGAAACTAGAGGATAGCACTGGGAGAGATGGAACTAGAGGATAGCACTGGGAGAGATGGAAACTAGAGGGTAGCACTGGGAGAGATGGAAACTAGAGATAGCACTGGGAGAGATGGAAACTAGAGGATAGCACTCGGAGAGATGGAAACTAGAGGGTAGCACTGGGAGAGATGGAAACTAGAGGGTAGCACTGGGAGAGATGGAAACTAGAGGATAGCACTGGGAGAGATGGAAACTAGAGGATTGCTCTGGGAGATATGGAAACTAGAGGATAGCACTGGGAGAGATGGAAACTAGAGGATAGCACTGGGAGAGATGGAAACTAGAGGGTAGCACTGGGAGAGATGGAAACTAGAGGATAGCACTGGGAGAGATGGAAACTAGAGGGTAGCACTGGGAGAGATGGAAACTAGAGGATAGCACTGGGAGAGATGGAAACTAGAGGATAGCACTGGGAGATATGGAAACTAGAGGATAGCACTGGGAGAGATGGAAACTAGAGGATAGCACTGGGAGAGATGGAAACTAGAGGATAGCACTGGGAGATATGGAAACTAGAGGATAGCACTGGGAGAGATGGAAACTAGAGGATAGCACTCGGAGAGATGGAAACTAGAGGTAGCACTGGGAGAGATGGAAACTAGAGGGTAGCACTGGGAGAGATGGAAACTAGAGGATAGCACTGGGAGAGATGGAAACTAGAGGGTAGCACTGGGAGAGATGGAAACTAGAGGGTAGCACTGGGAGAGATGGAAACTAGAGGATAGCACTGGGAGAGATGGAAACTAGAGGATAGCACTGGGAGAGATGGACACTAGAGGGTAGCACTGGGAGAGATGGAAACTAGAGGATAGCACTGGGAGAGATGGAAACTAGAGGGTAGCACTGGGAGAGATGGAAACTAGAGGATAGCACTGGGAGAGATGGAAACCAGAGGATAGCACTGGGAGAGATGGAAACTAGAGGATAGCACTGGGAGAGATGTAAACTAATAGCACGGAGAGATGGAAACATGCACTGGGTACTAATAGCACTGGGAGAGATGGAAACTAGGGATAGCACTGGGAGATATGGAAACTAGAGGATAGCACTGGGAGAGATGGAAACTAGAGGATAGCACTGGGAGAGATGGAAACTAGAGGATAGCACTGGGAGAGATGGAAACTAGAGGATAGCACTGGGAGAGATGGAAACTAGAGGATAGCACTGGGAGAGATGGAAACTAGAGGGTAGCACTGGGAGAGATGGAAACTAGAGGATAGCACTGGGAGAGATGGAAACTAGAGGATTGCACTGGGAGATATGGAAACTAGAGGATAGCACTGGGAGAGATGGAAACTAGAGGATAGCACTGGGAGAGATGGAAACTAGAGGATTGCACTGGGAGATATGGAAACTAGAGGATAGCACTGGGAGAGATGGAAACTAGAGGATTTCACTGGGAGATATGGAAACTAGAGGATAGCACTGGTAGAGATGGAAACTAGAGGATAGCACTGGGAGATATTGAAACTAGAGGATAGCACTGGGAGAGATGGAAACTAGAGGATAGCACTGGGAGAGATGGAAACTAGAGGGTAGCACTGGGAGAGATGGAAACTAGAGGATAGCACTGGGAGAGATGGAAACTAGAGGATAGCACTGGGAGAGATGGAAACTAGAGGGTAGCACTGGGAGAGATGGAAACTAGAGGATATCACTGGGAGAGATGGCAACTAGAGGATAGCACTGGGAGAGATGGAAACTAGAGGATAGCACTGGGAGAGATGGAAACTAAGGGTAGCACTGGGAGAGATGGCAACTAGAGGATAGCACTGGGAGAGATGGAAACTAGAGGTAGCACTGGGAGAGATGTAAACTAAATAGCACTGGGAGAGATGTAAACTAAATAGCACTGGGAGAGATGGAAACTAGAGGTAGCACTGGGAGAGATGGCAACTAGAATAGCACTGGGAGAGATGGAAACTAGAGGGTAGCACTGGGAGAGATGGAAACTAGAGGATAGCACTGGGAGAGATGTAAACTAGAGGTAGCACTGGGAGAGATGTAAACTAGAGGATAGCACTGGGAGAGATGGAAACTAATAGCACTCGGAGAGATGGAAACTAATAGCACTGGGAGAGATGGAAACTAATAGCACTGGGAGAGATGGAAACTAATAGCACTGGGAGAGATGGAAACTAGAGGATTGCACTGGGAGATATGGAAACTAGAGGATAGCACTGGGAGAGATGGAAACTAGAGGATAGCACTGGGAGAGATGGCAACTAGAGGATTGCACTGGGAGATATGGAAACTAGAGGATAGCACTGGGAGAGATGGAAACTAGAGGATTCACTGGGAGATATGGAAACTAGAATAGCACTGGTAGAGATGGAAACTAGAATAGCACTGGGAGAGATTGAAACTAATAGCACTGGGAGAGATGGAAACTAGAGGATAGCACTGGGAGAGATGGAAACTAGATAGCACTGGGAGAGATGGAAACTAGAGGATAGCACTGGGAGAGATGGAAACTAGAGGATAGCACTGGGAGAGATGGAAACTAGAGGTAGCACTGGGAGAGATGGAAACTAGAGGATAGCACTGGGAGAGATGGAAACTAGAGGATAGCACTGGGAGAGATGGAAACTAGAAGTAGCACTGGGAGAGATGGAAACTAGAGGATAGCACTGGGAGAGATGGCAACTAGAGGATAGCACTGGGAGAGATGGAAACTAGAGGATAGCACTGGGAGAGATGGAAACTAGAGGATAGCACTGGGAGAGATGGAAACTAGAGGATAGCACTGGGAGAGATGGAAACTAGAGGGTAGCACTGGGAGAGATGGAAACTAGAGGATAGCACTGGGAGAGATGGAAACTAGAGGGTAGCACTGGGATAGATGGAAACTAGAGGATAGCACTGGGAGAGATGGAAACTAGAGGATTGCACTGGGAGATATGGAAACTAGAGGATAGCACTGGGAGAGATGGAAACTAGAGGATAGCACTGGGAGAGATGGAAACTAGAGGATTGCACTGGGAGATATGGAAACTAGAGGATAGCACTGGGAGAGATGGAAACTAGAGGATAGCACTGGGAGAGATGGAAACTAGAGGATAGCACTGGGAGAGATGGAAACTAGAGGGTAGCACTGGGAGAGATGGAAACTAGAGGATAGCACTGGGAGAGATGGAAACTAGAGGATGACACTGGGAGAGATGGAAACTAGAGGATAGCACTGGGAGAGATGGAAACTAGAGGATAGCACTGGGAGAGATGGAAACTAGAGGTAGCACTGGGAGATAGCACTGGGAGATATGGAAACTAGAGGGTAGCACTGGGAGAGATGGAAACTAGAGGATATCACTGGGAGAGATGGCAACTAGAGGATAGCACTGGGAGAGATGGAAACTAGAGGATAGCACTGGGAGAGATGGAAACTAGAGGGTAGCACTGGGAGAGATGGCAACTAGAGGATAGCACTGGGAGAGATGGAAACTAGAGGGTAGCACTGGGAGAGATGGAAACTAGAGGATATCACTGGGAGAGATGGCAACTAGAGGATAGCACTGGGAGAGATGGAAACTAGAGGATAGCACTGGGAGAGATGGAAACTAGAGGATAGCACTGGGAGAGATGACAACTAGAGGATAGCACTGGGAGAGATGGAAACTAGAGGGTAGCACTGGGAGAGATGGCAACTAGAGGATAGCACTGGGAGAGATGGAAACTAGAGGGTAGCACTGGGAGAGATGGAAACTAGAGGATATCACTGGGAGAGATGGCAACTAGAGGATAGCACTGGGAGAGATGGAAACTAGAGGATAGCACTGGGAGAGATGGAAACTAGAGGATAGCTCTGGGAGAGATGGCAACTAGAGGATAGCACTTGGAGAGATGGAAACTAGAGGATGACACTGGAAGAGATGGAAACTAGAGGATAGCACTGGGAGAGATGGAAACTAGAGGGTAGCACTGGGAGAGGTGGAAACTAGAGGATAGCACTGGGTAAGATGGAAACTAGAGGATAGCACTGGGAGAGGTGGAAACTAGAGGGTAGCACTGGGAGAGATGGAAACTAGAGGATGACACTGGGAGAGATGGAAACTAGAGGATGACACTGGGAGAGATGGAAACTAGAGGATAGCACTGGGAGAGATGGAAACTAGAGGGTAGCACTGGGAGAGATGGAAACTAGAGGGTAGCACTGGGAGAGATGGAAACTAGAGGATAGCACTGGGAGAGATGGAAACTAGAGGATAGCACTGGGAGAGATGGAAACTAGAGGATAGCACTGAGAGAGATGGACACAAGAGGATAACACTGGGAGAGATGGAAACTAAAGGATAGCACTCGGATAGATGGCAACTAGAGGGTAGCACTGGGAGAGATGGAAACTAGAGGGTAGCACTGGGAGAGATGGAAACTAGAGGATAGCACTGGGAGAGATGGAAACTAGAGGATAGCACTGGGAGAGATGGAAACTAGAGGATAGCACTGGGAGAGATGGAAACTAGAGGATAGCACTGGAGAGATGGAAACTAGAGGATAACACTGGGAGAGATGGAAACTAGAGGATAGCACTGGGAGAGATGGAAACTAGAGGATATCACTGGGAGAGATGGAAACTAGAGGGTAGCACTGGAGAGATGGAAACTAGAGGGTAGCACTGGGAGAGATGGAAACTAGAGGGTAGCACTGGGAGAGATGGAAACTAGAGGTAGCACTGGGAGAGATGGAAACTAGAGGGTAGCACTGGGAGAGATGGAAACTAGAGGATAGCACTGGGAGAGATGGAAACTAGAGGGTAGCACTGGGAGAGATGGAAACTAGAGGGCTGGGGAGATGGAACTAGAGGATAGCACTGGGAGAGATGGAAACTAGAGGGTAGCACTGGGAGAGATGGAAACTAGAGGATAGCACTGGGAGAGATGGAAACTAGAGGATAGCACTGGGAGAGATGGAAACTAGAGGGTAGCACTGGGAGAGATGGAAACTAGAGGATAGCACTGGGAGAGATGGAAACTAGAGGGTAGCACTGGGAGAGATGGAAACTAGAGGATAGCACTGGGAGAGATGGAAACTAGAGGATTGCACTGGGAGATATGGAAACTAGAGGATAGCACTGGGAGAGATGGAAACTAGAGGATAGCACTGGGAGAGATGGAAACTAGAGGATTGCACTGGGAGATATGGAAACTAGAGGATAGCACTGGGAGAGATGGAAACTAGAGGATAGCACTGGGAGAGATGGAAACTAGAGGATAGCACTGGGAGAGATGGAAACTAGAGGGTAGCACTGGGAGAGATGGAAACTAGAGGATAGCACTGGGAGAGATGGAAACTAGAGGATGACACTGGGAGAGATGGAAACTAGAGGATAGCACTGGGAGAGATGGAAACTAGAGGATAGCACTGGGAGAGATGGAAACTAGAGGTTAGCACTGGGAGATATGGAAACTAGAGGGTAGCACTGGGAGAGATGGAAACTAGAGGATATCACTGGGAGAGATGGCAACTAGAGGATAGCACTGGGAGAGATGGAAACTAGAGGATAGCACTGGGAGAGATGGAAACTAGAGGGTAGCACTGGGAGAGATGGCAACTAGAGGATAGCACTGGGAGAGATGGAAACTAGAGGGTAGCACTGGGAGAGATGGAAACTAGAGGATATCACTGGGAGAGATGGCAACTAGAGGATAGTACTGGGAGAGATGGAAACTAGAGGATAGCACTGGGAGAGATGGAAACTAGAGGATAGCACTGGGAGAGATGGCAACTAGAGGATAGCACTGGGAGAGATGGAAACTAGAGGGTAGCACTGGGAGAGATGGCAACTAGAGGATAGCACTGGGAGAGATGGAAACTAGAGGGTAGCACTGGGAGAGATGGAAACTAGAGGATATCACTGGGAGAGATGGCAACTAGAGGATAGCACTGGGAGAGATGGAAACTAGAGGATAGCACTGGGAGAGATGGAAACTAGAGGATAGCTCTGGGAGAGATGGTAACTAGAGGATAGCACTGGGAGAGATGGAAACTAGAGGATGACACTGGAAGAGATGGAAACTAGAGGATAGCACTGGGAGAGATGGAAACTAGAGGGTAGCACTGGGAGAGGTGGAAACTAGAGGATAGCACTGGGTAAGATGGAAACTAGAGGATAGCACTGGGAGAGGTGGAAACTAGAGGGTAGCACTGGGAGAGATGGAAACTAGAGGATGACACTGGGAGAGATGGAAACTAGAGGATGACACTGGGAGAGATGGAAACTAGAGGATAGCACTGGGAGAGATGGAAACTAGAGGGTAGCACTGGGAGAGATGGAAACTAGAGGGTAGCACTGGGAGAGATGGAAACTAGAGGATAGCACTGGGAGAGATGGAAACTAGAGGATAGCACTGGGAGAGATGGAAACTAGAGGATAGCACTGAGAGAGATGGACACAAGAGGATAACACTGGGAGAGATGGAAACTAAAGGATAGCACTCGGATAGATGGCAACTAGAGGGTAGCACTGGGAGAGATGGAAACTAGAGGGTAGCACTGGGAGAGATGGAAACTAGAGGATAGCACTGGGAGAGATGGAAACTAGAGGATAGCACTGGGAGAGATGGAAACTAGAGGATAGCACTGGGAGAGATGGAAACTAGAGGATAGCACTGAGAGAGATGGACACAAGAGGATAACACTGGGAGAGATGGAAACTAAAGGATAGCACTCGGAGAGATGGAAACTAGAGGATATCACTGGGAGAGATGGAAACTAGAGGGTAGCACTGCGAGAGATGGAAACTAGAGGGTAGCACTGGGAGAGATGGAAACTAGAGGGTAACACTGGGAGAGATGGAAACTAGAGGGTAGCACTGGGAGAGATGGAAACTAGAGGGTAGCACTGGGAGAGATGGAAACTAGAGGATAGTACTGGGAGAGATGGAAACTAGAGGGTAGCACTGGGAGAGATGGAAACTAGAGGATAGCACTGGGAGAGATGGAAACTAGAGGGTAGCACTGGGAGAGATGGAAACTAGAGGATAGCACTGGGAGAGATGGAAACTAGAGGATAGCACTGGGAGAGATGGAAACTAGAGGATAGCACTGGGAGAGATGGAAACTAGAGGATAGCACTGGGAGAGATGGAAACTAGAGGATAGCACTGGGAGAGATGGAAACTAGAGGATAGCACTGGGAGAGATGGAAACTAGAGGATAGCACTGGGAGAGATGGAAACTAGAGGGTAGCACTGGGAGAGATGGAAACTAGAGGATAGCACTGGGAGAGATGGAAACTAGAGGATAGCACTGGGAGATATGGAAACTAGAGGATAGCACTGGGAGAGATGGAAACTAGAGGGTAGCACTGGGAGATATGGAAACCGAAGCGCTACTTGATTGTACTGTGCTATATATTAACAACATGGAATATACTCACAACTCATTGAATTGACCTTGCAAGGTCACCTCAAGGTCAAATAGTATTGCTTAATTGAAATGTCATATGATGCTTCCCATAGGTGTCCCATTTTAACTATATGTCTATCAAGCTACAGGCATATATAGTTTACTATGGAAGTCGATGTGAGGAGATACTTCGCTGATAGCCATGGCAATATGCCTTGGCTGGTTTCTCCACAACCCGAATCACATCCACCTAAACCAACTATCTAAATATCCACACAATTTCATCAACATTCATCAACGACTTTGTGTGTATATCACATGTAGCGTGGAAATGCATGTCCACGGGCGTAGCTTTTCATCAACATTCATCAACGACTTTGTGTGTATATCACATGTCGCGGGGAAATGCATGTCCACGGGCATAGCTTTTCATCAACATTCATCAACGACTTTGTGTGTATATCACATGTAGCGTGGAAATGCATGTCCACGGGCGTAGCTTTTCATCAACATTCATCAACGACTTTGTGTGTATATCACATGTAGCTCGGATGTGCTTGTCCACGGACGTAGCTTCACATAAGCCGTGCTATTTGGTGACACGTATCATGAAACTGAAGTGCTTCATTGCTACATTATTTAGAAACATAAGTGCTAATTTGATCGTTTATCCGAAATATCATCACCCACCCCACCCTATTTCTATTTGTGATTGTTTAATATCAATATATCTGCAATAATGCATGTGATATTAAGTCGCGAATAATCAGCCGCTATAAATATCAGTGCTATTTCCAAACACCAAAATAGTAACGCTATTTCCAAATATTGACATCAGCGGTGAAATTATCTGAATATTGGTATTACAAATAACAGGTAGGGATCCGGGCGTATGACCCACAAGGAAAACATTGGAAACCTAGGGGTTCGGTTTGTACATAATCCACTTATTCATATTGTAGTGGTGTATCTTTTAAAGGGCAGGGTTTGTTTAGGCTGGGCTCGTGCTACATGGACTGAGCCTGTCGCAGCACTTTCAGAATACATTATTTGTTTGGCCGTTTTTGGTTAAAGGATCCGTAGAGCTGGCCTCCACCAATCTAGAATACTGCTGGGGACATGACCGCCCATCGCCCCACTCGTTTCTACGCCCCACTTAATATAAATGGTTGTACAATACATGACAAATGTTTTTTTCCAAGAAACGTATTTAAAATCAGATGGAAACAAGTCACTACATGTAAAATTCATGGATATGTAATGACTATCGTAAATATACTATTCCAAACATCAAATTCTTAATGCTATTCCAAACATCAAATTCTTAATGCTATTCCAAACATCACATTCTTAATGCTATTCCAAACATCAAATTCTTAATACTATTCCAAACATCACATTCTTAATGCTATTCCAAACATCAAATTAGTAATGTCATTCCAAACATCAAATTCTTAATGCTATTCCAAACATCAAATTCTCAATGCTATTCCAAACATCAAATTAGCAATGCAAAGATCAAATTCTTAATACTATTCCAAACATCAAATTCTTAATGCTATTCCAAACATCAAATTCTTAATGCTATTCCAAACATCAAATTCTTAATGCTATTCCAAACATCAAATTATTAATGTCATTCCAAACATCAAATTCTTAATGCTATTCCAAACATCACATTCTTAATGCTATTCCAAACATCAAATTCTTAATACTATTCCAAACATCACATTCTTAATGCTATTCCAAACATCACATTCTTAATACTATTCCAAACATCACATTCTTAATGCTATTCCAAACATCAAATTCTTAATACTATTCCAAACATCAAATTCTTAATGTTATTCCAAACATCAAATTATCAATGCTATTCCAAACATCAAATTATCAATGCTATTCCAAACATCAAATTGTTAATGCTATTCCAAACATCAAATTCTTAATGCTATTCCAAACATCAAATTATCCATGCTATTCCAAACATCAAATTCTTAATGCTATTCCAAACATCAAATTCGCAATACTATTCCAAACATCAAATTCGCAATGCTATTCCAAACATCAAATACTTAATACTATTCCAAACATCACATTCTTAATTCTATTCCAAACATCAAATTAGTAATGCTATTCCAAACATCAAATTATCAATGCTATTCCAAACATCAAATTGTTAATGCTATTCCAAACATCAAATTCTCAATGCTATTCCAAACATCAAATTCTCAATGCTATTCCAAACATCAAATTCTTAATAATATTCCAAACATCAAATTCTTAATGCTATTCCAAACATCAAATTCTTAATACTATTCCAAACATCAAATTATTAATGTCATTCCAAACATCAAATTCTTAATGCTATTCCAAACATCACATTCTTAATGCTATTCCAAACATCACATTCTTAATACTATTCCAAACATCACATTCTTAATGCTATTCCAAACATCAAATTCTTAATACTATTCCAAACATCACATTCTTAATACTATTCCAAACATCACATTCTTAATGCTATTCCAAACATCACATTCTTAATACTATTCCAAACATCACATTCTTAATGCTATTCCAAACATCAAATTCTTAATACTATTCCAAACATCACATTCTTAATACTATTCCAAACATCACATTCTTAATGCTATTCCAAACATCACATTCTTAATACTATTCCAAACATCACATTCTTAATGCTATTCCAAACATCAAATTCTTAATACTATTCCAAACATCACATTCTTAATACTATTCCAAACATCACATTCTTAATGCTATTCCAAACATCACATTCTTAATACTATTCCAAACATCACATTCTTAATGCTATTCCAAACATCAAATTCTTAATGCTATTCCAAACATCAAATTCGCAATACTATTCCAAACATCAAATTCGCAATGCTATTCCAAACATCAAATTCTTAATGCTATTCCAAACATCAAATTCGCAATACTATTCCAAACATCAAATTCGCAATACTATTCCAAACATCAAATTCGCAATGCTATTCCAAACATCAAATTCTTAATACTATTCCAAACATCAAATTCTTAATGCTATTCCAAACATCAAATTCTTAATGCTATTCCAAACATCAAATTCTTAATACTATTCCAAACATCACATTCTTAATGCTATTCCAAACATCAAATTCTTAATACTATTCCAAACATCAAATTCGCAATGCTATTCCAAACATCAAATTCTTAATGCCATTCCAAACATCAAATTGTTAATGCTATTCCAACATCAAAGTCTTAATGCTATTCCAAACATCAAATTATCAATGCTATTCCAAACATCAAATTATCAATGCTATTCCAAACATCAA
>CM026399.1:46785091-46892182 GCA_014843695.1 Archivesica marissinica | reverse complement strand
TTCCAAACATCAAATTCTCAATGCTATTCCAAACATCAAATTCTTAATAATATTCCAAACATCAAATTCTTAATGCTATTCCAAACATCAAATTCTTAATACTATTCCAAACATCAAATTATTAATGTCATTCCAAACATCAAATTCTTAATGCTATTCCAAACATCACATTCTTAATGCTATTCCAAACATCACATTCTTAATACTATTCCAAACATCACATTCTTAATGCTATTCCAAACATCAAATTCTTAATACTATTCCAAACATCACATTCTTAATACTATTCCAAACATCACATTCTTAATGCTATTCCAAACATCACATTCTTAATACTATTCCAAACATCACATTCTTAATGCTATTCCAAACATCAAATTCTTAATACTATTCCAAACATCACATTCTTAATACTATTCCAAACATCACATTCTTAATGCTATTCCAAACATCACATTCTTAATACTATTCCAAACATCACATTCTTAATGCTATTCCAAACATCAAATTCTTAATACTATTCCAAACATCACATTCTTAATACTATTCCAAACATCACATTCTTAATGCTATTCCAAACATCACATTCTTAATACTATTCCAAACATCACATTCTTAATGCTATTCCAAACATCAAATTCTTAATGCTATTCCAAACATCAAATTCGCAATACTATTCCAAACATCAAATTCGCAATGCTATTCCAAACATCAAATTCTTAATGCTATTCCAAACATCAAATTCGCAATACTATTCCAAACATCAAATTCGCAATACTATTCCAAACATCAAATTCGCAATGCTATTCCAAACATCAAATTCTTAATACTATTCCAAACATCAAATTCTTAATGCTATTCCAAACATCAAATTCTTAATGCTATTCCAAACATCAAATTCTTAATACTATTCCAAACATCACATTCTTAATGCTATTCCAAACATCAAATTCTTAATACTATTCCAAACATCAAATTCGCAATGCTATTCCAAACATCAAATTCTTAATGCCATTCCAAACATCAAATTGTTAATGCTATTCCAACATCAAAGTCTTAATGCTATTCCAAACATCAAATTATCAATGCTATTCCAAACATCAAATTATCAATGCTATTCCAAACATCAAATTGTTAATGCTATTCCAAACATCAAAGTCTTAATGCTATTCCAAACATCAAAGTCTTAATGCTATTCCAAACATCAAATTCTTAATGCTATTCCAAACATCAAATTGTTAATGCTATTCCAAACATCAAAGTCTTAATGCTATTCCAAACATCAAATTGTTAATGCTATTCCAAACATCAAAGTCTTAATGCTATTCCAAACATCAAATTCTTAATGCTATTCCAAACATCAAATTCTTAATGCTATTCCAAACATCAAATTATCAATGCTATTCCAAACATCAAATTCTTAATGCTATTCCAAACATCAAATTATAATGCTATTCCAAACATCAAAGTCTTAAATCTATTCCAAACATCAAAGTCTTAAATCTATTCCAAACATCAAAGTCTTAAATCTATTCCAAAAGACTAAGATGGAAGAAAAATGGTTCAAAACGCATGAAAACAATACATTCCCACAAAAAACTTAAGTCATACGAAACTGGAAACCTGCATACACTACACGCAGTCCGGGCTCCATATGACTGGAAACCTGCATACACTACACGCAGTCCGGGCTCCATATGACTGGAAACCTGCATACACTACACGCAGTCCGGGCTCCATACGACTAGAAACCTGCATACACTACGCGCAGTCCGGGCTCCATACGACTAGAAACCTGCATACACTACACGCAGTCCGGTCTCCATATGACTGAAACCTGCATACACTACACGCAGTCCGGGCTCCATATGACTGGAAACCTGCATACACTACACGCAGTCCGGGCTCCATATGACTGGAAACCTGCATACACTACACGCAGTCCGGGCTCCATATGACTGGAAACCTGCATACACTACACGCAGTCCGGGCTCCATACGACTAGAAACCTGCATACACTACACGCAGTCCGGGCTCCATATGACTGGAAACCTGCATACACTACACGCAGTCCGGGATCCATATGACTGGAATCCTGCATACACTACACGCAGTCCGGGCTCCATATGACTGGGTAAATTATTATTATAAATTTATATAGAATGACTACACACACAGATACTCGGTGAATGGTCCATTAGCATATGTGCCATTTAGCTTTTTGGAATGCTTAAATTTTTGTAACATGTTAGACAGAAATCAAATCAACTTTTACAGGCGGGATCTACATAGGTATTATATACGTTCTTCTCTATCCCGTTGACACACTGAATATTATAATGACATGCAATGTATGTATACATATGGAAATAAAATATTGTTTAAATTAAATCAAATTGTATTTACTGTCGGTATCCCCATTCAAGTTGTAAACACAGACCAGCACTTTATCTGCACATTTAAGAAAAAACTCCATCCATACTTGTATTATTATTATTTTAATTATTTATATATTATGGCCTGGTAGTCGGGCTTGTTCATGTGTGTGTATACCGTGCTGTGCTGTGCTGTGCTTACACACTGAATGGGGGAGTCTGTCGAACAGTTTACGCAGTTTAAGCGTTCTAAAAAGCTAAATGGCAAATATACAAATTAATCATTCACAAAGTGTCTGTGACTGTAAGTACAACATTCACAAAGTGTCTGTGACTGTAAGTACAACATTCACAAAGTGTCTGTGACTGTAAGTACAACATTCACAAAGTGTCTGTGACTGTAAGTACAACATTCACAGTGTCTGTGACTGTAAGTACAACATTTACAAAGTGTCTGTGACTGTAAGTACAACATTCACAAAGTGTCTTGTAAGTACAACATTCACAAAGTGTCTGTGACTGTAAGTACAACATTCACAAAGTGTCTGTGACTGTAAGTACAACATTCACAAAGTGTCTGTGACTGTAAGTACAACATTCACAAAGTGTCTGTGACTGTAAGTACAACATTCACAACCGCTCACTATAATATAGAATGTAAATAAGTTAATGATATACATATATTTATTTTTATCCGACAGTAATGGTGAAAATTAATCCACCAACACAAGTCCACAAACATCTCCATTTAGCTCGGGCATGGGGTGGACGTCACGTGACATCTGCATTTAGCCCGGGCATGGGGTGGACGTCACGTGACTTCGGAGATAGCGGTTATATGATCGTTATTTTGAAGTCACTAACATTTAATGTAAATCGTGCTATGGCATTTGTCGGAGTTATTTTATGCTTGTGCATTTCTTAGAATGATTAAAAACCCAAACCACAATCACTTACTTGTATGCATCATATTGCGTGTAATGTCTTCCTGCATTCGATCTCTCGTGCATTGAATCTCCTCCGCCGCGCGTTCTCCGGGATCGTGCACGTGTAGTTCAGATGGGACACTAGTGTCCATCCTAAAGCACGTTGATTACTTGATTCTAGCGAATTTATATTGTATTCATGTAACCTTGACGGAAAATATATGTTTTCGATATTTCTATTAAAACAATAAATAAGTGGTATATGTTGTTATTAAACTGATGTGTTACATTTGTCATATAGTCTATACCAAGAGCAATGCTATGTGGGCTTAACTATGGCTCTCTCACAGAATCTATCTAAGTCCATATTCTTGCAAGTTGCAAAATAAATAAGATTATATCCCGCCTATTTGTGGTTCCTGTTTGATGTTTGTTGACAAATCAAGGGACAAGACCCGCCTCTTTATCGACAGACGATCTCTAACAGCAGACGACATCGTGGCGCGATTGAAACATCGATCGGGCCCTGTCGTCGTGATGTATTGTTCGGATACTTGCCATATTAGATTGGACATCACTGACAACGGAAGATGCTGTGCTTGCTTCAACATTCACTTACGTTAAAGCCGGAGGATTTCTTCTACATTTTCTTACTTTAAAGGCGCATATTGTGTTTGTTAACATTGTCCTACACACCCCCTGATAATTAAATATTGTGAAGACTATAATAACATATTTCCATTAGTCAGTAACTATTTACATGTCAGTAACTATTTACATGTCAGTAACTATTTATTTGTCAGTAACTATTTATATGTCAGTAACTATTTATTTATCAGTAACTATTTATTTGTCAGTAACTATTTATATGTCAGTAACTATTTATTTGTCAGTAACTATTTATATGTCAGTAACTATTTATTTGTCAGTAACCATTTATATGTCAGTAACTATTTATTTATCAGTAACTATTTATTTGTCAGTAACTATTTATATGTCAGTAACTATTTATTTGTCAGTAACTATTTATTTGTCACTATTTATTTGTCAGTAACTATTTATATGTCAGTAACTATTTATTTGTCAGTAACTATTTATTTGTCACTATTTATTTGTCAGTAACTATTTATTTATCAGTAACTATTTATTTGTCACTATTTATTTGTCAGTAACTATTTATTTGTCAGTAACTATTTATTCGCTAGTAACTATTTATTTATCAGTAACTATTTAATTGGCTTGTATTTAAATTTCTCTCCGAAATGGACTGAGTGGCATCGCTTGTTTTTTCTATTACCTCCGGTAGATTTATGTCGCCGATTTATCCGGAAATGTAGACTTGTCAATTTAGTTGGAATCCTTTGTTTTTACTGCTACCCCCCACCAATAGATTTCGCGGTGTGATAACTGTGATTCAAAATAACTATTTGCAGTAAAGCGTCCATGGAATATACTGTAGGATATAAGGCAATATTTAATTATTTAATCATAATTAGATAAGAAAACGGATGCACGTGATAGTATGTTGTGTAAATGAAACAACGATTAATACAGAGGAAACATATTCTCCATAAAGAGTATTCAAGGGGAAGTAACTGGCCAAAATCAATATCTCATTGATATGTGTGCAGGATTATTACTTGTGAATTATCTCCCTTTATGCATATGTTCTTACATGATAACAACTATCTTTGCAAACATTGCATTGTCGAAGTCATGCGGGAGTAGTTTATACTAATTTATTTTAGCTCGATAGCGAAACAAGTTATTACAACATTAGTGATATCGCTCAGGATATCTCATTCCTGGTGGAATCCATCGCCACGGAGGAGAGCTAGGAGGAAACGTGAAAGCTAAGTGGCATGTGTAAGAGCACCCTCCGGAGTGATGGTAGGATGCTATGTTGAGTAACTAACACAAGTTATAACGACGTTGTTTGTGTAGCTTCCGCCTTAGCACCAGAGACGTTCAGGTATGACAGGGCTGTGTACGCCCATGGTCGAATAGGCCTAGAGTATATCACGCGACCCTTGGCTTCAAGATTCATGTTTTGGCCACAAATAAAAAAGTACTTAAGTGGAATCAATCATTTAATTGTCCTTATGAATGAATCAATGAACCTTTGTACGAGCAGATCTTTATCAACTTTAAAGCAAACAAAAATGGGCCATTTCGGTTTACGGCTCAAAAAATAAAAGCAAAACGATGTCTCAATTCACTGTCACTAGGCTTAGATCTCGGACACAATAAAGGAGAACATGAGATGTAGCTACTTCTAAGCATTTTCTCGTGAGATGTAACTTCTTCTAAGCATTTTCTCGTGAGATGTAGCTTCTTCTAAACATGTTCTCGTGAGATGTAGCTACTTCTAAGCATTTTCTCGTGAGATGTGGCTTCTTCTAAACATTTTCTCGTGAGATGTAGCTTCTTCTAAACATGTTCTCGTGAGATGTAGCTACATCTAAACATTTTCTCGTGAGATGTGGCTTCTTCTAAACATGTTCTCGTGAGATGTAGCTTCTTCTAAACATGTTCTCGTGAGATGTAACTACTTCTAAGCATTTTCTCGTGAGATGTGGCTTCTTCTAAACATTTTCTCGTGAGATGTAGCTTCTTCTAAACATGTTCTCGTTTCTTCTTTTAAACATAAAACTCGTGAGATGTGGCTTCTTTTAAACACAAAACTCGTGAGATGTGGCTTCTTTTAAACATAAAACTCGTGAGATGTGGCTTCTTTTAAACACAAAACTCGTGAGATGTGGCTTCTTTTAAACACAAAACTCGTGAGATGTAGCTTCTTTTAAACATAAAACTCGTGAGATTTAGCTTCTTTTAAACATAACACTCGTGAGATGTGGCTTTTTCTAAACATAAAACTCGTGAGATGTGGCTTCTTCTAAACATAAATCTCGTGAGATGTGGCTTCTTTTAAACATAAAACTCGTGAGATGTGGCTTCTTCTAAACATAAAACTCGTGAGATATGGCTTCTTCTAAACATAAAACTCGTGAGATGTAATTCTTTTAAACATAAAACTCGTGAGATGTGACATAGACACATAGCAGAAGCTCAGTAATGTTACTGTTTGGATCGGGGTTATGCCTCCAGAGGTATATAAGTAATGTTACTGTTTGGATCGGGGTTATGCCTCCAGAGGTATATAAGTAATGTTAATGTTTGGATCGGGGTTATGCCTCCAGAGGTATATAAGTAATGTTAATGTTTGGATCGGGGTTATGCCTCCAGAGGTATATAAGTAATGTTACTGTTTGGATCGGGGTTATACCTCCAGAGGTATATAAGTAATGTTACTGTTTGGGTCGGGGTTATACCCCCAGCAGTATAAGAATAATCAGTCACTACTGTTTAAAACTTATCATGTACTTAAAACTGATGTAGATAATGGTATTATATACAATAAGTGTAACTGGCTTACCATATAAAACATATTCTCGAACAATGTGGGTTAATGTACATATGGCAGAACCAATTTAATATGTTGATAAACTATAATGAGATAAAACAAAGAATATTAGATATATATTATCAAAGCTGATATTCGACTATTAATAATTCAGGGAGGTTACACTCGTTCAGTTTTGAAAAACATTTAGACTTTATTAAAGAAGACAGATTTAGAATGGCGTTGACAAAATTCCGAACTTCATCCCATGATTTAGCTATCGAACGTGGAAGATATCAAAACATACCCAGAAATCAAAGAATATGTATATATTGCAATACAGGCATGATAGAAAGTGAATATCATTTCCTTCTTATATGTCCGAAATGTAGAGATCTTAGACAGAACTATTTAAAACATTATTACTATACATGGCTAACTATTAATAAATTCACTAATTTAATGTCACAAACATCAAAAACCATTGGTGGAAATTTAGCAAAATACATAAATTTCGCAAATGTATATAGAAACTAAAATGAGTATAAACAGAGAGTATATTAACATCTTGCTCTTTTGTAAATCCATGTCGTTACCTACATGTATACATGTACTTGCTATAATACATTGTATGAATGTTTAATGCAATAAAGGTATTGTTGTATATAAGTAATGTTACTGTTTGGAGGATAGTTCCATATAAGGAAGACGTTCAAATTCCAGAAGTATCACTTGTTCTTTCACATGCCGATACAAGAGATTTATAGTCCCATCTAAAAGACTGTTAATAGTTTTATGGTCAAACCGGAATCTAGCCTCCGATCCCTGAATTCGAGGTCCAACGTGTTATTATCAACGGCGTATAGTCGTACCCGGATATCACCATGTAGTCTTTACTTCCAACCTCATCCGGAAATATCTGTGGCATGGCGGGACGATTTTATTGCGTGTCATTTAAAATCGTTGCGTTTTATTGTCGTCTGGTAATTGTTCTTGAGCGAAAGTTCGGAAAATAAGGAAATTAAAATCAGGAGATATGAGCATGGTGAAATAATCTCTAATCTCCTCACGTTATGAAAGCACTGATATACTCTCTAATCTCCTAACGTTCTGGTTGCCATATATTTTTATCACGTTTACGAGAGGACCACTGCTTGCCGATTTTCTGAGGCATTGCCTGAATGGGACATTAATTCTGTGCATACTATTGTGAATCCGTGAAGACAAACTGAACTGAAAGGATGTTACATACAAGCTCTTCAATAATCAAAGGACGATCAAACCCGGAAATCAAATTTGTCGTCTGCGTTTTAGCAATACAATCAAAGCGCGTGAGATCTCGGATCAATTTCCGAGATGTCACTAACAGAAGTCAAAGAAAGCTGTGCAGATGAAATTCTACGCAAAAGTAATTGTTTCAATTTTAGTTTCTAAATATTCGATACAGGAAAATTATTGTATTGTTTTCTTTTGTGCCAAACGACAGATTGATGTTGCAATGAAAGAAATACACAAGCTACCTTATTAGAGGAAGAGCACAATACATACTTCCCACAGCACAATACATACTTCCCACAGAACAATACATACTTCCCACAGCACAATGCATACTTCCCACAGCACAATACATACTTCCCACAGCACAATACATACTTCCCACAGCACAATACATACTTCCCACAGAACAATACATACTTCCCACAGCACAATGCATACTTCCCACAGCACAATACATACTTCCCACAGAACAATACATACTTCCCACAGCACAATGCATACTTCCCACAGCACAATACATACTTCCCACAGCACAATACATACTTCCCACAGCACAATGCATACTTCCCACAGCACAATACATACTTCAGCACAATACATACTTCAGCACAATACATACTTCCCACAGCACAATACATACTTCCAACAGCACAATACATACTTCCCACAGCACAATACATACTTCCAACAGCACACTATATACTTCCCACAGCACAATACATACTTCCAACAGCACAATACATACTCCCAACAGCACAATACATACTTCCAACAGCACACTATATACTTCCCACATCACAATACATACTTCCCACAGCACAATACATACTTCCAACAGCACAATACATACTTCCAACAGCACAATACATACTTCCAACAGCACAATCATACTTCCCACAGCACAATACATACTTCCAACAGCACAATCATACTTCCCACAGCACAATACATACTTCCAACAGCACAATACATACTTCCCACAGCACAATACATACTTCCAACAGCACACTACATACTTCCAATAACACAATGCATACTTCCCACAGCACATTACATACTTCCCACACCATAATGCATACTTCCCACATCACAATACACACTTTCCCACAACAGAATACATACTTCCCACAGCATGGTATATACTTCCCACAGCACAATACATACTTACCACATCACAATACATACTTCCCACAACACAATACATACTTACCACATCAGAATACATACTTCCCATAACACAATACATAATTCCCACAACATGGTATATACTTCCCACTGCACAATACATACTTCCCACATCACAATACATATTTCCTACATCACAATACATACTTTCCCACAGCACAATACATACTTCCCACAGCATAATACATACTTCCCACATCATAATACATACTTCCCACAGCATAATACATACTTCCCACATCATAATACATACTTCCCACATCACAATACATACTTGCCCCATCACAATACATACTTCCCACATCATAATTCCCACATCACAATACCTACTTCCCACATCACAATACATACTTCCCACAGCACAATCATACTTCCCACAGCACAATACATACTTCAGCACAATACATACTTCCAACAGCACAATACATACTTCCAACAGCACAATATATACTTCCAACAGCACAATACATACTTCCAACAGCACACTACATACTTCCCACAGCACAATACATACTTCCAACAGCACAATACATACTTCCCACAGCACAATACATACTTCCCACAGCATAATACATACTTCCCACATCATAATTCATACTTCCCACATCACAATATCTACTTCCCACATCACAATACATACTTCCCACAGCACAATCATACTTCCCACAGCACAATACATACTTCAGCACAATACATACTTCCAACAGCACAATACATACTTCCAACAGCACAATACATACTTCAGCACAATACATACTTCCAACAGCACACTACATACTTCCAACAGCACAATACATACTTCCAACAGCACAATACATACTTCCAACAGCACACTACATACTTCCCACAGCACAATACATACTTCCAACAGCACAATACATACTTCCCACATCACAATACATACTTCCCACAGCACAATCATACTTCCCACAGCACAATACATACTTCAGCACAATACATACTTCAGCACAATACATACTTCCAACAGCACAATACATACTTCAGCACAATACATACTTCCAACAGCACACTACATACTTCCAACAGCACAATACATACTTCCAACAGCACAATACATACTTCCAACAGCACACTACATACTTCCCACAGCACAATACATACTTCCAACAGCACAATACATACTTCCAACAGCACAATCATACTTCCCACAGCACAATACATACTTCCCACAGCACAATACATACTTCCCACAGCACAATACATACTTCAGCACAATACATACTTCAGCACAATACATACTTCCAACAGCACAATATATACTTCCAACAGCACAATACATACTTCCAACAGCACACTACATGCTTCCCACAGCACAATGCATACTTCCAACAGCACAATACATACTTCCAACAGCACACTCATACTTCCCACAGCACAATACTTACTTCCCACAGCACAATACATACTTTCAACAGCACAATACATACTTCCCACAGCACAATACATACTTCCAACAGCACAATACATACTTCCCACATCATAATTCATACTTCCCACATCACAATACCTACTTCCCACATCACAATACATACTTCCCACAGCACAATCATACTTCCCACAGCACAATACATACTTCAGCACAATACATACTTCCAACAGCACAATACATACTTCCAACATCACACTACATACTTCCCACAGCACAATACATACTTCCAACAGCACAATACATACTTCCAACAGCACAATCATACTTCCCACAGCACAATACATACTTCCCAAAGCACAATACATACTTTCATCAGCACAATACATACTTCCAACAGCACAATACATACTTCCCACAGCACAATACATACTTCCCACAGCACAATACATACTTCCCACAGCACAATACATACTTCCCACAGCACAATACATACTTCCCACAGCACAATACATACTTCCAACAGCACAATACATACTTCCCACAGCACAATACATACATCCCACAGCACAATACATACTTCCAACAGCACAATACATACTTCCCACAGCACAATACATACTTCCAACAGCACACTACATACTTCCAATAACACAATGCATACTTCACACAGCACAATACATACTTCCCACACCATAATGCATACTTCCCACATCACAATACACACTTTCCCACAACAGAATACATACTTCCCACAGCATGGTATATACTTCCCACTGCACAATACATACTTCCCACATCACAATACATACTTCCCACATCACAATACATACTTCCCACAGCATGGTATATACTTCCCACTGCACAATACATACTTCCCACAGCACAATACATACTTTCAACAGCACAATACATACTTCCCACAGCACAATACATACTTCCAACAGCACAATACATACTTCCCACAGCATAATACATACTTCCCACATCATAATACATACTTCCCACATCATAATTCATACTTCCCACATCACAATACCTACTTCCCACATCACAATACATACTTCCCACAGCACAATCATACTTCCCACAGCACAATACATACTTCAGCACAATACATACTTCAGCACAATACATACTTCCAACAGCACAATACATACTTCCAACAGCACAATATATACTTCCAACAGCACAATACATACTTCCAACAGCACAATACATACTTCAGCACAATACATACTTCCAACAGCACAATACATACTTCCCACAGCACAATACATACTTCCAACAGCACAATACATACTTCCAACAGCACACTACATACTTCCCACAGCACAATACATACTTCCAACAGCACAATACATACTTCCAACAGCACAATCATACTTCCCACAGCACAATACATCTTCCCAAAGCACAATACATACTTTCATCAGCACAATACATACTTCCAACAGCACAATACATACTTCCCACAGCACAATACATACTTCCAACAGCACAATACATACTTCCCACAGCACAATACATACTTCCAACAGCACAATACATACTTCCCACAGCACAATACATACTTCCAACAGCACACTACATACTTCCAATAACACAATGCATACTTCACACAGCACAATACATACTTCCCACACCATAATGCATACTTCCCACATCACAATACACACTTTCCCACAACAGAATACATACTTCCCACAGCATGGTATATACTTCCCACTGCACAATACATACTTCCCACAGCACAATACATACTTTCCACAGCACAATACATACTTCCCACATCACAATATATATTTCCTACATCACAATACATACTTTCCCACAGCACAATACATACTTCCCACAGCACAATACATACTTCCCACAGCACAATACATACTTCCCACAGCACAATACATACTTCCCACATCATAATTCATACTTCCCACATCACAATACCTACTTCCCACATCACAATACATACTTCCCACAGCATGATACATACTTTCCACAGTACAATACATACTTCCCACAGCACAATACATACTTCCAACAGTACAATACATACTTCCCACATCACAATACATACTTCCCACAGCACCACGGCACAATACATACTTCCCACGACACAATACATATACTAGAGGACATAGAAAACTTCGGATAAGTGTGTTTCTACATGAAAAACATTAACTATATAAATGCATAGCCTTAACATTTGTTAACAGTCTTTCAGATGGGACGTTAAACCGAGGTCTCGTGTCGGTGCTTTACACCGTGTACGTAAAAGAACCAGATGAGACTCTGGAATGGGTCTCTCTCTGTATCATTGCACTATCCTCCAAACATATAAAATGACTAATCACTTCAGGAGGCGTCGCTCATATGGGCAACCGGTAGCGACGATAAATAAACGTAAAACATACACACATTTTGGAATATGTTTAGTTGTTCAGTTGGTATATAAATATTTTCTTATTGTTATTTAATGTATTTTGTCCGAAATGATTATACAGAAAATCATGCATAACGATCTGTAATAAAATATAACCAATAAGATGATATGAATATTGATATTATTTGGTTGTTAGTTTGATCCAAATACTGTAAAAATAGGTGACCGGTTATGATTGTGGTGAGTGTATATCCATTTAGATGTTTCCAACCAGGTTTGGGCCATTGTGATGGGATGGGAAATAAATATTTTATGAAGAAAATTGAATTACGCTACTATACATTATATATAATATCTGGTAAACCTTTCAATTAAAGATGGTCGCCACAGTAAGAATGGTGATGTATTATGAGGCCTATTGAGATGCTAACACACGTTGTGTCTTATAACTGTATACTATGCTAATAACTCTCTATATTTAATAATGATATAGGTGAATGTTACGGACAAATGTATGTCAGTTAGCCCTTTCAACACCACATACATGTACCTGTAAATAGGCTTTCGTTTAGCCGGATCGTCACGAGCCGTCTCATCAGGATTTGCACTTTTTGCCAGTATTATTGTTAGACAAAATTACCCATTTTGATAAATGAAATGGTCCAAATGTAATTTCTGATTAATGTGTTGGTCTAAAAATATCACGGACCAGTCAATGTCAGTTACTTGGTGTTGAATGGGTTAAAGTAAGGTATTCGTATGAGAATTATACTAATAACATATTTTAGATATCAGTTATATATATACGTGCGACTGAATAATTCCGACATATCGTCTCCATCATCTTCAATCATCCGGGCGCATGCATCTAACAATCAACTACCGCTTCGGAAATTGTTCGTGCAGATAATGTGACAAGAGGACACAGTCCATATTGGACAACACACACAGCCACCCAGTGTCAGTTACACCGTTATATCCAAATTTGTTTTGTATTAATTAATTTGGATGATAACGATGATAAATGCTGAATGGGTCGGGTATTGTTTTAGTAATATCCTGAGGGATGACCGACAACTTCCTGAAGCGGCAAATATGAGACCTTGCGCAGGTGAAACTGACGGTCGTTAGAATCCATCGATCTTAGCCAGGTTGAATGTTCATGAGATGTAATACAGACGAACACCATACTATTATGTTTTTACTCAACGCCAGCAAACTCGTATAGCATGCATGCACCTCGTATAGCACAAATGTACCTCGTATAGCATGCGTGCATCTCGTATAGCACAAATGTACCTCGTATAGCATACATGCATCTCGTTTAGTATACATGCACCTCGTATTGCAAACATGCACCTCGTATAGCACACATGCACCTCGTATAGCACACATGCACCTCGTATAGCAAACATGCACCTCGTATAGCATACATGTACCTCGTATAGCAAACATGCACCTCGTATAGCAAACGTGCACATCGTATAGCAAACATGCACCTCGCATAGCAGACATGCACCTCGTATAGCAAACATTCACCTCGCATAGCATGCGTGCACCTCGTATAGCATGCATGCACCTCGTATAGCAAACATGCATCTCGTATAGCAAACATGCACCTCGTTTCGTATACATGCACCTCGCATAGCAAACATGCACCTCGTATAGCAAACATGCACCTCGTATAGCAATCATGCACCTCGTATAGCAAACATGCACCTCGTATAGCACACATGCACCTCGCATAGCAAACATGCACCTCGTATAGCACACATGCACCTCGTATAGCAAACATGCACCTCGTATAGCACACATGTACCTCGTATAGCAAACATGCACCTCGTATAGCATGCATGCACCTCGTATAGCAAACATGCACCTCGTATAGCAATCATGCACCTCGTATAGCAAAAATTCACCTCGCATAGCATGCGTGCACCTCGTATAGCATGCATGCACCTCGTATAGCAAACATGCATCTCGCATAGCAAACATGCACCTCATTTCGTATACATGCACCTCGCATAGCAAACATGCACCTCGTATAGCAAACATGCACCTCGTATAGCAATCATGCACCTCGTATAGCAAACATGCACCTCGTATAGCACACATGCACCTCGCATAGCAAACATGCACCTCGTATAGCACACATGCACCTCGTATAGCAAACATGCACCTCGTATAGCACACATGTACCTCGTATAGCAAACATGCACCTCGTATAGCATGCATGCACCTCGTATAGCAAACATGCACCTCGTATAGCAATCATGCACCTCTTATAGCAAACATGCACCTCGTATAGCATGCATGCACCTCGTATATCAAACATGCACCTCGTATAGCAAACATGCACCTCTTATAGCAAACATGCACCTCGAATAGCATACATGCACCTCGTATAGCACACATGCACCTCGCATAGCAAACATGCACATCGTATAGCAAACATGCACCTCGAATAGCAAACATGCACCTCGTATAACATACATGCACCTCGTATATCATGCATGCACCTCGCATAGCAAACATGCACATCGTATAGCAAACATGCTCCTCGTATAGCATACATGCACCTCGTATAGCAAACATGCACATCGTATAGCAAACATGCTCCTTGTATGGCAAGCATGCACCTCATATAGCATGCATGTACCTCGAATAGCAAACATGCTCCTCGTATGGCAAACATGCACATCGTATAGCATGCATGTACCTCGTATAGCAAACATGCTCCTCGTATGGCAAACATGCACCTCGTATAGCATGCATGTACCTCGTATAGCAAACATGCACCTCGTATAGCAATCATGCACCTCTTATAGCAAACATGCACCTCGCATAGCAATCATGCACCTCGTATAGCAAACATGCACCTCGTATAGCAAACATGTACCTCGTATAGCACACATGTACCTCGTATAGCAAACATGCACCTCGTATAGCATGCATGCACCTCGTATAGCAAACATGCACCTCGTATAGCAATCATGCACCTCTTATAGCAAACATGCACCTCGTATAGCATGCATGCACCTCGTATATCAAACATGCACCTCGTATAGCAAACATGCACCTCTTATAGCAAACATGCACCTCGAATAGCATACATGCACCTCGTATAGCACACATGCACCTCGCATAGCAAACATGCACATCGTATAGCAAACATGCACCTCGTATAGCATACATGCACCTCGTATAACATACATGCATCTCGTATAGCACACATGTACCTCGTATAGCATACATGCATCTCGTTTAGTATACATGCACCTCGTGTAGCAAACATGCACCTCGTATAGCATACATGTACCTCGTATAGCAAACGTGCACATCGTATAGCAAACATGCACCTCGCATAGCACACATGCACCTCGTATATCATACATGCACCTCGTATAGCAAACATGCACATCGTATAGCAAACATGCACCTCGTATAGCATGCATGCACCTCGTATAGCAAACATGCACCTCGTATAGCATACATGCACCTCGTATAACATACATGCATCTCGTATAGCACAAATGTACCTCGTATAGCATACATGCATCTCGTTTAGTATACATGCACCTCGTATAGCAAACATGCACCTCGTATAGCAAACATGTGCCTCGTATAGCAAACGTGCACATCGTATAGCAAACATGCACCTCGCATAGCACACATGCACCTCGTATATCATACATGCACCTCGTATAGCAAACATGCACATCGTATAGCAAACATGCGCCTCGTATAGCAAACATGCTCCTTGTATGGCAAACATGCACCTCGTACAGCATGCATGTACCTCGAATAGCAAACATGCTCCTCGTATGGCAAACATGCACCTCGTATAGCATGCATGTACCTCGTATAGCAAACATGCTCCTCGTATGGCAAACATGCACATCGTATAGCAAACATGCGCCTCGTATAGCATACATGCACCTCGTATAGCAAACATGCACATCGTATAGCAAGCATGCGCCTCGTATAGCATACATGCACCTCGTATAGCATGCATGCACCTCGAATAGCAAACATGCACCTCGTATAGCAAACATGCAACAAATTAAAATTGATAATAATATGAAGACAAACCAATTGAAAGAAGAGACGCACGCCGCGATCGAGTTCGAATCCTGACAAAACATGCATGTATTATAAAGCTTAAAGCATTAGAGTGTTGCTAGCCCGGTGTATCCGGAGTTTCCCGTGCACTAAGTATGAGGATGCTAGTAAATTAAATGTATGAAATGAACAATGATAATTTTCATTATGTAAAATAGAAATGACCAAAACACATGAAATATAATATGCAATACAAACAAATAACAACAACGTACATCGTGGTTGATATACTCGTTAGTTACAAACACCTCCCCGCGCCTATCTGTACGTACATCATGGTTGATATACTCGTTAGTTACAAACACCTCCCCGCGCCTATCTGTACGTGCATCATGGTTGATATACACGTTAGTTACAAGCACCTCTCCGCGCCTATCTGTACGTGCATCATGGTTGATATACACGTTAGTTACAAGCACCTCCCCGCGCCTATCTGTACGTGCATCATGGTTGATATACACGTTAGTTACAAGCACCTCCCCGCGCCTATCTGTACGTGCATCATGGTTGATATACACGTTAGTTACAAGCACCTCCCCGCGCCTATCTGTACGTGCATCATGGTTGATATACACGTTAGTTACAAGCACCTCCCCGCGCCTATCTGTACGTGCATCATGGTTGATATACACGTTAGTTACAAGCACCTCCCCGCGCCTATCTGTACGTGCATCATGGTTGATATACACGTTAGTTACAAGCACCTCCCCACGTTTATCTGTACGTGCATCATGGTTGATATACACGTTAGTTACAAGCACCTCTCCGCGCCTATCTGTACGTGCATCATGGTTGATATACTCGTTAGTTCATAGCATAGTTAGTTCAGTCATAATACTATTATTTTATTGCTCGATTGAGAAGCAAACGAGTCGAGCCACACGTTCCTCTTCTCTCTCCCTCATGGAGAGGTCACACGTTCCTCTTATCTCTCCCTCATGGATATGCCACAAATTCCTCTTCTCTCTCCCTCATGGAGTGACCACACGTTCCTCTTATATCTCCCTCATGGAGAGGCCACACGTTCCTCTTATCTCTCCCTCATGGAGAGGCCACATGTTCCTCGTCTCTCTCCCTCATGGAGAGGCCACACGTTCCTCTTCTCTCTCCCTCATGGAGATGCCACAAATTCCTCTTCTCTCTCCCTAATGGAGAGGCCACACGTTCCTCGTCTCTCTCCCTCATGGAGAGGCCACACGTTCCTCTTATCTCTCCCTCATGGAGTGACCACACGTTCCTCTTATCTCTCCCTCATGGAGAGGCCACACGTTCCTCTTCTCTCTCATGGAGAGGCCACACGTTCCTCTTATCTCTCCCTCATGGAGAGGCCACACATTCCTCTTCTCTCTCCCTCATGGAGTGACCACACGTTCCTCTCCTCTCTCCCTCATGGAGAGGCCACACGTTCCCCCCTCTCTATATATATCTCTCTCTTTCTCTCTCTCTCTCTCTCTCTCTCTCTCTTTCTCTCTCTCTCTCTCTCTCTCTCTCATGGAGCGATTAAGCTAAGTTGCAAGAAATTGTTTCGCAATTGAGCTAAAATAAATGTGTGTAAACTAAACTAATATATATGTGACTTGTGTAAGCTGAAGAATATCGGAAAATATAACATGATGTAACAAACATTCGAAGAAAGTCAAAACGACGACATCCGTTCCCTATGGGCACATTTTCTAATTCGTTTTATTTTTGCATCGTGTTATAAGGTAAAAAAAACACTGTATTTTGTGACATAGCAAAATCAGAGTAAGACCCGTCGGCGGTAGTTACTTATTGTTGTTATATTTTGTTGTTGTGACGAAGGTGGGATTGTCTGGGAAATAGTTTGATACTGTTTATTTTATATAATCTAGCAATGATCTCGCGTATAGTTGATCTATTAATTAGCTAGGGTATTAATCATACATTAAGTATATCACGTATTAAGTATTTATTAAGTATCTCACATATTAATCATGCATTAAGTATCTCGCGCATTAATCATGCATTAAGTATCTCGCGCATTAATCATGCATTAAGTATCTCACGTATTAATCATGCATTAAGTATCTCGCGTATTAATCATGCATTAAGTATCTCGCGTATTAATCATGCATTAAGTATCTCACGTATTAATCATGCATTAAGTATCTCGCGTATTAATCATGCATTAAGTATCTCGCGCATTAATCATGCATTAAGTATCTCGCGTATTAATCATGCATTAAGTATCTCGCGTATTAATCATGCATTAAGTATCTCACGTATTAATCACGCATTAAGTATCTCGCGTATTAATCATGCATTAAGTATCTCGCGCATTAATCATGCATTAAGTATCTCGCGCATTAATCATGCATTAAGTATCTTGCGCATTAATCATGCATTAAGTATCTCACGTATTAATCATGCATTAAGTATCTCGCACATTAATCATGCATTAAGTATCTCGCGTATTAAGTATTTATTAAGTATCTAACGTATTAAGTATTTATTAAGTATCTCACGTATTAATTATTTATTAAGTATCTAACGTATTAAGTATTTATTAAGTATCCCACGTATTAAGTATTTACTAAATATACACGTATTAACTTATCTATTAATTAGATCATGTATTCATTATATATTAAGTGTCTCACATATTTATTATCTATTAATTATCCCATATATTAATCATTACGTATATCACGCATTAATTATCCATTCATTATCTCACGCATAAATTATGCATCACGTATATCACGTATCAATTATTTATTAATTATCTCACATATTAAGTATCTCATGTATTAATTATCTTCTCCCCCCCCCCCCTTATATTTATGATATATTAAGTATCTCATGTATTAATTATCTTCTCCCCCCTTATATTTATGATATATTAAGTATCTCATGTATTAATTATCTTCTCCCCCCTTATATTTATGATCTATTAAGTAACTCATGTATTAATTATCTTCTCCCCCCTTATATTTATGATCTATTAAGTAACTCATGTATTAATTATCTTCTTCTCCCCCCTTATATTTATGATCTATTAAGTATCTCATGTATTAATTATCTTCTCCCCCCCTTATATTTATGATCTATTAAGTAACTCATGTATTAATTATCTTCTTTCCCCCCTTATATTTATGATCTATTAAGTAACTCATGTATTAATTATCTTCTTTCCCCCCTTATATGTATGATCTATTAAGTATCTCATGTATTAATTATAATTTTAGAATACTATCATGAGTGAAGAAAATAATCCTTCACACATTGCACTAATTTACCCAATATTTCGCACATTTTGATACCAAATTCCCCAATGTTTTTTTCTAAAAGGATATAAATTTGACTTCTATTGACTTCTTGGTGGCGGTATATGTCACTTTGACTACATACATGTATATTAGTTTTACTATTGATGATCAACTTCATAGTTTAAATCCGAAAAAAAACTATATGTTCTGTTCTGCTCTGTTCCTTTTAAATCGAGCAAAATGTAATGCTTGAGCAATTTTATGCAGACAATATTCCACTACTATTTTTTACCGTATGAGAAATCTCTAAACCGAAAATCAGTCAATATTAACATGTTCCTCTAGTCTGGTTTAGAGAGGTTTATACCTAAAAACTAATTATAACCAAGTTAGACCTATATACAGTTTAATACAAAATTAGACAAGTTATTGAAGAAGAACGTATATAAACGGCTTCCAGGATCTCCATCTCTCTTGACTTAGAATGGAATTATCTCAGATGATATTCGTGTCCATCCCCGTTTTCAATTTTTGCCATGCAATCCAGCGTAAAATTCGCAGAGTCTGATCAGACACATTCAGCTTATTTTCAGTAAATCACAAATCAGCGCCAAAGCCAGGGGGCATTTGTCACTATACGGACGATACACATAATTGGCAAATATTTCAAAAGGTAACCGAAGCGTTGAATAATGCGATTTTGGTGTAATTTGTAATACTTAGAATAAACTGATTGGTTTGATCAAATGATGACCAGGGGATAGTTTCATGCGTGATAAGCTCGTACAAATTGTGGTTTTTGGATAATTTGTAGTTTTCAGACTTTGGAGTTTTACACTATTCATAATCACACCAGGAATAGATACATCGGCACTGGAATAATATCCGTAACATACGGTAGAGATGAATAGATTGACCATACGCTCGGTGACGTATATACTGCATGACTACCATAGGCTCGGTGACGTATATACTGCATGACTACCATAAACTCGGTGACGTATATACTGCATGACTACCATACGCTCGGTGACGTATATACTGCATGACTACCATAGGATCGGTGACGTTTATACCGCATGGCTACCATAGGCTCGGTGGCGTATATACTGCATGACTACCATAGGCTCGGTGACGTATATACTGCATGACTACCATAGGCTCGGTGACGTATATACTGCATGACTACCATAGGCTCGGTGACGTATATACTGCATGACTACCATAAGCTCGGTGATGTATATACTGCATGACTACCATAGGCTCGGTGACGTATATACTGCATAACTACCATAGGTTCGGTGACGTATATACTGCATGACTACCATAGGATCGGTGACGTTTATACCGCATGACTACCATAGGCTCGGTGACATATATACTGCATGACTACCATAGGCTCGGTGACGTATATACTGCATGACTACCATAGGCTCGGTGACGTATATACTGCATGACTACCATAGGCTCGGTGACGTATATACTGCATGACTACCATAGGCTCGGTGACGTATATACTGCATGACTACCATAGACTCGGTGATGTATATACTGCATGACTACCATAGGCTCGGTGGCGTATATACTGCATGACTACCATAGGATCGGTGACGTTTATACCGCATGACTACCATAGGCTCGGTGACATATATACTGCATGACTACCATAGGCTCGGTGACGTATATACTGCATGACTACCATAGGCTCGGTGACGTATATACTGCATGACTACCATAGGCTCGGTGACGTATATACTGCATGACTACCATAGGCTCGGTGACGTATATACTGCATGACTACCATAGACTCGGTGATGTATATACTGCATGACTACCATAGGCTCGGTGGCGTATATACTGCATGACTACCATAGGCTCGGTGACGTATATACTGCATGACTACCATAGGCTCGGTGACGTATATACTGCATGACAACGATAAGCTCGGTGACGTATATACTGCATGACTACCATAAACTCGGTGACGTATATACTGCTTCACTACCATATGCTCACTGACGTTTATACTGCGTCACTACCATAAGATATGTGACGTATATACTACATGACTTCCATAGGCTCGATGACGTTATATACTGCATGACTTCCATACGCTCAATGACGTATATATATACTACATGACTTCCATACGCTCAATGACGTATATATATACTGCATGACTTCCATACGCTCAATGACGTATATATATACTGCATGACTTCCATACGCTCAATGACGTATATATATACTGCATGACTTCCATACGCTCAATGCCGTATATATATATATATATATATATATATATATACTGCATAACTTCCATACGCTCAATGACGTATATATACTGCATGACTTCCAAAAGCTAAATGACGTATATATATACTGCATGACTTCTAAAAGTTCAATGAAGTATATATACTGCATGACTTCCATACGCTCAATGACGTATATATATATACTACATGACTTCCATAGGCTCGATGACGTATAATATACTGCATGCCCACAAAACTAAAAAAAACTTTTTTTTTCTTAATCCGAAGACATTTGTCCAGTCCCCAAGCGTCTGTGGAATGGTCGGGAAAACTAGTGTACGTGTATACCTAAAGTTTAACACATAAATTCCAAGTCCGAATGGTCGGGATACTAGTGTACATGTATACCTAAAGTTGTACCCATAATTCCAAGTCCGAATGGTATGGATACTAGTGTACATGTATACCTAAAGTTGTACCCATAATTCCAAGTCCGAATGGTCGGGATACTAGTGTATTGTATACTTAAAGTTTTACCCAGGATTCCATGCGCGAATGGTAGTGATACTAGTGTACATGTATACCTAAAGTTTTACCCATAATTCCAAGTCGGAATGGTCGTGAATACTAGCTAGCGCATGCATGGAACAGTTTTTACCCAGGATTCCATGCGCGAATGGTAGGGATACTAGTGTACATGTATACCTAAAGTTTTACCCATGATTCCATGCGTGAATGGTAGTGATACTAGTGTACATGTATACCTAAAGTTTTACCCAGGATTCCATGCGCGAATGGTAGGGATACTAGTGTATTGTATACTTAAAGTTTTACCCAGGATTCCATGCGCGAATGGTAGGGATACTAGTGTCTTGGATAACGTATGCTGGGAAAACCGCCCTATAAATTATTCGAGTCCGTGTATCGTGAAAGCGAGACTTGAATGAATGCGCGCGCCGTAATACGCACTTTTACATGATGAGTACAGCATATATGTATGTTCATGTTGTATCTGTATGTGTATGACATATGTACTATTGATTTGCAATAAAATATGGTTAAATAAAAATTAAATATAAATGTTTTACACCTACAAAAAGGCATAATCGTTGTCAACATTCTATCTATCTATTTTCATTAGTAATCATCATATTGTACACATGCCTGGAACAATTTTTACAAAGCATTTCAAGTGCGAATGCTTGGGTATCTAGTACCTAGACAACTCATAGCGTCAATGACAGGATATATCTACAACAACGTTTAACTAGAATTTCTCGTTCCAATTGTTGGGGTGTATCTTGTGAAACGTTCACCAAGAATTGTCGAAATACTTCTTATGAAACACAACCAAGAATTGTCGGGATATACCTTGTGCAACTTTTACCAAGAAGTGTCGGTGTTAATCTTGTAAGCCATGTACCAAGAATTATCCGTGTATATCTTGTGAAACATTTACCAAGAATTGTTGTGGGTAAATTTTGTGAAACATTTACCAAGAATTGTCGGGATATATTTTGTGAAACATTTACCAAGAATTGTTGTGGGTACATTTTGTGAAACATTTACCAAGAATTGTCGGGGTATATTTTGTGAAACATTTACCAAGAATTGTCGGGATATATTTTGTGAAACATTTACCAAGAATTTTCGAGGTATATTTTGTGAAACATTTACCAAGAATTGTTGTGGCTAAATTTTGTGAAACATTTACCAAGAATTGTCGGGGTATATTTTGTGAAACATTTACCAAGAATTGCAATAGTGTGAATTGTCTTCGAATATCAGATACAGCATCTACTCAGACACCACCCAATAAGCACGAACATGATTGGTAACTCGCCGTCACAAAATGACTAGAGAAAAGCAAAAACAAAATGGAGAAAAGATCATTGTGTATTCCGGTCACTTTATTACTTATCTGAGGAAAAGACAACATAGAGGTCTCCGTGATAATCAAAGTTGCATGTTGGTCCGTGATTTATGCACTATTTATCACGGGAAGGATAACTGACTGATGTATTCATGATCTAAAAAATGCCTTCCGAAGCTTTAAAGACAAGCGGTGATGGATAACTTTAAGACGTTCGCAGACTAGGAAAGCCAATCTTTACTCCCAGGAGAGCGCTGTCGCCATATTATTAGTCAAATTGAAAATCAGCGCAGATTCCTTTAAACTTTGTTATCCGTAAAGGAGATTAGCGTTTCGCCAACGGGAGGAAAATAATAATCTAATGAAAATGATCAATCGCAAAAATCAGTTGACAGCGAATGTTGTGTCTAATTTTGGATCATTTGTATCACGAATGGTTAAATTGGTTTGATTTAAGACGGCGGCGATTGTGACCGTGTTACTGTAGTACTATATAGCATATTAGTGCAATACAAAGTACGGGTATGCATCACATGACATCGAGTACTGTAGCAGTTCGAAGTACTGTTCCCCCCGGGGTGGATTGGGATATAGCAGAGACGCGACATTTGTAAATAAATGTATTTTTTTAAAAATAGAAACACAACTGGACGCTGTACAATGCTTTATTAAAGTGGCATCTGCATGCTGTAGTTACAGTCTCACTCCTGTGATTACTTAGGGGTTATTACGTGGCTAGTTTCATATCAGCATAGGTGTCGATCCGAGGTAACTTGATATCAGCCTTAGACCTCGGGTCGATACCTAGGCTGATATGAAACTAGTCACATAATAACGTATTTATTACTTTGATATGAATTTGAACATTTAGTAATGGAAATCATGCTCTCCGTTATCCATTTATCAGGAATAAATCACAATTACTGAATTAGATACACGAACATGATTGAAATATTACCAAGAAACGACGTAAATTTGTTATCTGTCAAATTTGACAGGCTGATATGCTACGAAAATTAACAAACTAGCATGCGTTATTTTCTCAGGAACTCGTTATGATACGTCTTTTTTTGGTTTGATATGGGCTCGTGACTATTCAAACCAGCAAACGTAATATCAGACTGGACAACACAGCGTATTAATCTGGGTGATAGACAGTATTTTGGTAGGCAAATAAGGGCAACAAAGGATAACATTTATATCTTAGTAATAAGAAGAGAACATATGTTTATTCATGACGTATATATAAGTACATGTACATAGTAACATAATGCATGTCACCTGACATCATTTGGATAACTTCGAATCAATAACGTAAATTAATATAGGCAACTTCGTAGAGGTAACGTAACGTAATATTGGTAACATCAGACAGTCAACGTAACGTAATATTGGTAGCATCAGACAGTCAACGTAACGTAATATTGGTAGCATCAGACAGTCAACGTAACGTAATATTGGTAGCATCAGACAATCAATGTAACGTAATATTGGTAGCATCAGACAGTCAACGTAACGTAATGTGGGTAGCATCAGACAGTCAACGTAACGTAATATTGGTAGCATCAGACAGTCAACGTAACGTAATATTGGTAGCATCAGACAGTCAACGTAACGTAATATTGGTAGCATCAGACAGTCAACGTAACATAATGTGGGTAGCATCAGACAGTCAACGTAACGTAATATTGGTAGCATCAGACAGTCAACGCAACGTAATATTGGTAGCATCAGACAGTCAACGTAACGTAATATTGGTAGCATCAGACAGTCAACGTAACGTAATATTGGTAGCATCAGACAGTCAACGCAACGTAATATTGGTAGCATCAGACAGTCAACGTAACGTAATATTGGTAGCATCAGACAGTCAACGTAACGTAATGTGGGTAGCATCAGACAGTCAACGTAACGTAATGTGGGTAGCACCAGACAGTCAACGTAACGTAATATTGGTAGCATCAGACAGTCAACGTAGCGTAATATTGGTAGCATCAGACAGTCAACGCAACGTAATATTGGTAGCACCAGACAGTCAACGTAACGTAATATTGGTAGCATCAGACAGTCAACGCAACGTAATGTGGGTAACTTCAAGTATCTAACTGTAACATAATTACAGTATTAATTGCATTGGGGATACTGTACTATTTGTGTTGGGCCTCGTTATGTATAAATAGAACTGTTTATAAATGGAATAAACCTGTATGTAGTCTTATTTGTTATAGCCGTTATTTGACCATGGCCTGTTGTACTATTGGTTATAGAAATAATACTATTTAAAATCGACTACTTAAGGAATTTGGTAGTGTTCATATATATAAATATTAACATCAATTAAAATAAGTTGCCGGCACCTAATCTTCATAAGTGAAGGAGTGCTGTATACACGAAGAAGAAGAAGTTTGGCCCAGGCCCCCTCATGTCTGAAGTCACCCTAGATAAGGTGGAGGTGACCTGCTATGACTCGGTATATACTATATGGTTTTGAACTGGTTGAACAAGGAGATTGATTTTGCATGGACATGTTGTGCAATCTCATCTAGCACAAAAGAGTAATTGCAAACGCTAAGAGTGGTGTCCCGTGGACGAGTGGTTACGGTCGTTAAGGTCGTTTACTTCAAATCATCACTGTAGGTTCGAATCCCACGGGGGGAGTCGAATTATTTCATGTGAGAAAGCTATCCAACTGGCTAGCGGTGGGTCGTTGGTTCTACACATGTGCCAACCCGTGCCTGAAGGTTGTATATACGTAAATAGGCAGAAGTGCGCCCGAGGCCCAATATAGTTCATTTTTGGTAAAAATGCATTTTCATGACAGGCAGTGTAAAGTTTTTGTGTGTTTTGAGAAATTATGTGACTTGAGAAGACTTCAGAATAGTTGATGTATAGAAAGATGTGGTATAAGAATTAATAATGGCATTGCAAACGGAATATTGGTATACTGTATCAGTTGGCGGAGGGATACAGTGTGTAAACAGTGACGTTATTAACAGGTAAGCACTGGCTATGCAAACCATTACCTATCGGCCTCCATACACTTTAACCACGCCCAATATAGTTCATACCCCGATGGAAACTATTAACGCGCGATTCATTCCTTTAATGTACACTGGAGGTGCATTATTAGCATCAGAAGTTGCTAAAGAGAAGCGGATATAGTCGGAGAGCCTGAGTAACCGCACTGTTGGTTATGTGATCATAATGCAATTGTCTACTACAGTCCAAATAGAGAGCCGAGTGTTGTAATCGTGAATGTAAAACGTGCATATACATGTTGTACTTGTTGGTAAAATGAAGCTGATATAGAACACATTGATATTATTTAACATCAGAAAAATCCCATAAAACAATTTCACACGCAGCAGTTATAACGTGGTTTATCTATTATGTATCGCACATTTCACACGCAGCAGTTATAACGTGGTTTATCTATAATGTATCGCACATTTCACACGCAGCAGTTATAACGTGGTTTATCTATTATGTATCGCACATTTCACACGCAGCAGTTATAGCGTGGTTTATCTATTATGTATCGCACATTTCACACACAGCAGTTATAGCGTGGTTTATCTATTATGTATCGCACAGTTCACACGCAGCAGTTATAACGTGGTTTATCTATAATGTATCGCACATTTCACACGCAGCAGTTATAGCGTGGTTTATCTATAATGTATCGCACATTTCACACGCAGCAGTTATAACGTGGTTTATCTATAATGTATCGCACATTTCACACGCAGCAGTTATAACGTGGTTTATCTATTATGTATCGCACATTTCACACGCAGCAGTTATAACGTGGTTTATCTATTATGTATCGCACATTTCACACGCAGCAGTTATAACGTGGTTTATCTATTATGAATCGTACAATTCACACGCAGCAGTTATAACGTGGTTTATCTATTACGTATCGCACAGTTCACACGCAGCAGTTATAACGTGGTTTATCTATTATGTATCGCACAGTTCACACGCAGCAGTTATAACGTGGTTTATCTATTATGTATCGTACAATTCACACGCAGCATTTATAACGTGGTTTATCTATTATGTATCGCACAGTTCACACGCAGCAGTTATAACGTGGTTTATCTATTATGTATCGTACAATTCACACGCAGCAGTTATAGCGTGGTTTATCTATTATGAATCGCACATTTCACAGAATAAAAGCTCTTAATATTGTTACTGATTATTATTTTCTTTTTAATAATGTAGCGTAGTTTGATAGTTTATTTTATTAAATTCCAGTAGGCTGTCAAGCCCATGAGGGCATACATACATATTATATACAGTTAGCGAACAGTGCAAACATAATGCATACATGTTATACAAATGAGCTCCCACAGCCATTTATATTTATATCTATGTATAAATACATGTAATATTTATCTGATATGTGTCTTATAATTAAAGCAAAATAGTTCTTTATTTCTAACACGTAGAAGGTCAAAAGACGCAACAAAACACAAAACCAAACATACAAAATTGAAGTCGTTGCAAAGTTGTATAACATGGCCGATCAATAAACACTTCGTACCCATTCATTGCTAAAAGTTAAGTATTATAAATTTAATTTTACATGTGGTCATATTTGTAAATCAGAACGCATCCGTTTATTTAATATAGAGTGGCATTGTAGATTAATAGTACATGACATATACATAGATTCATTAATCTTACTGGGAGAGGACAATCATAAGCTATACAGCTTTCTGTCCAATTCCTTATATCAGTTGTTGTAAATAATCATGTATTGACAGAACATAAATATGTTTAAACTAATCTTACTGGGATGTAAAATATAGGTGTTTTCAAGTTCTAGTTATGTTTAAACATTATTTATTTTACAACGATTGCGAAGCAAGTTCTAACAACTTATATTAATCACTCTCGTTGGCTCTCGAAAGCGTACATGTGGTCATTCGTGTGGGAGGAAACCGGAGTACCCGGAGACCTGTCCGATCTGGCGACCACCGTACCATCTCACATACTTCCCGGCCCGAGGATCGAACCCGGGTTGCATTGGTGAGAAGCGAGCGCGCTAACCAATGCGCTAATCGGACAACCAATTATATTTATGTTCAATATTGCCATAACAGAGTCCAGTCCCTTCATTTGTGTTTTCTATCCTTATATACGTTCATTTTACAGTTAATAAGAGTAAAAATAGCTTAAAGTCTTACTTCTGTTTTACTAATATATTCAAATCAAAATGTCCCTTTAGCTGACATCGAGTGTCTACTAACGTGTCTACTAACGTGTCTACGGTCATGTGCGGATAGTACTAGTGTCTGTTACAGTTCACATATAGAGATGGGTGTCGTACGCTTCATATAAGGTGATGTAAGTGATGTATATGTTACATAGAATAGGTAGTACAAGGCTATGTGGGTAGCGTTGTACATGCAACTTTGCCTCAGGGTATCAACTCTCGATCGATTTTCGGACGAACTTGTATTGAAAGGAAGCAAAATCATTCAATCAATAATATTTCGGTAAACTGACCTTAATACTGACATTGTTAGACTATTTTCTGTTGCTTACTTTAGATACATTACGTGTTGTAATGTGTTTTTACTGCTATATTTGACCGATAAAAACAAATGCTGAGGGAACCAATTATCGACATTTGGCGTACCTGGCAAATGGTGGCCAATATACAATTTCAAACAATATTTCAAAAACATGAGTTTATTTAGCACGTTCTTAATGTATGCTTCATCTTGCTAAATAAAATAAATTAAATAAACTCAACATACAACAGTTCCACTTCACAAATATGTTACTATGCACATACTACATTTGACAGTAACATAATGAGTTACTCTACGTGGCCTGCGACATCTTTCACCTGTATATATAGACGGTTAGTGACGTAATTCGATCGCAGGTTCGATCCCCCGTCTGACCCTAGTACAATTAACAGTCCTTCAGATGGGACTTTAAAATGACTAATCTCTTCAGGAGGCGTCGCTCATATGGACAACCAGTAACATAAAACACACATAATTCGATTAGTTATTGCACAACTTCCTACATGTAGGTCATAAATAGAGCACGGCTATAATTCATAATAGGTGTCATTGCTTGCACTTTCAGTCTGGATGTCATTCTTTTCCAGACATAACTCATCCGTTTTCAGCTATATTCTATGGAGATATTAGGTATAAAGCACTTGATAATAGTTACCAAATTTAAGTTTGAATCTCCTTTCTGGAACTAAAAGAGTGTATTTCTAAAACTATTCGTATATTAGAGAGACCAGAAACGTGGACCTATGCCAAACTTTACAGTCATCAGCTGAAGTTAGCTCTCCGTAATGTTATTGTGAAAATAATGTGATTTATTGCAGAAATCTGTATAAATATGAAACATAGTCGAGAGTTGGTACCTGTCGAGAATTGGTACCTGTCGAGAGTTGGTACCATGAGGCTAGCGTAATGTATGTACCATCCGATAGGTAGCATAGCGTTTTATACAATACATAATGTATACAACACGAGGTAGGTATCGTAGCGTTTTATACAATACATAATGTATACAACACGAGGTAGGTATCGTAGCGTTTTATACAATACATAATGTATACAACACGGGGTAGGTAACGTAGCGTTTTATACAATACATAATGTATACAACACGGGGTAGGTATCGTAGCGTTTTATACAATACATAATGTATACAACACGGGGTAGGTAACGTAGCGTTTTATACAATACATAATGTATACAACACGGGGTAGGTATCGTAGCGTTTTATACAATACATAATGTATACAACACGGGGTAGGTAACGTAGCGTTTTATACAATACATAATGTATACAACACGGGGTAGGTAGCGTAGCGTTTTATACAATACATAATGTATACAACACGGGGTAGGTAACGTAGCGTTTTATACAATACATAATGTATACAACACGGGGTAGGTATCGTAGCGTTTTATACAATACATAATGTATACAACACGGGGTAGGTAGCGTAGCGTTTTATACAATACATAATGTATACAACACGGGGTAGGTAACGTAGCGTTTTATACAATACATAATGTATACAACACGGGGTAGGTATCGTAGCGTTTTATACAATACATAATGTATACAACACGGGGTAGGTAACGTAGCGTTTTATACAATACATAATGTATACAACACGGGGTAGGTATCGTAGCGTGTTATACAATACATAATGTATACAACACGGGGTAGGTATCGTAGCGTTTTATACAATACATAATGTATACAACACGGGGTAGGTAACGTAGCGCAACCTAGGATAAATTTCGTGGTTCCTCATTTCCATACATTCATGGTCTTTCAGCCAAGTATGCTCCTAATTGCACCGGAAACCATACCCGCAATCCCGCCCTGTGTACCCATAGCAATCCCGCCCTGTGTACCCATAGCAATCCCGTTACGTCTTCCTATACCACCAGCTCTCATTTCTCGACGACGTTGTCGACGCATCAACCTTCTTAATCTCCTCTCTTCTACAGATAGTCTTCCCCGTCCAATAGGCCGACCATATAGGTCACGTGCAACAAATCCACCTCCTACAGGTAGACCAGCGATTCTGTTTATGTGTACTCCTCTACCACCAGGCCGATGAAGTACTGGGACCGGTTCTAAATTGTTGTGCTGACCCGGTGCATCGACGTGCGTGCCACCACCACCACCACCACCACCACCACCACCATGTGGTCTTCTGCCAGGTCGATGAAGTACTGGAACCGGCTCTAAATTGTTGTGCTGACCCGGTGCATCGACGTGCGTGCCACCACCACCACCATCACCACCACCACCACCACCACCAACACCACCACCACCATGTGGTCTGCCAGGTCGATGAAGTACTGGAACCGGCTCTAAATTGTTGTGCTGACCAGGTGCATCGACGTGCGTGCCACCACCACCATTACCACCACCACCACCACCACCACCACCACCACCATGTGGTCTGCCAGGTCGATGAAGTACTGGAACCGGCTCTAAATTGTTGTGCTGACCCGGTGCATCGACGTGCGTGCCACCACCACCATTACCACCACCACCACCACCACCACCACCACCATGTGGTCTGCCAGGTCGATGAAGTACTGGAACCGGCTCTAAATTGTTGTGCTGACCCGGTGCATCGACGTGCGTACCACCACCACCACAACCACCACCACCACCATGTGGTCTTCTGCCAGGTCGATGAAGTACTGGAACCGGCTCTAAATTGTTGTGCTGACCCGGTGCATCGATGTGCGTGCCACCACCACAACCACCACCACCCTGTGGTCTGCCAGGTCGATGAAGTACTGGAACCGGCTCTAAATTGTTGTGCTGACCCGGTGCATCGACGTGCGTGCCACCACCACCACCATGTCTGCCACCACCACGTCGTCGCCCAACCCTGGGAATGATCGGACCTAGGTTGCCAAACTGACGAAGTGGTAGCCCGTATCTGGGATGGAGCGGCACACCCTGGATTGTCCTCCCTACAAGACTTTGTAACACACGTTCGTCGATACCTGAAAATAAATATATCATATTAAGAGTAAAAAGAGTTAAATTAATAGCGAATACAACAGTGACATAATGCCGCTCACTACGGTAACGACGAGGTCTACAATTACAATCACGCACAACAGTGACATAATGCCGCTCACTACGGCAACGAGGTCTACAATTACAATCACGCACAACAGTGACATAATGCCGCACACTACGGTAACGAGGTCTACAATTACAATCACGCACAACAGTGACATAATGCCGCTCACTACGGCAACGAGGTCTACAATTACAATCACGCACAACAGTGACATAATGCCGCACACTACGGTAACGAGGTCTACAATTACAAGCAAGCACAACAGTGACATAATGCCGCACACTACGGTAACGAGGTTTACAATTACAATCACGCACTACAGTGACATAATGCCGCACACTACGGTAACGAGGTCTACAATTACATGGACTACCCTTGAACAGTCTACCGTGATGCGAACTTCCGCGCATTTATACGATGTGGTATGCGCGTGAAGCTTCCTACTGTAGCGCATCCTGACACGACATACAGTCACGCTGACAACCGCGACATGGACTACCGTGACACATAATACAACGATACCAACTACCATGGCACTGAGACAAGGCATTTAAATTCCACGTTGCCTCTTCTCTCTCCCTCGTGGTGGCGATGTATTTCATCAGGAATGAGGTCTCCATAGTGATTAATATAAGTTGAAAGAACTTGTTTCGCAATCGAGCTAAAATAAATTTGTATAAACTATCTTGCTAATTACACTCTAGATAGTCGCTTAATTGCTTTAAAATGTGTATGCCATTAATGTCAGAGTTTTCGTAATATTTATGCTGGAGATAGATCGTCTGTTTAAATATACACAGGGAAGGGTTTATCACCGGTTTCACCATATATCATACAATTACATGTTTTTATTACACTTAACATGAATATCACTATTGGTAAAACAGTATTGTGTGTCGTTTAAACATAATGAAAAAAGAATGGGAGACAGGTTTTTTCCCTGACGAACACCAATGGGACCTGAAAATAACTTGATTTTTCTGTTTGTGCTTACATAAGATTTGGCATAAATAGTTTTGATGACGTTTATACATTTACCATTCACTTTACATTTAATGAGTTTTGACCAAAGACCAACTCTCACAACTTTGTCGAAGGCGTTTCTTATATCAATAAAAACACAAAGGAGTTTCTCTTTACTATGTCCGATGGTTTAAACGTACATTTAATACAAACACAGTGTTGAATAGCATTGGCGAACACCTGATTCATTTAACATAGCGTGTTCCTGCTCCAGTTTTGAGGCGTATATTAAGAATAGTTTCACTAGACTAACTGACCAATATACAGCAGTACTTCTCGAATCCTTGCAGGACATGCACCAAGATATGATAGAAAATCAGTAACCATTATCTGGTTAGAATGAACACGCGACGAGAGTCGAGCATTCTACCTCCCGCTCCGTAGTGTACGCCTTAACCACTGGGCCAGGGATATTGTCAATACAAATATTATACTGCGTATTCACACAATACAACATATACCTAACCCCTGCTAATAGTCCCACCCATCTGTAGCACCCCCCCCCCATAGAGTCATAATCAACAGCTGAATACCCGTACATTTATTATAGGAAGTCGTGATAGCGCAGTGGTAGTGTGTTCGCTTCAGGAGTTCGCGCCCAGCTGCTACAGCTACCGTTACGAGTGTGCTCTTAGGCAAGGCACATAAATTCCACATTGCCTCGTGGCGATGGATTACGTCACGAATGATGTCTCGAGGGCGATTTAATTAATGTTGTAAGAACTTGTTTCGCAATGAGAGACATTTCTTATTTTCTATTACCTCTCTTGGCAGATAAAGTCTGATTTATTCCAAAATGTTAGAATCCTTTGTTTTTACTGTTGTTCCCTAACCAGATGTTGCGGTATGATAAATATAAGTTTATCAAAATCGTGTTAACTAATTGATAACATTCTTTTACAACTAAGTACCCATTGCATTGCATATTATACTGTATGAGATCTGTCAAGATATAATAATTTAATACTCATAAGAAGCGCTAGTGGAATAAAATTGCTAGCATGCTGTGCAAAGGAAACAACGATAAAAACAGAGGAAAACACTTAATAGGACCTATCTATTTTTAGGGAGTAGTCAGGGGCAATAACTGACCGAAATCTCACATTGTGTATAAACTAGTACTGCTGGATACTGATGTAAGAGAGACAACTCCCGAATTAAATATTTTCAAACACGCACCAGTTTACGCCCCATAAATACGGTATTGTTGTCAAAATACAGTAAATTACTTGTAATTATTTTAAATAAATGCATAGATATATTGGTTAGTTTGTTAGGTGGCTCGTTTAGATACATCTACCATATTGAAGATGAAATAAACATTTAGTCAATGTTTTGACACGTCACGTGATCTGTAAATTTATGCAAGTCAGGGGCGTAGCTAGCCTAATTGAATGTGTAGTTCCGACTATAAGTTGAGCACCGATGGTACAGTGGTCTGTTTGTGTCTTGGGGAATACTTCCCAGGACAATATTGAATCCTAGAACGTCGATGATGCAATCTGGCGAATTTTAATGAACGTTTTTGATGTATTTCTATGTATGTTTCGACATGATGCCAATTTTAGTACAGCATTTCTATTCATAGAGATGAAATGTCACATTGACTACCAAATTATATCGCAAACAGTCATGCGAGTACCCACTACACGTGTTATTGCGAGTACCCACTACACGTGTTATAGCGAGTACCCACTACACGTGTTATTGCGAGTACCCACTACACGTGTTATTGCGAGTACCCACTACACGTGTTATAGCGAGTACCCACTACACGTGTTATTGCGAGTACCCGCTACACGTGTTATAGCGAGTACCCACTACACGTGTTATAGCGAGTACCCACTACACGTGTTATTGCGAGTACCCACTACACGTGTTATTGCGAGTACCCACTACACGTGTTATTGCGAGTACCCACTACACGTGTTATTGCGAGTACCCACTACACGTGTTATTGCGAGTACCCATTACACGTGTTATTGCGAGTACCCACTACACGTGTTATAGCGAGTACCCACTACACGTGTTATAGCGAGTACCCACTACACGTGTTATTGCGAATACCCGCTACACGTGTTATTGCGAGTACCCACTACACGTGTTATTGCGAGTACCCACTACACGCGTTATTGCGAGTACCCACTACACGCGTTATAGCGAGTACCCACTACACGTGTTATTGCGAGTACCCGCTACAATGTTATTGCGAGTACCCACTACACGCGTTATAGCGAGTACCCACTACACGTGTTTTTGCGAGTACCCACTACACGTGTTATTGCGAGTACCCGCTACACGTGTTATTGCGAGTACCCACTACACGTGTTATTGCGAGTACCCGCTACACGTGTTATTGCGAGTACCCACTACACGTGTTTTTGCGAGTACCCACTACACGTGTTATAGCGAGTACCCACTACACGCGTTATTGCGAGTACCCACTACACGTGTTATTGCGAGTACCCACTACACGTGTTATAGCGAGTACCCACTACACGTGTCATAGCAAGTACCCACTACACGCGTTATTGCGAGTACCCGCTACACGTGTTATTGCGAGTACCCACTTCACGTGTTATAGCGAGTACCCACTACACGCGTTATAGCGAGTACCCGCTACACGCGTTATTGCGAGTACCCGCTACACGTGTTATTGCGAGTACCCCACTACACGTGTTATTGCATTTTATTGGCCTATTTGGATTTTTCATTTTCTGTGGCAATCTACAGGCCCGGGCCTTATAGGAGCTACACACCTGCCAGTGGAACCACATCTCACACGTTCATCTAATTATATGTAAATAATATCATTATTACAGAGAGCTCATGTGTGTGGCGATATAGGGCAGCTGTGTACTGTAATCGTTTTAAATTGATCTCAATTTGAAGTCTAACATTACAATCCTGTTTATTCCAAATAGGTTGATTATGCACAATGCAAAATGAATGGTCATTTTCACGTATATCTAGCATGCACTTTATTGCACGAATTGGTGGGACTCGCTTTACATACATCGTAGTCTAAGCAACAGTAATATCTTACGAATTGGTGGGACTCGCTTTACATACATCGTAGTCTAAGCAACAGTAATATCTCACGAATTGGTGGGACTCGCTTTACATACATCGTAGTCTAAACAACAGTAATATCTCACGAATTGGTGGGACTCGCTTTACATACATCGTAGTCTAAGCAACAGTAATATCTCACGAATTGATGGGACTCGCTTTACATACATCGTAGTCTAAACAACAGTAATATCTCACGAATTGATGGGACTCGCTTTACATACATCGTAGTCTAAACAACAGTAATATCTCACGAATTGGTGGGACTCGCTTTACATACATCGTAGTCTAAACAACAGTAATATCTCACGAATTGGTGGGACTCGCTTTACATACATCGTAGTCTAAGCAACAGTAATATCTCACGAATTGGTGGGACTCGCTTTACATACATCGTAATTTAAAAAAAAAAGTAATATCTCACGAATGGCGGGGGCGCACTTTCACACATTGTAAAGTATGTGGTTGTTTTGTTTTGTTTGGAAGCTTAAAGTTAGAATATGGCGACTGTTCAGCTATTATTGGTGGAGGAAGACACATGTGCCCATCCCAGCACTATATATCAGACCAATACCCAGGTAGAACCACTGACCTTACCTGGATAACTTACACGCCCTCAGTGTGATTCGAACCTACAGTGGTAAGGGGAAGTGGAGTTGAACCACTCGGCCACGGATCCTACAGTGGTAAGAGGAAGTGGAGTTGAACCACTCGGCCACGGACGTCCCTGTAAATTAAAGTTTCATTTTAGTTTATATAATTGATATGTAATTAATACGCACCCCGTAGACGTATCTGCGAATCAACACCGCCTATGATGTAAGATACGAGTATGCATAGTCCACACACATGTCGCACCTGTGGATACACATACATACTTATATCCACGTATATCTCAACACTTTACAACAAATACATGTAAACCAAAATATTTCAAACTCCGCAAACTCTGACAAAGTATCTCATGAAATAATAATAACTGAATAAGATTATTTATTCACCCTGTCTGACCTGGACACGACATTGTAAGGATAGGTATGGGATGACGTCTGTTTGGACAACGTGTTCTACGAATTTAACATTCATCTGTGCAATCTGATACACTGACTTGGCGTCACTGCAACACGTTAACACGAACCGTGGTACAACAAATTGTGTGACTTAAAATTAGTTGTTTCCCTTCTAACACTTCTACAAGTGTCATGGACTGTAGGCGCCTTCTAGTTGGTAATATCGTGTGATATAAACTCCATGCAGTCATGTGATGTACATGGTGATCTCCAGTCAATGTTTGGCAATCTGTTTGAATTTTGCATTTCGTTTCGATAAGATTCAATCATTATCCATGCATATCAATATATAAAATTAATGTGGCCAGCGACACTCGTAAGTCCGCCTCCGTGGTCGAGTGGTTACGGTCGTTGACTTGTATACCACTGTAACCTATCATCATTGATGGTCATAGGTTCGAACCCAGCTCTGACCGTGTCTCATTTATATGAACAAGTTGGCATTTTCTTACGGACGTTGGTGCACCAAGTACTGGTTAACTGTGATGTTAACTGATGCCCAGGAAAGGTGTAGGTAAACTGCCCGTCGCTCAAATGGGCAACTGGTAACTTAAGTAAAGAAACACCCGTAAAGAAGCACTCGGACATAATTAACAACAATGAACGTATCAGCTCTATACCACAAGGTCTCAAAAACAAATCCTCAACATTTCAACTCAATATGTTTACCAATGGAGAGAGTTGCGACTTGTTTAGTGACACACATAGACATACTTGTTTAGTGACACACATAGACATACTTGTTTAGTGACACACATAGACATACTTGTTTAGTGACACACATATACATACTTGTTTAGTGACACACACATACATACTTGTTTAGTGACACACATAGACATACTTGTTTAGTGACACACATATACATACTTGTTTAGTGACACACATATACATACTTGTTTAGTGACACACATATACATACTTGTTTAGTGACACACATATACATACTTGTTTAGTGACACACAACATACTTGTTTAGTGACACACATAACATACTTGTTTATGACACACATATACATACTTGTTTAGTGACACACATATACATACTTGTTTAGTGACACACATACATACTTGTTTAGTGACACACATAACATACTTGTTTAGTGACACACATAACATACTTGTTTAGTGACACACATAACATACTTGTTTAGTGACACACATATACATACTTGTTTAGTGACACACATATACATACTTGTTTAGTGACACACATATACAACAACACACAACAACAACACACAAACATACTTGTTTAGTGACACACATATACATACTTGTTTAGTGACACACATATACATACTTGTTTAGTGACACACATATACATACTTGTTTAGTGACACACATATACATACTTGTTTAGTGACACACATATACATACTTGTTTAGTGACACACATATACATACTTGTTTAGTGACACACATATACATACTTGTTTAGTGACACACATAGACATACTTGTTTAGTGACACACATATACATACTTGTTTAGTGACACACATATACATACTTGTTTAGTGACACACATATACATACTTGTTTAGTGACACACATATACATACTTGTTTAGTGACACACATATACATACTTGTTTAGTGACACACATATACATACTTGTTTAGTGACACACATATACATACTTGTTTAGTGACACACATAGACATACTTGTTTAGTGACACACATATACATACTTGTTTAGTGACACACATAGACATACTTGTTTAGTGACACACATATACATACTTGTTTAGTGACACACATATACATACTTGTTTAGTGACACACATATACATACTTGTTTAGTGACACACATATACATACTTTACAACAACACACAAACAACTTAGTGACACACATATACATACTTGTTTAGTGACACACATATACATACTTGTTTAGTGACACACATATACATACTTGTTTAGTGACACACATATACATACTTGTTTAGTGACACACATATACATACTTGTTTAGTGACACACATATACATACTTGTTTAGTGACACACATATACATACTTGTTTAGTGACACACATAGACATACTTGTTTAGTGACACACATAGACATACTTGTTTAGTGACACACATATACATACTTGTTTAGTGACACACATATACATACTTGTTTAGTGACACACATATACATACTTGTTTAGTGACACACATAGACATACTTGTTTAGTGACACACACATAGACATACTTGTTTAGTGACACACATAGACATACTTGTTTAGTGACACACATAGACAAAATAATATATATTTGAAAGAATGTTTGAAACGTCGCGCCAACATTAATGACATTCTATAATATGTAATGTTAGCCTCTTATGACGTCAGTAATTGTTTACTATCAATTTAATAAATTGTACATATATAAGACAAGACATTCCTATTGTTGTGTGTGTGTCTTACGTTTATTCATCGTCGCTACCGGTTGCCCATATGAGCGACGCCTCCTGAAGAAAATTAGTCATTTTAGATTTTGAAGGATAGTGCAATGATACAGACACATTGCAGAGTCTCCTCTGGTTCTTTTACGTGCACGGTGTAAAGCACCTTGGTTTAGTTTATCCAAAAAATTTTAGCTCTATTGCGAAACAAGTTCTTGTAACTTATACTAATCACTCTCGAGACCTCATTCCTGATGGAATCCATCGCCACGAGGGAGAGAGAACCTTGGTTTAAAGTCCCATCTGAAAGACTGTTAATTTTATTATGGTCAGACTGGGGATCGAACCTGCGATCCCTGGATTACCAGTCCAGCGTGTTACCACTGGACTACAGATCCCTCAGACGGGGGATCGAACCTGCGATCCCTGGATTACCAGTCCAGCGTGTTACCACTGGACTACAGATCCCTCAGACGGGGGATCGAACCTGCGATCCCTGGATTACCAGTCCAGCGTGTTACCACTGGACTACAGATCCCTCAGACGGGGGATCGAACCTGCGATCCCTGGATTACCAGTCCAGCGTGTTACCACTGGACTACAGATCCCTCAGACGGGGGATCGAACCTGCGATCCCTGGATTACCAGTCCAGCGTGTTACCACTGTACTACAGATCCTAGTCCTATTGTTCACATCATCATTCACAGTTTATAGTCCACAACTTTAGTTTATATCATGATTTGACCAACTACCATGTCATTATCTTTTTCTAACAAAGTGATGTGCTTGGAAACATTGTTTCTATGGCAACAGTTTCGAAATATTTACGCTATTTGATATTGAAATTTTAACGGCATAGCTTTAACTAATAAGCCCTTGTAACTATACAATATTTAATAATGTTTAAGTGGGTGGGGAAATGTGCAACGTTTATTCTATTTTAATCACTTTCTTCCCATTTTTCTGAATAATGTCCGAGTTACAATGTTTGTATGACGAGGGCCATATTATATATTATGCTAGAACTGTATCAGTATAAATACCATTGTCGGACATATACTATTAATCTGAACCGTTGTTTTACTGGTTGCGAAATATCATAATAGTGTAAGTGATAATTGATAAATATTCAAATATGTTTCCAACTTCAACGGGGAGAATGTTTAGTTTCTTGACCGTCTCTGTGTTATAAACAGCCGTAATATTATGGATTTGGTTTAATTATTGACACAAGCAGATATATACGTCATATATATATATTTATTTTAACCTCTGGACTACAGATCCGTCTGTAAGATAGTGAAATAAATTAATATAAATTCATACATTTTATTTTACTATCTTACAGATGGATCTATAGTCCAGTGGTTAACATGCTGGACTTGTAATCTAGGCATCGCAAGTGCGACCCCCCGTCTGAACCTAATACAATTCAGACGGGACTTTAAACCGAGGTGTCGTGTCGATGCTTTTCACCGTGCACGTAAAAGAACAAGAGGAGACTCTGGAATGGGTCTCTCTCTCTCTCTCTCTCTCTCTCTCTCTCTCTCTCTCTCTCTCTCTCTGTATCAGTGCACTATACTCCTGTAAAATGAATCAGGAGGCGTCGCTCATATGTGCAACCGGTCGCGACACTATGTGGAAAGCCTAGAGTAAAACTCCACATCCCAGATATCCTCCGGTGCAGTATATACACAGTGACAATGTGTCAGACGTAAATCTCAGAATTGAGTTTAACAACTTACGGTAATTAATAGCATAAGCTAATTAGATGCATGCACGTCTTTACAATTTGCATATGACCTTAAATGTAAGAACAACACTTCTCCTAATATCATGCTTGGTCGTGCAACAACAATAAAAATGAACACGATGTCATGTCATTGTTGATATCTACTAATATTAGACTAACGGTTGTCACTCACATTTTGGTATCAGGATTAAGACTAATAATAAAACTAATATTCGCCGTGACCACCAGTGTCATGTTTCTCGCCATGACGACCAGGGACGTGTTTCTCGCCGTGACAACCAGGGACGTGTTTCTCGCCGTGACTACCAGAGACGTGTGTCTCGCCATGACGACCAGGGACGTGTTTCTCGCCGTGACAACCAGGGACGTGTTTCTCGCCGTGACAACCAGGGACGTGTTTCTCGCCGTGACGACCAGAGACGTGTGTCTCGCCATGACGACCAGGGACGTGTTTCTCGCCATGACGACCAGGGACGTGTTTCTCGCCGTGACGACCAGGGACGTGTTTCTCGCCATGACGACCAGGGACGTGTTTCTCGCCGTGACGACCAGGGACGTGTTTCTCGCCATGACGACCAGGGACGTGTTTATCGCCATGACGATCAGGGACGTGTTTCTCGCCGTGACGACCAGGGACGTGTTTCTCGCCATGACGACCAGGGACGTGTTTCTCGCCGTGACGACCAGGGACGTGTTTCCCGCCGTCGCATCGTGTATTAGTGTCTTACATCATAACTACATGTATATAGTATTTTCAATCCCGTTTTCTATTTGTTCAAAGCGGCCTAGATTTCTATATGTGATTGTTCTAAGACTAAACCTCTAGAATTACTAGGGGGAAATATACCTACACATATAAACATAGCTTGCTGAAAATGAAACAAGTCATGATCAAATTTTACCCATACAAGTTCGCACTGTAATTGTTCTACACTTTATATTGTTCTACAATTTATATTGTTCTATAATGCATATTGTTCTATAATGCATATTGTTCTATAATGCATATTGTTCTATAATGCATATTGTTCCACAATTTATATTGTTCTATAATGCATATTGTTCTACACTTTATATTGTTCTATAATTCATATTGTTCTACACTTTTATTGTTCTACACTTTATATTGTTCTACAATTTATATTGTTCTATCATTCATATTGTTCTATAATTTATATTGTTCTATAATTCATATTGTTCTATACTTTTATTGTTCTACACTTTATATTGTTCATCAATTTATATTGTTCTATAATGCATATTGTTCTACACTTTATATTGTTCTATTATTCATATTGTTCTACACTTTACATTGTTCCACAATTTATATTGTTCTATACTTCATATTGTTCTATAATTTATATTGTTCTATAATGCATATTGTTCTATGATTTATATTGTTCTATAATTCATATTGTTCCACAATTTATATTGTTCTATAATTCATATTGTTCTACAATTTATATTGTTCTATAATTCATCACTAAAGGGTGTATATACGTAAATAGGCGGAAGTGCATCCGAATGTAGTCCCAATAACTAATATAGTTCGTTTTGCTTTTTGGTAATGACATAACAGGCAGTGTATACTGTATAGTGCTTGTGTTTTTTGAGAAATTATGTGACTTGAGAAGACTTCAGACTAGTTGATATGTAGAAAAGATATGGTATAAGAAGTCAGGCAATTGTAAACTGAAGCTTGGGTATACAGTATTATTTGGCAGAGGAATACAGTGTGTAAACAAAGTGACGTTATTCACAGGTGAGCACTGTCAATGCTGACCATTACATTTGTGATAAATTTGCTGTTTTTCAGTTTGATTTGAATACCTCTTCGCAGTGGATGTGGTATGAGAAGAAATGAAAGTTTTTACTATGTATTTAATAGGCAATTTATTTATTGTTTTACAACCTAAATTGATGTGTGTAATGTATGGAGATCCCACCATTGATGCGCCTATTTTTACATTTGGAGTCACATATTGCCGCATGGATGATCATATGTATATTTCTGGCGGGCACTCAGACATAATTAACACAACGGAAGTTGATATATCGTGTCTAATGTCGCAAAAACAATCCCGACAATGTCAACTCAATATGTTACCAATTAAGAAAGTACTGACTTATTTAGTGACATACATAGACTTATGTTTTTGAAAATACGTCGCTCCAACATTAATGACGTTCTATAATATGTAACTATAGTCGCTTATTTTTTTACTACCATTTGAGAACTGCACATAATTATATAAGATAGGAAGCATTAAAAAAATTAATGTTGGCCATGCATAATATCGGTACCAATTCAGGTGGCAAATGTTCCATCTAGTATAGTGGAGATCTATATAAATTAGGAAGGAATAAGCTTGGTAGTAATTCTGAATGAGTAACTTTTAAAAATTATATAAATGTTGCCGGGTGGGGTAACTGTTCATTGTGTTGTATGCTTATATTGCGATTGTTGCAGTAGTTTACAGAATTGTTTAATGCTGGGCAAATAATGTAGAGCTTATCAATACATATTAAATCGAATGTGACGTGGCCTGTCGTATTCTCAACGCCTAGAAATCAGCATGTCATAGCTCTCTGCCTTCAGAAGTTAGATACAGTATCTATCGGCAACAACAAATTAATAATACTCAGTCTGTTTCCTCTTCATCGCTATCAATTTCTTCTTCTGCATCTATGCTATCTGTTCCATTATCGCAATGCCCACAGCACACTCCACATGCAGATACACACGACATGCGAGCTTTTATGCAGCTGCATATCATTGTTTGACATTGCCCCTCCCCTTCCTTGCAGTTGCAACCAATTACTTTCAGAAGGTTGTCTGGCGCCTTACAAACAGATAGCATTTTTGATCTAAGTTTTCTGTTGGAATCTATCTCCAATCCTCTTCCTTTGGGATCAAGAATAGAGGTGCCAAGATGCTTCTATACCACAACTTGAAGATGGACACGAAGGGAATGTTGAGCTGTTGCATCTTCCGTTGGTGATAGGCGGTCGGGATCGAGTGTGCCCTTGGCTGCTTGCTTCTTGAACTTCGAGACTCTTCTAGGGGAGTATACCCACAGCCATATGTGATATGCATGGCTTTTAATCCAGCTGTTCGAATTATGGAGTCGGTTGAAGTGGGACTTGTAAATGCAGTAATGACACTGGTTGGATATCTGCATTTGTAGAGAGCATATTTGGTATGTCCATGAATACACGAAACAGTGTCGTTTCCAGACCAGCCATACTTGAAGAGGAACTCTTCTTTGTTTCCGATGTGTATTGCTAGAGATGTCGTAAAGACCACCAAAATCTGCTTGTAAATACAAATTAGTACAGTGGATAGGCCTATGATAGCAGAGCAATATCAAAATATCAGTGTCCTGGGCGACAACAACAACTGGGGAGTTAACACTTGCGACCAAGTCCATTGCAGACCTAACAATCAGCGTGTCACCATCATCATTTGCTTGGCGTACAGTGATATTGTGGCTTGCCATCTCTGCAGATATCATCATGAATAAGGCTCCTTTGTTTTTCTCATTTGCCAGGAAAACCTCTCTGTCACATGATACATGTCAATTCCGGTGTGACCATCATGTCCGGAGAAACCTACTTCCCAGTCATCTGCCGCATATGTTCATGGTCTATCGTTGATGATTCCTCCCTGTAGCCATCAAACACTACAGTAGCATCCTTGAATTTGTTGTCAACATATCTGATATATATATCAACTATAGTCTTGATGGTTGCACCGCTGGTCCACTTTACCTGATGAAGTAGCCACCCTCCATCAACAACATGCATCTTGCTGTTTATGTCCACGTCAAGTTTTGTAGCTGTTTCCTTGAGCATCTTGCCAAATGCATGCTTTTTGGGTTTTCTCATCATGCGATCCATTGTGAAGAGAGATGTTGGGACCGGGGTCAGCTCAAATTTGAACATGTGTTCGATCCCTTCATCTCTCTCTGTCTCTCAGTCTATTGAAAAGAAGGGTCTTTTCGATGTAGATCTTCTTGTCGCCTAACTTTACTTTCTTCTGAAGTTGAGCAAGATTTTTGCATTTCTTTGCTGTCTTCATGCCGGTGACTCATTATCAAGATCCTTTTGCATTGCATGGCCTACCCTCACTACATCATCACAGTTGGTAATTGACTTGTCGGTAGTTATTACTCCACTAGACAGCGAAGTAATGGTGTTGGGGTCTTTTACCTGAAATGAAAAATGAAATATTATTTTACATAGCTAAGATGATAAGTAAAATTATCCACAAATAGTAACTGAAATGTGGAATGATTTCTGTGCTACTATCAGTAAATGAAACAGATCTATACTAACCTCTATGAAGGAGTTATGAGTTGAAAACCATGCAGAAATCAACTTGATGTGCTGGCTGTCTTTTTCCAGACGCTTTTTCCCAAGGTATATGTGGGTCCTCTTACTCTGTTTTCCACAAATCATTTCTTTCATCACGTCCCCCAGAAGCTTGAGATGTGAAAACGTACCAGTCCATACTTTAACAGAGCTCTCGCATGCTTCCTCTTGTTAAGCCTCCATTTAAGTTGGCTTTCAGCATGAGTGTCTCTTCGATTGTCTGGTCAGAAAATTGTCCAGAAAATTGCTCATCGCTGTAGCGTGTTATGTGATTCCCCTCCATGAAAGCTTCATACACCTGCAAATGAAAAGAACATCCTTAAAATCTATCTCACCTATTGGGAGTAGTATGGAAATATAAGAAGACTAAAATATGTAGATGTGTGCAATGAGAGATGATGCCAGCTCAAACATGGAAATAGGGCAAGAGGACAGCCACCTCACTAAATACTACTTCGAACTCAAAAGAGAATATACAGGATTAAGTTGGCATGATTTACGACAAATTAAAGGTGGACATACAGATTTGAAATGCTTTTGCAGAAGTCCGACATTCATGAAAACACATGCTTCCAGATAATAAATTTATTTACAATAAGATCGCATTGAGTTTACATATACTAACCTGAGGATATTATTCTGGAAGTCTAAGCATCTCTTGCAAGTACATGCGTCAAATGTGGCATACTGCCCATGTCCAACTGTTGCAAATATATCAATCATGCTAGAAATGGCATTCAGATGTCCATGCCAATCATGGAGTCTTTCTGCCAATATGAAATATTATGCTGTTCTTACAAGTTGGTGGTGCAGAACCCACATCTTTGCAGTTCTTGACATTTCCTGCAAGTCGTTGAATCTCTCATCCAGACTTTCGCTGTCACTTTCACCCATCATGTGTTTCACCAGCGCGGCAGTGCTCTCATGTCCTTTGAGTATGATGCACCTTTCAGGATGTACTGGATTGTATTAGGTCCATAGATGACTTGCATGGCTTCTGCCAAAACACTGCCTTCCATGATGTAGCCAATGCAGCCAAGGTAACTCTTCAGGAAGTGAAATCCTCCAAGTCTCACAACAACTTCTAACTTCTGATCCTTAACAATTTGAGATGCCTTGATGAACAGAGGCAAATCAAAGGTAATTTCCCCCTCCCCCTCTGCTCTTGGAATAAATAATAACACCCATATCCACCACGTAAGTTGAAATTAACCTTTTCTGTTGGTTTTTGCTCATTTTTATATAATATGGTATGTTTCCTGTTATAAATATGACATATTAGCGATAAAACAGCTTTTTTTACCTTTGACCTCATTTTCAGAGGTCAGGATTTGGTCCCAAGGGTCAATAATTATCTTATGTCATCTTCTTTTGTAATTCTGTGCATTTTGACACCAAGAAATCACCTATATACTAATATATCATGTTTTGTTGCTGAAATATTATTTTTAGTGATTTAGGCAGGAGTCAATGACCTTTGACCTCTAATAAAACAATTTCCCCAACCCCTATCCCACCTTACTTTTTTTTGGAAGTTGTCCATACCCATACCCACCAAAATCACTTGAAACTAGCTTCTTTTTAAAAAAATCACAGATTGGCTAATATATGGCTAATTTAGGGTTACTATATATGGTAACCTTATATCAAACATCGTGGTGTCTAAGGGGATACTAGTATTCAGCAATGCAGACCTGTATATGGTAACCTTATATCAAACATCGTGGTGTCTAAGGGGATACTAGTATTCAGCAATGCTGACCTGTATATGGTAACCTTATATCAAACATCGTGGTGTCTAAGGGGATACTAGTATTTAGCAATGCAGACCTGTATATAGTAACCTTATATCAAACATCATCGTGTCTAAGAGGATACCAGTATTTAGCAATGCAGACCTGTATATAGTAACCTTATATCAAACATCATCGTGTCTAAGAGGATACCAGTATTTAACAATGCAGACCTGTATATAGTAACCTTATATCAAACATCATCGTGTCTAAGAGGATACCAGTATTTAACAATGCTGATCTGTATATGGTAACCTTATATCAAACATCATCGTGTCTAAAAGAAACTACGACGGTCCAAATACATTGGGACGGCGTCCTGTTAGCATGGTACATACATTAAAGCACATATATACACACAGGCTCTCGTGCGCGCATGCTCATTAACTATTTTTAAGTGCTGGTGTCGTCAAGACCCTCATAGACTCAACTTTACGAAGGGACAATCAGTGAAATTAGACGGTTGCATGTTTATAGAAATATTCTTTTGCATTGAGACACTATATGGAAATATCTATGGTTACGAATTGTCACTCTATTAACCTAAATTAAACTTATGTATATTATTAGGCTATACTATATATTATATATGTTTCTTGTATTGTCTCCGTGTATTAGGCTATACTATATATTATATATGTTTCTTGTGCTGTCTCCGTGTATTAGGCTACACTATATATTATATATGTTTCTTGTGTTGTCTCCGTGTATTAGGCTATACTATATATTATATATGTTTCTTGTGTTGTCTCCGTGTATTAGGCTACATTATACATGTATATGTTTCTTGTGTTGTCTCCGTGTATTAGGCTATACTATATATTATATATGTTTCTTGTGCTGTCTCCGTGTATTAGGCTACACTATATATTATATATGTTTCTTGTGTTGTCTCCGTGTATTAGGCTATACTATATATTATATATGTTTCTTGTGCTGTCTCCGTGTATTAGGCTATACTATATATTATATATGTTTCTTGTGTTGTCTCCGTGTATTAGGCTACATTATACATGTATATGTTTCTTGTGCTGTCTCCGTGTATTAGGCTATACTATATATTATATATGTTTCTTGTGTTGTCTCCGTGTATTAGGCTACACTATTCATTATATATAGTTCTTGTGTTGTCTCCGTGTATTAGGCTACACTATTCATTATATATAGTTCTTGTGTTGTCTCCGTGTATTAGGCTACACTATGCATTATATATAGTTCTTGTGTTGTCTCCGTGTATTAGGCTACACTATTCATTATACATAGTTCTTGTGTTGTCTCCGTGTACTAGGCTACACTATACATTATATATGTTTCTTGTGTTGTCTCCGTGTATTAGGCTATACTATATATTATATATGTTTCTTGTGTTGTCTCCGTGTATTAGGCTACACTATTCATTATATATAGTTCTTGTGTTGTCTCCGTGTATTAGGCTACACTATGCATTATATATAGTTCTTGTGTTGTCTCCGTGTATTAGGCTACACTATTCATTATACATAGTTCTTGTGTTGTCTCCGTGTACTAGGCTACACTATACATTATATATGTTTCTTGTGTTGTCTCCGTGTATTAGGCTATACTATATATTATATATGTTTCTTGTGTTGTCTCCGTGTATTAGGCTACACTATTCATTATATATAGTTCTTGTGTTGTCTCCGTGTATTAGGCTACACTATGCATTATATATAGTTCTTGTGTTGTCTCCGTGTATTAGGCTACACTATTCATTATATATAGTTCTTGTGTTGTCTCCGTGTATTAGGCTACATTATACATGTATATGTTTCTTGTGTTGTCTCTGTGTATTAGGCTATACTATATATTATATATGTTTCTTGTGTTGTCTCCGTGTATTAGGCTACATTATACATTATATATGTTTCACGGGTTGTCTCCGTGTATTAGGCTACACTATACATTATATATGTGTCTTGTGTTGTCTCCGTGTAATAGGCTACATTATACATTATATATGTTTCTTGTATTATCTCCGTGTATTAGGCTACACTATACATTATATGTTTCTTGTATAATCTCCGTGTATTAAGCTACACTATACATTATATATGTTTCTTGTATTATCTCCGTGTAATAGGCTACACTATACATTATATATGTGTCTTGTATTATCTCCGTTTAATAGGCTACACTATACATTATACATGTATATGTTTCTTGTATTTTATCTGTGCCATTCTCCATTTTAGAGGTCATACGAATATTCATAATACATAAACAATGTTGGAAACAAGTAGCTGTTGAGCAACGATACAGTTTTCAACATTTCATCAACATTGATCGAGTGGAACCTCTCAGTAACAGGTATGTTACCTTTCGCATAAATAAATAGCAGCTACGGATACCTATTCACATACATATATACTAAGCAGGCAGCACACACAATGTCTCTCGTCATATTTCCACTTCTTAAAACATTGAGAGATTAGTCATTTTAAATTTGGATCAAACATATAGTGCAATGATACAGACCCAACGCATTCCAGCGTCTCATCTGGTTCTTGTAAATGAACAGTGTAAAGCATCGACAAGAGGCATCGGGTTAAAGTGTAAGATACAACTGATCTAAGTTTGTTCATGTTATAGCGGGGTTCGAATCTGCGGTCTTTGGATTACAAGCCCAGTGTGTTCACCACTGGATACTTGTATGTGACACAGACACACTCTAATAACGTTTGTTTATTTTTAATTTTAAGGTTTAAATTCGCACCAACAGCTACTATTAATGGAGGAAATCCCAGGAGTGCCCTATGAGCAGTATGTCAGGCACGGACGGACACCAGGGTAGAACCACAAACCACCGACCTTCCTCAAGCGAACTGATAGCTTCGTCACATGAAATCCGACACCCCAGTGATACTACTAACGATAGCATGGGAACAGGCGTTGATATAGTTTGCCTGGTCAGTCATATAAATATATTGTAATACCGAGATCATTAATTGGGCCGTCTTTAGTTTCTTATAATATCAACATTTTGCCAGAAGTAAATTAGTGAGCAATAGACAGACTGGAATCCAGGCTACTACTACGATAGCAATAACAGAAGCTCAAGTTACGTTATCCGACAACAATATGAGTCGTATTGTAGGAGAACCAACACTATATTGTCTGCAATCAGGACGGAGGGGCCACAATCTAAATGCACATTTGGTTGGCTCGGATGTATTTTTTGTGCTATACACCGGGTATGTAAAGGAAGGTGTATCAAGTATCCATGTATCGGTGCTATACACCGGGCATGTAAAGGAAGGTGTATCAAATATCCCTGTATCGGTGCTATACACCGGGCATGTAAAGGAAGGTGTATCAAGTATCGGTTTATCGGTGCTATACACCGGGCATGTAAAGGAAGATGTATCAAGTATCGGTGTATCGGTGCTATACACCGGGCATGTACAGGAAGGTGTATCAAGTATCGGTGATACACGCCGGACATGTAAAGGAAGGTGCATCAAGTATCCCTGTATCGGTGGTATACACCGGGCATGTAAAGGAAAGTGTATCAAGTATCGGTGTATCGGTGCTATACGCCGAGCATGTAAAGGAAGGTGTATCAAGTATCCCTGTATCGGTGCTATACACCGGGCATGTAAAGGAAGGTATATCAAGTATCCGTGTATCGGTGCTATACACGGGCATGCAAAGGAAGGTGCATCAAGTATCCCTGTATCGGTGATATACACCGGGCATGTAAAGGAAGGTGTATCAAGTATCCCTGTATCGGTGCTTTATACCGGGCATGTAAAGGAAGGTGTATCAAGTATCGGTGTATCGGTGCTTTATACCGGGCATGTAAAGGAAGGTGTATCAAGTATCCCTGTATCGGTGCTTTATACCGGGCATGTAAAGGAAGGTGTATCAAGTATCGGTGTATCGGTGCTATACACAGGACATGTAAAGGAAGGTGTATCAAGTATCCGTGTATCGGTGCTATACACCGGGCATGTAAAGGGAGGTGTATCAAGTATCGGTGTATCGGTGCTATACACCGGGCATGTAAAGGAAGGGTATCAAGTATCCCTGTATCGGTGCTATACGCCGGGCATCTAAAGGGAGGTGTATCAAGTATCCCTGTATCGGTGCTTTATACCGGGCATGTAAAGGAAGGTGTATCAAGTATCGGTGTATCGGTGCTATACACAGGACATGTAAAGGAAGGTGTATCAAGTATACGTGTATCGGTGCTATACACCGGGCATGTAAAGGGAGGTGTATCAAGTATCGGTGTATCGGTGCTATACACCGGGCATGTAAAGGAAGGGTATCAAGTATCCCTGTATCGGTGTTATACGCCGGGCATCTAAAGGGAGGTGTATCAAGTATCGGTGTATCGGTGCTATACACCGGACATGTAGTGGAAGGGTATCAAGTGTCCGTGTATCGGTGCTATACATCGGGCATGTAAAGGAAGGTGTATCAAGTATCGGTGTATCGGTGCAATACACCGGGCATTTTATGAAGGTGTATCAAGTATCCCTGTATCGGTGCTATACACCGGGCATGTAAAGGAAGGCGTATCCGGTATGCCTGTATCGGTGCTATACACCGGGCATCTACAGGAAGGTGTATCAAGTATCCCTGTATCGGTGCTATAAACCGGGCATGTAAAGGAAGGTACATCAAGTATGCCTGTATCGGTGCTATTCACCGGGCATGTAAAGGAAGGTATATCAAGTATCCGTGTATCGGTGCTATACACCGGGCATACAAAGGAAGGTGCATCAAGTATCCCTGTATCGGTGCTATACACCGGGCATGCAAAGGAAGGTACATCAAGTATCCCTGTATCGGTGCTATACACCGGTATGTAAGGGAAGGTGTATCAAGTATCCGTGTATCGGTGCTATACACCGGCATGTAAAGGAAGGTGTATCAAGTATCCGTGTATCGGTGCTATACACTGGCATGTAAAGGAAGGTGTATCAAGTATCCCTGTATCGGTGCTTTATACCGAGCATGTAAAGGAAGGTGTATCAAGTATCGGTGTATCGGTGCTTTATACCGGGCATGTAAAGGAAGGTGTATCAAGTATTCCTGTATCGGTGCTTTATACCGGGAATGTAAAGGAAGGTGTATCAAGTATCGGTGTATCGGTGCTATACACAGGACATGTAAAGGAATGTGTATCAAGTATCCGTGTATCGGTGCTATACACCGGGCATGTAAAGGGAGGTGTATCAAGTATCGGTGTATCGGTGCTATACACCGGGCATGTAAAGGAAGGGTATCAAGTATCCCTGTATCGGTGCTATACGCCGGGCATCTAAAGGGAGGTGTATCAAGTATCCATGTATCGGTGCTTTATACCGGGCATGTAAAGGAAGGTGTATCAAGTATCGGTGTATCGGTGCTATACACAGGACATGTAAAGGAAGGTGTATCAAGTATCCGTGTATCGGTGCTATACACCGGGCATGTAAAGGGAGGTGTATCAAGTATCGGTGTATCGGTGCTATACACCGGGCATGTAAAGGAAGGGTATCAAGTATCCCTGTATCGGTGCTATACGCCGGGCATCTAAAGGGAGGTGTATCAAGTATCCATGTATCGGTGCTTTATACCGGGCATGTAAAGGAAGGTGTATCAAGTATCGGTGTATCGGTGCTATACACAGGACATGTAAAGGAAGGTGTATCAAGTATCCGTGTATCGGTGCTATACACCGGGCATGTAAAGGGAGGTGTATCAAGTATCGGTGTATCGGTGCTATACACCGGGCATGTAAAGGAAGGGTATCAAGTATCCCTGTATCGGTGTTATACGCCGGGCATCTAAAGGGAGGTGTATCAAGTATCGGTGTATCGGTGCTATACACCGGACATGTAGTGGAAGGGTATCAAGTGTCCGTGTATCGGTGCTATACATCGGGCATGTAAAGGAAGGTGTATCAAGTATCGGTGTATCGGTGCAATACACCGGGCATTTTATGAAGGTGTATCAAGTATCCCTGTATCGGTGCTATACACCGGGCATGTAAAGGAAGGCGTATCCGGTATGCCTGTATCGGTGCTATACACCGGGCATCTACAGGAAGGTGTATCAAGTATCCCTGTATCGGTGCTATAAACCGGGCATGTAAAGGAAGGTACATCAAGTATGCCTGTATCGGTGCTATTCACAGGTCATGTAAAGGAAGGTATATCAAGTATCCGTGTATCGGTGCTATACACCGGGCATACAAAGGAAGGTGCATCAAGTATCCCTGTATCGGTGCTATACACCGGGCATGCAAAGGAAGGTACATCAAGTATCCCTGTATCGGTGCTATACACCGGTATGTAAGGGAAGGTGTATCAAGTATCCGTGTATCGGTGCTATACACCGGCATGTAAAGGAAGGTGTATCAAGTATCCCTGTATCGGTGCTATACACCGACATGTAAAGGAATGTGTATCAAGTATCCCTGTATCGGTGCTATACACCGGCATGTAAAGGAAGGTGTATCAAGTATCCCTGTATCGGTGCTATACACCGGGCATGTAAAGGAAGGTGTATCAAGTATCCGTGTATCGGTGCTATACACCGGGCATGTAAAGGAATATGTATCAAGTATCACTGTATCGGTGCTATACGTCGGGCATGTAAAGGGAGGTATATCAAGTATCGGTGATACACGCCGGGCATGTAAAAGAAGAGGTATCAAGTACCCCTGTATCGCTGCTATACACCGGGCATGTCGTGGAAGGGTATCAAGTATCCGTGTATCGGTGCTATATACCGGGCATGTAAAGGAATATGTATCAAGTATCCCTGTATAGGTGCTATACACCTGACATGTAACGGAAGGTATATCAAGTATCCCTGTATCGGTGCTATACACCGGGCATGTAGTGGAAGGGTATCAAGTGTCCGTGTATCGGTGCTATACATCGGGCATGTAAAGGAAGGTGTATCAAGTATCCGTGTATCGGTGCTATGCACCGGGCATTTTATGAAGGTGTATCAACTATCCATGTATCGGTGCTATACACCGGGCATGTAAAGGAAGGTGTATCAAGTATGCCTGTATCGGTGCTATACACCGGGCATGTAAAGGAAGGTGAATCAAGTATCCCAGTATCGGTGATATACACCGGGCATGTAGTGGAAGGGTATCAAGTATCCATGTATCGGTGCTATGCACCGGGCATGTAAAGGAAGGTGTATCAAGTATCGGTGTATCGGTGCTATACACCGGGCATGTAAAGGAAGGTGTATCGAGTATCCCTGTATCGGTGCTATACACCGGTATGTAAGGGAAGGTGTATCAAGTATCCGTGTATCGGTGCTATACACCGGCATGTAAAGGAAGGTGTATCAAGTATCCGTGTATCGGTGCTATACACTGGCATGTAAAGGAAGGTGTATCAAGTATCCCTGTATCGGTGCTATACACCGACATGTAAAGGAATGTGTATCAAGTATCCCTGTATCGGTGCTATACACCGGCATGTAAAGGAAGGTGTATCAAGTATCCCTGTATCGGTGCTATACACCGGGCATGTAAAGGAAGGTGTATCAAGTATCCGTGTATCGGTGCTATACACCGGGCATGTAAAGGAATATGTATCAAGTATCACTGTATCGGTGCTATACGTCGGGCATGTAAAGGGAGGTATATCAAGTATCGGTGATACACGCCGGGCATGTAAAAGAAGAGGTATCAAGTACCCCTGTATCGCTGCTATACACCGGGCATGTCGTGGAAGGGTATCAAGTATCCGTGTATCGGTGCTATATACCGGGCATGTAAAGGAATATGTATCAAGTATCCCTGTATAGGTGCTATACACCTGACATGTAACGGAAGGTATATCAAGTATCCCTGTATCGGTGCTATACACCGGGCATGTAGTGGAAGGGTATCAAGTGTCCGTGTATCGGTGCTATACATCGGGCATGTAAAGGAAGGTGTATCAAGTATCCGTGTATCGGTGCTATGCACCGGGCATTTTATGAAGGTGTATCAAGTATCCATGTATCGGTGCTATACACCGGGCATGTAAAGGAAGGTGTATCAAGTATGCCTGTATCGGTGCTATACACCGGGCATGTAAAGGAAGGTGAATCAAGTATCCCAGTATCGGTGATATACACCGGGCATGTAGTGGAAGGGTATCAAGTATCCATGTATCGGTGCTATGCACCGGGCATGTAAAGGAAGGTGTATCAAGTATCGGTGTATCGGTGCTATACACCGGGCATGTAAAGGAAGGTGTATCGAGTATCCCTGTATCGGTGCTATACACCGGGCATGTAAAGGAAGGTGTATCGAGTATCGGTGTATCGGTGCTATACACCAGGCATGTAAAGGAAGTTGTATCGAGTATCGGTGTATCGGTGCTATACACCAGGCATGTAAAGGAAGATGTATCAAGTATCGGTGTATCGGTGCTATGCACCAGGTATGTAAAGGAAAATGTATCAAGTATCGGTGTATCGGTGATATACACCAGGCATGTAAAGGAAGATGTATCAAGATATCCGTGTATCGGTGCTATATACCGGGCATGTAAAGGAAGGTGTATCAAGATATCGGTGTATCGGTGCTATATACCGGGCATGTAAAGGAAAGTGTATCAAGTATCGGTGTATCGGTGCTATACACTGGCATGTAGTCGAAGAGTATCAAGTATCCGTGTGTTGGTGCTATTCACAGGCATGTAAAGGAAGATGTATCAAGTATCGGTGTATCGATGCTATACACCGGGCATGTAAAGGAGGGTGTATCAAGATATCGGTGTATCGGTGCTATACACCGGGCATGTAAAGGAAGGTGTATCAAGGTATCGGTGTATCGGTGCTATATACCGGGCATGTAAAGGAAGGTGTATCAAGTATCCCTGTATCGGTGCTATTCACAGGCATGTAAAGGAAGATGTATCAAGTATCGGTGTATCAATGCTATACACCAGGCATGTAAAGGAAGGTGTATCAAGATATCGGTGTATCGGTGCTATACACCGGGCATGTAAAGGACGGTGTATCAAGATATCGGTGTATCGGTGCTATACACCGGCATGTAAAGGAAGGTGTAACCAAGTATCCGTGTATCGGTGGTATACACAGGACATGTAAAGGAAGGGTATCAAGTATCCGTGTATCGGTGCTATGCACCGCGCATGTAAAGGAAGGTGTATCAAGTTATCGGTGTATCGGTGCTATACACCGGGCATGTACAGGAAGGTGTATCTAGTATCCCTGTATCGGTGCTGTAAGCCGGGCATGTAAAGGAAGGTGTATCAAGTATCGGTGTATCGGTGCTATACACCGGGCATGTAAAGGAAGGTGCATCAAGTATCGGTGCTATACGCCGGACATGTAAAGGAAGATGTATCAAGTATCGGTGTATCGGTGCTATACACCGGGCATGTAAAGGAAGGTGTATCAAGTATCCGTGTATCGGTGGTATACACAGGACATGTAAAGGAAGGGTATCAAATATCCGTGTATAGGTGGTATACACAGGACATGTAAAGGAAGGGTATCAAGTATCCGTGTATCGGTGCTATACACCGGGCATGTAAAGGAAGGGTATCAAGTATCGGTGTATCGGTGCTATGCACCGGGCATGTAAAGGAAGGTGTATCAAGTATCCCTGTATCGGTGCTATACACCGGCATGTAAAGGAAGGTATATCAAATATCCCTGTATCGGTGCTATACACCGGCATGTAAAGGAAGGTGTATCAAGTATCCCTGTATAGGTGATATATACCGGGCATGTAAAGGAAGGTGCATCAAGTATCCCTGTATCGGTGCTATACACCGGCATGTAGAGGAAGGTGTATCAAGTATCCCTGTATCGGTGCTATACACCGGCATGTAGAGGAAGGTGTATCAAGTATCCCTGTATAGGTGATATATACCGGGCATGTAAAGGAAGGTGCATCAAGTATCCCTGTATCGGTGCTATACACCGGCATGTAGAGGAAGGTGTATCAAGTATCCCTGTATCGGTGCTATACACCGGGCATGCAAAGGAAGGTACATCAAGTATCCCTGTATCGGTGCTATACACCGGTATGTAAGGGAAGGTGTATCAAGTAGCCGTGTATCGGTGCTATACACCGGCATTTAAAGGAAGGTGTATCAAGTATCCGTGTATCGGTGCTATACACCGGGCATGTAAAGGAAGGTGTATCAAGTATCCGTGTATCGGTACTATACACTGGCATGTAAAGGAAGGTGTATCAAGTATCCCTGTATCGGTGCTATACACCGGCATGTAAAAGAATGTGTATCAAGTATCCCTGTATCGGTGCTATACACCGGCATGTAAAGGAAGGTGTATCAAGTATCCCTGTATCGGTGCTATACACCGGGCATGTAAAGGAAGGTGTATCAAGTATCCGTGTATCGGTGCTATACACCGGGCATGTAAAGGAATATGTATCAAGTATCCCTGTGTCGGTGCTATACGTCGGGCATGTAAAGGGAGGTATATCAAGTATCGGTGATACACGCCGGGCATGTAAAAGAAGAGGTATCAAGTACCCCTGTATCGGTGCTATACACCGGGAATGTCGTGGAAAGGTATCAAGTATCCGTGTATCGGTGCTATATACCGGGCATGTAAAGGAATATGTATCAAGTATCCCTGTATAGGTGCGATACACCTGACATATAACGGAAGGTATATCAAGTATCCCTGTATCGGTGCTATACACCGGGCATGTAGTGGAAGAGTATCAAGTGTCCGTGTATCGGTGCTATGCACCGGGCATTTTATGAAGGTGTATCAAGTATCCATGTATCGGTGCTATACACCGGGCATGTAAAGGAAGGTGTATCAAGTATGCCTGTATCGGTGCTATACACCGGGCATGTAAAGGAAGGTGAATCAAGTATCCCTGTATCGGTGCTATTCACCGGGCATGTAAAGGAAGGTGAATCAAGTATCCCAGTATCGGTGATATTCACCGGGCATGTAGTGGAAGGGTATCAAGTATCCATGTATCGGTGCTATACACCGGGCATGTAAAGGAAGGTGTATCGAGTATCGGTGTATCGGTGCTATACACCGGGCATGTAAAGGAAGGTGTATCGAGTATCGGTGTATCGATGCTATACACCAGGCATGTAAAGGAAGTTGTATCGAGTATCGGTGTATCGGTGCTATACACCAGGCATGTAATGGAAGATGTATCAAGTATCGGTGTATCGGTGCTATGCACCAGGCATGTAAAGGAAGATGTATCAAGTATCGGTGTATCGGTGATATACACCAGGCATGTAAAGGTAGATGTATCAAGATATCCGTGTATCGGTGCTATATACCGGGCATGTAAAGGAAGGTGTATCAAGATATCGGTGTATCGGTGCTATATACCGGGCATGTAAAGGAAAGTGTATCAAGTATCGGTGTATCGGTGCTATACACTGGCATGTAGTCGAAGAGTATCAAGTATCCGTGTGTTGGTGCTATTCACAAGCATGTAAAGGAAGATGTATCAAGTATCGGTGTATCGATGCTATACACCGGGCATGTAAAGGAAGGTGTATCAAGATATCGGTGTATCGGTGCTATACACCGGGCATGTAAAGGAAGGTGTATCAAGATATCGGTGTATCGGTGCTATATACCGGGCATGTAAAGGATGGTGTATCAAGTATCCCTGTATCGGTGCTATTCACAGGCATGTAAAGGAAGATGTATCAAGTATCGGTGTATCGATGCTATACACCGGGCATGTAAAGGAAGGTGTATCAAGATATCGGTGTATCGGTGCTATACACCGGGCATGTAAAGGACGGTGTATCAAGATATCGGTGTATCGGTGCTATACACCGGCATGTAAAGGAAGGTGTAACCAAGTATCCGTGTATCGGTGGTATACACAGGACATGTAAAGGAAGGGTATCAAGTATCCGTGTATCGGTGCTATGCACCGCGCATGTAAAGCAAGGTGTATCAAGTTATCGGTGTATCGGTGCTATACACCGGGCATGTAAAGGAAGGTGTATCTAGTATCCTGTATCGGTGCTGTAAGCCGGGCATGTAAAGGAAGGTGTATCAAGTATCGGTGTATCGGTGCTATACACCGGGCATGTAAAGGAAGGTGCATCAAGTATCGGTGCTATACGCCGGACATGTAAAGGAATATGTATCAAGTATCGGTGTATCGGTGCTATACTCTGGGCATGTAAAGAAAGGTGTATCAAGTATCGGTGTATCGGTGCTATACACCGGGCATGTAAAGGAAGGGTATCAAATATCCGTGTATAGGTGGTATACACAGGACATGTAAAGGAAGGGTATCAAGTATCGGTGTATCGGTGCTATGCACCGGGCATGTAAAGGAAGGTGTATCAAGTATCCCTGTATCGGTGCTATACACCGGCATGTAAAGGAAGGTATATCAAGTATCCCTGTATCGGTGCTATACACCGGCATGTAAAGGAAGGTGTATCAAGTATCCCTGTATCGGTGATATATACCGGGCATGTAAAGGAAGGTGCATCAAGTATCCCTGTATCGGTGCTATACACCGGCATGTAGAGGAAGGTGTATCAAGTATCCCTGTATCGGTGCTATACACCGGCATGTAGAGGAAGGTGTATCAAGTATCCCTGTATCGGTGCTATACACCGGCATGTAGAGGAAGGTGTATCATGTATCCCTGTATCGGTGCTATACACCGACATGTAGAGGAAGGTGTATCAAGTATCCCTGTATCGGTGCTATACGCCGGCATGTAAAGGAAGGTGTATCAAGTATCCCTGTATCGGTGCTATACACTGGCATGTAGAGGAAGGTGTATCAAGTATCCGTGTATCGGTGCTATACACTGGCATGTAAAGGAAGGTGTATCAAGTATCCCTGTATCGGTGCTATACACCGGCATGTAAAGGAATGTGTATCAAGTATCCCTGTATCGGTGCTATACACCGGCATGTAAAGGAAGGTGTATCAAGTATCCCTGTATCGGTGCTATACACCGGGCATGTAAAGGAAGGTGTATCAAGTATCCGTGTATCGGTGCTATACACCGGGCATGTAAAGGAATATGTATCAAGTATCCCTGTGTCGGTGCTATACGTCGGGCATGTAAAGGGAGGTATATCAAGTATCGGTGATACACGCCGGGCATGTAAAAGAAGAGGTATCAAGTACCCCTGTATCGGTGCTATGCACCGGGCATGTCGTGGAAAGGTATCAAGTATCCGTGTATCGGTGCTATATACCGGGCATGTAAAGGAATATGTATCAAGTATCCCTGTATAGGTGCGATACACCTGACATGTAACGGAAGGTATATCAAGTATCCCTGTATCGGTGCTATACACCGGGCATGTAGTGGAAGGGTATCAAGTGTCCGTGTATCGGTGCTATACATCGGGCATGTAAAGGAAGGTGTATCAAGTATCCGTGTATCGGTGCTATACACCGGGCATTTTATGAAGGTGTATCAAGTATCCATGTATCGGTGCTATACACCGGGCATGTAAAGGAAGGTGTATCAAGTATGCCTGTATCGGTGCTATACACCGGGCATGTAAAGGAAAGTGAATCAAGTATCCCTGTATCGGTGCTATTCACCGGGCATGTAAAGGAAGGTGAATCAAGTATCCCAGTATCGGTGATATTCACCGGGCATGTAGTGGAAGGGTATCAAGTATCCATGTATCGGTGCTATGCATCGGGCATGTAAAGGAAGGTGTATCAAGTATCGGTGTATCGGTGCTATACACCGGGCATGTAAAGGAAGGTGTATCGAGTATCCCTGTATCGGTGCTATACACCGGGCATGTAAAGGAAGGTGTATCGAGTATCGGTGTATCGATGCTATACACCAGGCATGTAAAGGAAGTTGTATCGAGTATCGGTGTATCGGTGCTACGCACCAGGCATGTAAAGGAAGATGTATCAAGTATCGGTGTATCGGTGATATACACCAGGCATGTAAAGGAAGATTTATCAAGATATCCGTGTATCGGTGCTATATACCGGGCATGTAAAGGAAGGTATATCAAGATATCGGTGTATCGGTGCTATATACCGGTCATGTAAAGGAAAGTGTATCAAGTATCGGTGTATCGGTGCTATACACTGGCATGTAGTCGAAGAGTATCAAGTATCCGTGTGTTGGTGCTATTCACAAGCATGTAAAGGAAGATGTATCAAGTATCGGTGTATCGATGCTATACACCGGGCATGTAAAGGAAGGTGTATCAAGATATCGGTGTATCGGTGCTATACACCGGGCATGTAAAGGAAGGTGTATCAAGATATCGGTGTATCGGTGCTATATACCGGGCATGTAAAGGAAGGTGTAACAAGTATCCCTGTATCGGTGCTATTCACAGGCATGTAAAGGAAGATGTATCAAGTATCGGTGTATCGATGCTATACACCGGGCATGTAAAGGAAGGTGTATCAAGATATCGGTGTATCGGTGCTATACACCGGCATGTAAAGGAAGATGTAACCAAGTATCCGTGTATCGGTGGTATACACAGGACATGTAAAGGAAGGGTATCAAGTATCCGTGTATCGGTGCTATGCACCGCGCATGTAAAGCAAGGTGTATCAAGTTATCGGTGTATCGGTGCTATACACCGGGCATGTAAAGGAAGGTGTATCTAGTATCCTGTATCGGTGCTGTAAGCCGGGCATGTAAAGGAAGGTGTATCAAGTATCGGTGTATCGGTGCTATACACCGTGCATGTAAAGGAAGGTGCATCAAGTATCGGTGCTATACGCCGGACATGTAAAGGAAGATGTATCAAGTATCGGTGTATCGGTGCTATACTCCGGGCATGTAAAGGAAGGTGTATCAAGTATCGGTGTATCGGTGCTATACACCGGGCATGTAAAGGAAGGGTATCAAATATCCGTGTATAGGTGGTATACACAGGACATGTAAAGGAAGGGTATCAAGTATCGGTGTATCGGTGCTATGCACCGGGCATGTAAAGGAATGTGTATCGAGTATCGGTGTATCGGTGCTATACACCGGCATGTAAAGGAAGGTGTAATCAACTATCCCTGTATCGGTGATATATACCGGGCATGTAAAGGAAGGTGCATCAAGTATCCCTGTATCGGTGCTATACACCGGCATGTAGAGGAAGGTGTATCAAGTATCCCTGTATCGGTGCTATACACCGGCATGTAGAGGAAGGTGTATCAAGTATCCCTGTATCGGTGCTATACACCGGCATGTAGAGGAAGGTGTATCATGTATCCCTGTATCGGTGCTATACACCGACATGTAGAGGAAGGTGTATCAAGTATCCCTGTATCGGTGCTATACGCCGGCATGTAAAGGAAGGTGTATCAAGTATCCCTGTATCGGTGCTATACACTGGCATGTAGAGGAAGGTGTATCAAGTATCCCTGTATCGGTGCTATACACCGGCATGTAAAGGAAGGTGTATCATGTATCCCTGTATCGGTGCTATACACCGGCATGTAGAGGAAGGTGTATCAAGTATCCCTGTATCGGTGCTATACGCCGGGCATGTAAAGGGAGGTGTATCAAGTATCGGTGATACAGGCCGGACATGTAAAGGAAGGTGCATCAAGTATCGCTGTATCGGTGGTATACACCGGGCATGTAAAGTAAAGTGTATCAAGTATCGGTGTATCGGTGCTATACGCCGGGCATGTAAAGGAAGGTGTATCAAGTATCCCTGTATTGGTGCTATACACCGGGCATGCAAAGGAAGGTACATCAAGTATGCCTGTATCGGTGCTATACACCGGGCATGTAAAGGAAGGTATATCAAGTATCCGTGTATCGGTGCTATACACGGGCATGCAAAGGAAGGTGCATCAAGTATCCCTGTATCGGTGATATACACCGGGCATGTAAAGGAAGGTGTATCAAGTATCCCTGTATCGGTGCTTTATACCGGGCATGTAAAGGAAGGTGTATCAAGTATCGGTGTATCGGTGCTTTATACCTGTCATGTAAAGGAGGGTGTATCAAGTATCCCTGTATCGGTGCTTTATACCGGGCATGTAAAGGAAGGTGTATCAAGTATCGGTGTATCGGTGCTATACACCGGGCATGTAAAGGAAGGTGTATCAAGTATCCGTGTATCGGTGCTATACGCCGGGCATGTAAAGGGAGGTGTATCAAGTATCGGTGTATCGGTGCTATACACAGGGCATGTAAAGGACGGGTATCAAGTATCCCTGTATTGGTGCTATACGCCGGACATGTAAAGGGAGGTGTATCAAGTATCGGTTTATCGGTGCTATACACCGGGCATGTAGTGTAAAGGTATCAAGTGTCCGTGTATCGGTGCTATACATCGGGCATGTAAAGGAAGGTGTATCAAATATCGGTGTATCGGTGCTATACACCGGGCATTTTATGAATTTGTATCAAGTATCCCTGTATCGGTGCTATACACCGGGCATGTAAAGGAAGGCGTATCAAGTATCCCTGTATCGGTGCTATACACCGGGCATGTAAAGGAAGGTGTATCAAGATATCGGTGTATCGGTGCTATACACCGGGCATGTAAAGGAAGGTGTATCGAGTATCGGTGTATCGGTGCTATACACCGGCATGTAAAGGAAGGTGTAATCAAGTATCCGTGTATCGGTGGTATACACAGGACATGTAAAGGAAAGGTATCAAGTATCCGTGTATCGGTGCTATACACCGCGCATGTAAAGGATGGTGTATCAAGATATCGGTGTATCGGTGCTATACACCGGGCATGTAAAGGAAGATGCATCAAGTATCGGAGCTATACTCCGGGCATGTAAAGGAAGGTGTATCAAATATCGGTGTATCGGTGCTATACACCGGGCATGTAAAGGAAGGGGTATCAAGTGTCCGTGTATCAGTGCTATACACCATGCATGAAAAGGAAGGTGTATCAAGTATCGGTGTATCGGTGCTATACACCGGGCAGGTAAAGGAAGGTGTATCAAGTATCCGTGTATCGGTGGTATACACAGGACATGTAAAGGAAGGGTATCAAATATCCGTGTATAGGTGGTATACACAGGACTTGTAAAGGAAGGGTATCAAGTATCCGTGTATCGGTGCTATACACCGGGCATGTAAAGGAAGGGTATCAAGTATCGGTATATCGGTGCTATGCACCGGGCATGTAAAGGAAGGTGTATCATGTATCCCTGTATCGGTGCTATACACCGGCATGTAAAGGAAGGTATATCAAGTATCCCTGTATCGGTGCTATACACCGGCATGTAGAGGAAGGTGTATCAAGTATCCCTGTATAGGTTCTATACACCTGACATGTAAAAGAAGGTATATCAAGTATCCCTGTATCGGTGCTATACACCGGGCATGTAGTGGAAGGGTATCAAGTGTCCGTGTATCAGTGCTATACATCGGGCATGTAAAGGAAGGTGTATCAAGTATCGGTGTATCGGTGCTATGCACCGGGCATTTTATGAAGGTGTATCAAGTATCCATGTATCGGTGCTATACACCGGGCATGTAAAGGAAGGTATATCAAGTATCCGTGTATCGGTGCTATACGCCGGACGTGTAAAGGGAGGTGTATCAAGTATCCGTGTATCGGTGCTATACACCGGCATGTAAAGGACGGTGAATCAAGTATCGCTGTATCGGTGCTATACACCGGGCATGTAAGGGAAGATTTATCAAGTATCGGCGTATCGGTGCTATACACCGGGCATGTAAGGGAAGGTGTATCAAGTATCGCTGTATCGGTGCTATACACCGGGCATGTAAAGGAAAGTGAATCAAGTATCCCTGTATCGGTGCTATACACCGGGCATGTAAAGAAAGGTGAATCAAGTATCCCTGTTTCGGTGCTATTCACCGGGCATGTAAAGGAAGGTGAATCAAGTATCCCTGTATCGGTGCTATTCACCGGGCATGTAAGGGAAGGTGTATCAAGTATCGCTGTATCGGTGCTATACACCGGGCATGTAAAGGAAGGTGAATCAAGTATCCCTGTATCGGTGCTATTCACCGGGCATGTAAAGGAAGGTGAATCAAGTATCCCTGTATCGGTGCTATACAACAGGCATGTAGAGGAAGGTGTATCAAGTATCCCTGTATCGGTGCTATACACCGGGCATGTAGTGGAAGGGTATCAAGTGTCCGTGTATCGGTGCTATACATCGGGCATGTAAAGGAAGGTGTATCAAGTATCGGTGTATCGGTGCAATACACCGGGCATTTTATGAAGGTGTATCAAGTATCCCTGTATCGGTGATATACACTGGGCATCTACAGGAAGGTGTATCAAATATCCCTGTATCGGTGCTATACACCGGGCATGTAAAGGAAGGTACATCAAGTATGCCTGTATCGGTGCTATACACCGGACATGTATTGGAAGGGTATCAAGTGTCCGTGTATCGGTGCTATACATCGGGCATGTAAAGGAAGGTGAATCAAGTATCTCTGTATCGGTGCTATACACCGGGCATGTAAGGGAAGGTGTATCAAGTATCGCTGTATCGGTGCTATACACCGGGCATGTAAAGGAAGGTATATCAAGTATCAGTGTATCGGTGCTATACACCTGACATGTAAAGGAAGGTATATCAAGTATCCCTGTATCGGTGCTATACACCGGACATGTAGTGGAAGGGTATCAAGTGTCCGTGTATCGGTGCTATACATCGGGCATGTAAAGGAAGGTGAACCAAGTATCTCTGTATCGGTGCTATACACCGGGCATGTAAGGGAAGGTGTATCAAGTATCCCTGTATCGGTGCTATACACCAGACATGTAAAGGAAGGTGTATCAGGTATGCCTGTATCGGTGCTATACGCTGGGCATGTAAAAGAAGGTGTATCAAGTACCCATATATCGGTGCTATACACCGGGCATGTAAAGGAAGGTGCATCAAGCATGCCTGTATCGGTGCTATTCACCGGGCATGTAAAAGAAGGTGTATCAAGTATCGGTATATCGATGTTATACACCGGGCATGTAAAGGAAGGTGTATCAATATAACGGTGTATCGGTGCTATACACAGGGCATGTAAAGGAAGGTGTATCAGGTATCCCTGTATCGGTGCTGTAAGCCGGGCAGGTAAAGGAAGGTGTATCAAGTATCGGTGTATCGGTGCTATACACCGGTCATGTAAAGGAAGGTGTATCAAGTATCGGTGTATCGGTGCTATACACCGGGCATGTAAAGGAAGGTGTATCGAGTATCGGTGTATCGGTGCTATACACCGGCATGTAAAGGCAGGTGTATCAAGTATCCGTGTATCGGTGGTATACACAGGACATGTAAAGGAAGGGTATCAAGTATCCGTGTATCGGTGCTATACACCGGGCATGTAAAGGAAGGTGTATCAAGATATCGGTGTATCGGTGCTATACACCAGGCATGTAAAGGAAGGTGTATCGAGTATCGTTGCATCGGTAATATACACCGGCATGTAAAGGAAGGTGAATCAAGTATCCGTGTATTGTGGTGGTATACACAGGACATGTAAAGGAAGGGTATCAAGTATCCGTGTATCGGTGCTATATACCGGGCATGTAAAGGAAGATGTATCAAGTATCCCAGTATCGATGCTATACACTGGACGTGTAAAGGAAGGTGTATCAGGTATGCCTGTATCGGTGCTATACGCCGGGCATGTAAAAGAATATGTATCAAGTACCCATGTATCGGTGCTATACACCGGGCATGTAAAGGAAGATGTATCAAGTATCCCTGTATCGGTGCTATACACCGGGCATGCAAAGGAAGGTGCATCAAGTATCCCTGTATCGGTGCTATACACCGGCATGTAAAGGAAAGTATATCAAGTATCCGTGTATCGGTGGTATACATAGGACATGTAAAGGAAGGTGTATCAAGTATCCGTGTATCGGTGCTATATACCGGGCATGTAAAGGAAGGTGCCTCAAGTATCCATGTATCGGTACTATACAGCGGTCATGTAAAGGAAGGTATATCAAGTATCCCTGTATCGGTGCTATACACCGGGCATGTAAAGGAAGGTGTATCAGGTATGCCTGTATCGGTGCTATACACCGGGCATGTAAAGGAAGGTGTATCAAGTATCCCTGTATCGGTGCTATACACCGGGCATGTAAAGGAAGGTATATCAAGTATCACTGTATCGGTGCTATACACCGGGCATGTAAAGGGAGGTGTATCAAGTATCCCAGTATCGGTGATATACACCGGGCATGTAGTGGAAGGGTATCAAGTATCCATTTATCGGTGCTACACACCGGGCATGTAGTGGAAGGGTATCAATTATCCATGTATCGGTGCTATACACCGGCATGTAAAGGAAGGTGTATCAAGTATCCCTGTATCGGTGCAATACACCGGGCATGTAGTGGAAGGGTATCAAGTATCCATGTATCGGTGATATACACCGGCATGTAAAGGAAGGTGTATCAAGTATCCCTGTATCGGTGCTATACAGCGGGCATGTAGTGGAAGAGTATCAAGTATCCATGTATCGGTGCTATACACCGGGCATGTAGTGGAAGGGTATCAAGTATCCATGTATCGGTGCTATGCACCGTGCATGTAGTGGAAGAGTATCAAGTATCCATGTATCGGTGCTATACACCGGCATGTAAAGGAAGGTGTATCAAGTATCCCTGTATCGGTGCTATACACCGGGCATGTAGTGGAAGGGTATCAAGTATCCATGTATCGGTGCTATACACCGAGCATGTAGTGGAAGGGTATCATGTGTCCGTGTATCGCTGCTGTAAGCCGGGCATGTAAAGGAAGGTGTATCAAGTATCCCTGTATCGGTGCTATACACCGGGCATGTAAAGGAATGTGTATCAGGTATCCCTGTATCGGTGCTATACACCGGGCATGTAGTGGAAGGGTATCAAGTATCCATGTATCGGTGATATACACCGGCATGTAAAGGAAGGTGTATCAAGTATTCCTGTATCGTTGCTATACACCGGGCATGTAGTGGAAGAGTATCAAGTATCCCTGTATCGGTGCTATACACCGGGCATGTAGTGGAAGGGTATCAAGTATCCATGTATCGGTGCTATACACCGGCATGTAAAGGAAGGTGTAACACGTATCCCTGTATCGGTGCTATACACCGAGCATGTAGTGGAAGGGTATCAAGTGTCCGTGTATCGGTGCTGTAAGCCGGGCATGTAAAGGAAGGTATATCAAGTATCCCTGTATCGGTGCTATACACCGGGCATGTAAAGGAAGGTGTATCAGGTATCCATGTATCGGTGGTATACACCGGACATGTAAAGGAAGATGTATCAAGTATCCCTGTATCGGTGCTATACACCGGCATGTAAAGGCAGGTGTATCAAATATCCGTGTATCGGTTGTATACACAGGACATGTAAAGGAAGGTGTATCAAGTATCGGTGTATCGGTGCTATACACCGGGCATGTAAAGGAAGGTGTATCAGGTATCGCTGTATCGGTGCTGTAAGCCGGGCATGTAAAGGAAGGTGTATCCAGTATCGGTGCTATACACCGGGCATGTAGTGGAAGGGTATCAAGTGTCCGTGTATCGGTGCTATACACCGGGCAATTTATGAAGGTGTATCAATTATCCCTGTATCGGTGCTATACAACGGGCATGTAAAGAAAGGTGTATCAAGTATCCCTGTATCGGTGCTATACACCGGGCATGTAAAGGAAGGTGTATCAAGTATGCCTGTATCGGTGCTATACACCGGGCATGTAAAGGAAGGTATATCAAGTATCCCTGTATCGGTGCTATTCACCGGGCATGTAAAGGAAGGTGTATCAAGTAACCCTGTATCGGTGCTATACACCGGGCATGCACAGGAAGGTGCATCAAGTATCCCTGTATCGGTGTTATACACCGGGCATGTAAAGGAAGGTATATCAAGTATCCCTGTATCGGTGCTATACACCGGGCATGTAAAGGGAGGTGTATCAAGTATCCCAGTATCGGTGATATACACCGGGCATGTAGTGGAAGGGTATCAAGTATCCATGTATCGGTGCTATACACCGGGCATGTAGTGGAAGGGTATCAAGTATCCATGTATCGGTGCTATGCACCGGCATGTAAAGGAAGGTGTATCAAGTATCCCTGTATCGGTGCTATACACCGGGCATGTAGTGGAAGGGTATCAAGTATCCATGTATCGGTGATATACACCGGGCATGTAGTGGAAGGGTATCAAGTATCCATGTATCGGTGCTATGCACCGGGCATGTAGTGGAAGGGTATCAAGTATCCATGTATCGGTGCTATACACCGGCATGTAAAGGAAGGTGTATCAAGTATCCCTCTATCGGTGCTATACACCGGGCATGTAGTGGAAGGGTATCAAGTATCCATGTATCGGTGCTATACACCGGCATGTAAAGGAAGGTGTATCAGGTATCCCTGTATCGGTGCTATACACCGGCATGTAAAGGAAGGTGTAACAAGTATCCCTGTATCGGTGCTATTCATCGGGCATGTAAAGGAAGGTGAATCAGGTATCCCTGTATCGGTGCTGTTCACCGGGCATGTAAAAGAAGGTGTATCAAGTACCCCTGGATCGGTGCTATACACTGGGCATGTAGTGGAAGGGTATCAAGTATCCGTGTATCGGTGCTATATAGGGGCATGTAGTGGAAGGGTATCAAGTATCCCTGTATCGGTGCTATACACCGGGCATGTAGTGGAAGGGTATCAAGTATCCGTGTATCGGTGCTATATACCGGGCATGTAAAGGAAGGTATATCCAGTATCGGTGCTATACACCGGGCATGTAGTGGAAGGGTATCAAGTGTCCGTGTATCGGTGCTATACACCGGGCAATTTATGAAGGTGTATCAAGTATCCCTGTATCGGTGCTATACAACTGGCATGTAGAGGAAGGTGTATCAGGTATGCCTGTATCGGTGCTATACACCCGGCATGTAAAGAAAGGTGTATTAAGTATCCCTGTATCGGTGCTATACACCGGGCATGTAAAGGAAGGTGAATCAAGTATCCCTGTATCGGTGCTATTCACCGGGCATGTAAAGGAAGGTGTATCAAGTATCCCTGTATCGGTGCTATACACCGGGCATGTAGTGGAAGGGTATCAAGTATCCATGTATCGGTGCTATACACCGGCATGTAAAGGAAGGTGTATCAAGTATCCCTGTATCGGTGCTATACACCGGGCATGTAGTGGAAGAGTATCAAATATCCGTGTATCGGTGCTATACACCGGGCATGTAAAGGAAGGTGTATCAAGTATCCCTGTATCGGTGCTATACACCGGGCATGTAAAGGAAGGTGTATCAAGTATCCGTGTATCGGTGCTATACACCGGGCATGTAAAGGAAGATGTATCAAGTATCCCTGTATCGGTGCAATACACCGGACATGTACAGGGAGGTATATCAAGTATCCCTGTATCGGTGCTATTCACCGGGCATGTAGTGGAAGAGTATCAAGTATCCGTGTATAGGTGCTATACATCGGGCATTTAAAGGAAGGTGTATCAATTATCGGTGTATCGGTGCTATGCACTGGGCATGTAAAAGATGGTGCATCAAGTACCCCTGTATCGGTGCTATACACCGGGCATGTAAAGGAAGGTGGATCAGGTATGCCTGTATCGGTGCTATTCACCGGGCATGTAAAGGAAGGTGTATCAAGTATCCCTGTATCGGTGCTATACACCGGGCATGTAGTGGAAGGGTATCAAGTATCTTTGTATCGGTGCTATACACCGGGCATGTAAAGGAAGGTGTATCAAGTATCGGTGTATCGGTGCTATACACCGGGCATATAAAGGAAGTTGGGGTTTCCTGAATTAGCTCGTCTTCTGTATCCTGCACTATCCTACAAAACTAAAATGGCTTAAAATATATCTGGAGGCATCACCCCGATTAACCCGGACACTGAACATGTACGGAACATGTACGGAACATGTAGCGCTAATTATCAACACAGTGGTTCGTGTGTGTGGTCACAGTGAGCGGACCTGGTAACATATTCCAGGGATCACGAGTTCGACCCTTCACTCTAGCATATTAACCGGACCAATCTTCAGACTATACTTTAGAGCCTCTTTGTCCGTTTATTTAGAATGCGTTGCACACCGAGATATTTATTCTAAGAAGTTGCTTATCAGAAATAACTGCAATATATTTCCATTTTGAAAAACAATATTCAGATTTAAGATTGTGTTTTATGAAATTACTACAGTTTAACCCAAGTGTTAATGTGTAAATTAACTATTGTTTTATTGAGCCATCTTAAGAAACAAAAACATAAACATTAAATCGAGGTGTCTACAGTTATGTGCGTAAACGAATGGATGGAGTGGGACTGTCTCCACAGTCTGCAATATTCTCAAAAACATTCCTGACTTACTTCAGTAAGCGTCGCTCATGTGGTCAACCAGAATACCTTTAAATAGTCGCAATCCATGACACACACAATGACAGCCCGCCCCCTGTGTCCTCAACCACAACACTGACGGCTATTATTGTTTATTTTAGCTAACCAGAGGAAAACGCGGTTGGTTAATTGGATAACCAATCGGATGACGTTTTCAGCGTTAACGTAACATATAGACGTTAATCGTTGCAGTTGTCAGGTTAGATTGATTATTCAAGAAATGAAGCATGAAACAATACGTTATATGATGGATCTGTATAGAACAGACGTTATATACCCGCACATGACAGAATATAAATACAGATCGCATTGATTCAAGGCGAAAACAGTAACATGGTACAGTAACATGGTACAGACACTGTGAAACATGAACTACAAAATCATAATTGGATTGTTGTACGGGATAAATCTACATGTGTCGGGTCAAATTACCGGAGGTAAGTGCTAGAAGCCAAAGTGGCATCAAAGTATATCATCATGTATCATTGATTATCTATATCATCATGTATCATTGATTACCTATATCATCATGTATCATTGATTACCTATATCATCATGTATCATTGATTACCTATATCATCATGTATCGTATCGTTGATTACCTCTATCATCATGTATCGTATCATTGATTACCTCTATCATCATGTATCGTATCATTGATTACCTCTATCATCATGTATCGTATCATTGATTACCTATATCATCATGTATCGTATCATTGATTACCTATATCATCATGTATCGTATCATTGATTACCTATATCATCATGTATAGTATCGTTGATTACCTATATCATCATGTATCGTATCATTGATTACCTCTATCATCATGTATCGTATCATTGATTACCTATATCATCATGTATCGTATCATTGATTACCTCTATCATCATGTATCATTGATTACCTCTATCATCATGTATCGTATCATTGATTACCTATATCATCATGTATAGTATCGTTGATTACCTATATCATCATGTATCGTATCATTGATTACCTCTATCATCATGTATCGTATCATTGATTACCTATATCATCATGTATCGTATCATTGATTACCTCTATCATCATGTATCATTGATTACCTCTATCATCATGTATCGTATCATTGATTACCTATATCATCATGTATAGTATCGTTGATTACCTATATCATCATGTATCGTATCATTGATTACCTCTATCATCATGTATCGTATCATTGATTACCTATATCATCATGTATCGTATCATTGATTACCTCTATCATCATGTATCATTGATTACCTCTATCATCATGTATCGTATCATTGATTACCTATATCATCATGTATAGTATCGTTGATTACCTATATCATCATGTATCGTATCATTGATTACCTCTATCATCATGTATCGTATCATTGATTACCTCTATCATCATGTATCATTGATTACCTCTATCATCATGTATCATTGATTACCTCTATCATCATGTATCTGATACCTTATCATCATGTATCATGATTACCTTATCATCATGTATCATTGATTACCTATATCATCATGTATCATTGATTACCTCTATCATCATGATCAACCACAATGTATCATTGATTACCTCTATCATCATGTATCATTGATTACCTCTATCATCATGTATCGTTGATTACCTCTATCATCATGAATCGTATCATTGATTACCTCTATCATCATGTATCATTGATTACCTATATCATCATGTATCGTTGATTACCTCTATCATCATGAATCGTATCATTGATTACCTATATCATCATGTATCGTTGATTACCTCTATCATCATGAATCGTATCATTGATTACCTATATCATCATGTATCGTTGATTACCTCTATCATCATGAATCGTATCATTGATTACCTCTATCATCATGTATCATTGATTACCTATATCATCATGTATCGTTGATTACCTCTATCATCATGATCGTATCATTGATTACCTCTATCATCATGTATCATTGATTACCTATATCATCATGTATCGTTGATTACCTCTATCATCATGAATCGTATCATTGATTACCTCTATCATCATGTATCATTGATTACCTATATCATCATGTATCGTTGATTACCTCTATCATCATGTATCGTTGATTACCTATATCATCATGTATCATTGATTACCTATATCATCATGTATCGTTGATTACCTCTATCATCATGAATCGTATCATTGATTACCTCTATCATCATGTATCGTTGATTACCTATATCATCATGTATCGTTGATTACCTATATCATCATGTATCGTTGATTACCTCTATCATCATGAATCGTATCATTGATTACCTCTATCATCATGTATCGTTGATTACCTATATCATCATGTATCGTTGATTACCTATATCATCATGTATCGTTGATTACCTCTATCATCATGAATCGTATCATTGATTACCTCTATCATCATGTATCATTGATTACCTATATCATCATGTATCATTGATTACCTCTATCATCATGTATCATTGATTACCTCTATCATCATGTATCATTGATTACCTCTATCATCATGTATCATTGATTACCTCTATCATCATGTATCATTGATTACCTCTATCATCATGTATCGTTGATTACCTCTATCATCATGAATCGTATCATTGATTACCTCTATCATCATGTATCATTGATTACCTCTATCATCATGTATCGTTGATTACCTCTATCATCATGTATCGTTGATTACCTCTATCATCATGTATCGTTGATTACCTCTATCATCATGAATCGTATCATTGATTACCTCTATCATCATGTATCATTGATTACCTCTATCATCATGTATCATTGATTACCTCTATCATCATGTATCGTTGATTACCTATATCATCATGTATCATTGATTACCTCTATCATCATGTATCGTATCATTGATTACCTCTATCATCATGTATCATTGATTACCTATATCATCATGTATCGTATCATTGATTACCTCTATCATCATGTATCATTGATTACCTATATCATCATGTATCGTATCATTGATTACCTCTATCATCATGTATCATTGATTACCTATATCATCATGTATCGTATCATTGATTACCTCTATCATCATGTATCATTGATTACCTATATCATCATGTATCGTATCATTGATTACCTCTATCATCATGTATCATTGATTACCTATATCATCATGTATCGTATCATTGATTACCTCTATCATCATGTATCATTGATTACCTATATCATCATGTATCGTATCATTGATTACCTCTATCATCATGTATCATTGATTACCTATATCATCATGTATCGTATCATTGATTACCTCTATCATCATGTATCATTGATTACCTATATCATCATGTATCGTATCATTGATTACCTCTATCATCATGTATCATTGATTACCTATATCATCATGTATCGTATCATTGATTACCTCTATCAGCATGTATCGTATCGTTGATTACCTCTATCATCATGTATCATTGATTACCTATATCATCATGTATCGTATCATTGATTACCTCTATCATCATGTATCGTATGATAGATTACCTCTATCATCATGTATCGTATCATTGATTACCTCTATCATCATGTATCGTATCATTGATTACCTCTATCATCATGTATCGTATCATTGATTACCTCTATCATCATGTATCGTATCATTGATTACCTCTATCATCATGTATCGTATCAGTGATAACCTATATCATCATGTATCGTTGATTACCTCTATCATCATGTATCGTTGAATACCTCTATCATCATGTATCGTTGAATACCTCTATCATCATGTATCGTTGAATACCTCTATCATCATGTATCGTTGAATACCTATATCATCATGTATCATTGAATACCTCTATCATCATGTATCATTGATTACCTCTATCATCATGTATCATTGAATACCTCTATCATCATGTATCGTTGAATACCTCTATCATCATGTATCGTTGAATACCTCTATCATCATGTATCGTTGAATACCTCTATCATCATGTATCGTTGAATACCTATATCATCATGTATCGTTGATTACCTCTATCATCATGTATCGTTGAATACCTCTATCATCATGTGTCGTTGAATACCTCTATCATCATGTATCGTTGAATACCTATATCATCATGTATCGTTGAATACCTATATCATCATGTATCATTGAATACCTCTATCATCATGTATCATTGATTACCTCTATCATCATGTATCGTTGAATACCTCTATCATCATGTATCATTGAATACCTATATCATCATGTATCATTGAATACCTCTATCATCATGTATCGTATCATTGATTACCTATATCATCATGTATCGTATCGTTGATTACCTCTATCATCATGTATCATTGATTACCTCTATCATCATGTATCGTATCATTGATTACCTATATCATCATGTATCGTATCATTGATTACCTCTATCATCATGTATCGTATCAGTGATTACCTCTATCATCATGTATCGTATCATTGATTACCTCTATCATCATGTATCGTATCAGTGATTACCTATATCATCATGTATCGTATCATTGATTACCTCTATCATCATGTATCGTATCATTGAATACCTATATCATCATGTATCATTGATTACCTCTATCATCATGTATCGTATCATTGATTACCTCTATCATCAGGTATCGTATCGTTGATTACCTCTATCATCATGTATCATTGATTACCTCTATCATCATGTATCGTATCATTGAATACCTATATCATCATGTATCATTGATTACCTCTATCATCATGTATCGTATCAGTGATTACCTCTATCATCATGTATCATTGATTACCTATATTATCATGTATCGTTGATTACCTCTATCATCATGTATCGTTGATTACCTATATCATCATGTATCGTATCATTGATTACCTCTATCATCAGGTATCGTATCCTTGATTAGCTATATCATCATGTATCGTATCAGTGATTACCTCTATCATCATGTATCATTGATTACCTATATCACCATGTATCGTTGATTACCTCTATCATCTTGTATCGTTGATTACCTATATCATCATGTATCGTATCATTGATTACCTCTATCATCATGTATCGTTGAATACCTCTATCATCATGTATCGTTGAATACCTCTATCATCATGTATCGTTGATTACCTATATCATCATGTATCGTATCATTGATTACCTATATCATCATGTATCGTATCATTGATTACCTCTATCATCATGTATCGTATCATTGATTACCTCTATCATCATGTATCATTGATTACCTATATCATCATGTATCGTATCATTGATTACCTATATCATCATGTATCGTATCATTGATTACCTCTATCATCATGTATCGTATCATTGATTACCTCTATCATCATGTATCATTGATTACATATATGATCATGTATCAGTGATTACCTCTATCATCATGTATCGTTGATTACCTATATCATCATGTATCATTGATTACCTCTATCATCATGTATCGTTGATTACCTATATCATCATGTATCGTATCATTGATTACCTCTATCATCATGTATCGTATCATTGATTACCTATATCATCATGTATCGTATCAGTGATTACCTCTATCATCATGTATCATTGATTACCTATATCATCATGTATCGTTGATTACCTCTATCATCATGTATCGTTGATTACCTATATCATCATGTATCGTATCATTGATTACCTCTATCATCATGTATCGTTGAATACCTCTATCATCATGTATCGTTGATTACCTATATCATCATGTATCGTATCATTGATTACCTATATCATCATGTATCGTATCATTGATTACCTCTATCATCATGTATCGTATCATTGATTACCTCTATCATCATGTATCATTGATTACCTATATCATCATGTATCGTATCATTGATTACCTATATCATCATGTATCGTATCATTGATTACCTCTATCATCATGTATCGTATCATTGATTACCTCTATCATCATGTATCATTGATTACATATATGATCATGTATCAGTGATTACCTCTATCATCATGTATCGTTGATTACCTATATCATCATGTATCATTGATTACCTCTATCATCATGTATCGTTGATTACCTATATCATCATGTATCGTATCATTGATTACCTCTATCATCATGTATCGTATCATTGATTACCTCTATCATCATGTATCGTATCGTTGATTACCTATATCATCATGTATCATTGATTACCTATATCATCATGTATCGTATCATTGATTACCTCTATCATCATGTATCATATCATTGATTACATATATCATCATGTATCATTGATTACCTATATCATCATGTATCGTATCATTGATTACGTCTATCATCATGTATCGTATCGTTGATTACCTATATCATCATGTATCATTGATTACCTATATCATCATGTATCGTATCGTTGATTACATATATCATCATGTATCATTGATTACCTCTATCATCATGTATCGTATCGTTGATTACATATATCATCATATATCATTGATTACCTCTATCATCATGTATCGTATCGTTGATTACATATATCATCATGTATCATTGATTACCTCTATCATCATGTATCATTGATTACCTCTATCATCATGTATCGTATCGTTGATTACATATATCATCATGTATCATTGATTACCTATATCATCATGTATCATTGATTACCTCTATCATCATGTATCATTGATTACCTCTATCATCATGTATCATTGATTACCTATATCATCATGTATCATTGATTACCTCTATCATCATGTATCGTATCGTTGATTACCTATATCATCATGTATCATTGATTACCTATATCATCAGGTATCGTATCATTGATTACCTCTATCATCATGTATCATATCATTGATTACATATATCATCATGTATCATTGATTACCTATATCATCATGTATCATATCATTGATTACCTCTATCATCATGTATCGTATCGTTGATTACCTATATCATCATGTATCATTGATTACCTATATCATCATGTATCGTATCATTGATTACCTCTATCATCATGTATCATATCATTGATTACATATATCATCATGTATCATTGATTACCTATATCATAATGTATCGTATCATTGATTACCTCTATCATCATGTATCGTATCGTTGATTAGCTATATCATCATGTATCATTGATTACCTATATCATCATGTATCGTATCGTTGATTACATATATCATCATGTATCATTGATTACCTCTATCATCATGTATCGTATCGTTGATTACATATATCATCATGTATCATTGATTACCTCTATCATCATGTATCGTATCGTTGATTACATATATCATCATGTATCATTGATTACCTATATCATCATGTATCGTATCAGTGATTACCTCTATCATCATGTATCATTGATTACCTATATTATCATGTATCATTGATTACCTCTATCATCATGTATCGTTGATTACCTATATCATCATGTATCGTATCATTGATTACCTCTATCATCAGGTATCGTATCCTTGATTACCTATATCATCATGTATCGTATCAGTGATTACCTCTATCATCATGTATCATTGATTACCTATATCACCATGTATCGTTGATTACCTCTATCATCATGTATCGTTGATTACCTATATCATCATGTATCGTATCATTGATTACCTCTATCATCATGTATCGTTGAATACCTCTATCATCATGTATCGTTGAATACCTCTATCATCATGTATCGTTGATTACCTATATCATCATGTATCGTATCATTGATTACCTATATCATCATGTATCGTATCATTGATTACCTCTATCATCATGTATCGTATCATTGATTACCTCTATCATCATGTATCATTGATTACCTATATCATCATGTATCGTATCATTGATTACCTATATCATCATGTATCGTATCATTGATTACCTCTATCATCATGTATCGTATCATTGATTACCTCTATCATCATGTATCATTGATTACATATATGATCATGTATCAGTGATTACCTCTATCATCATGTATCGTTGATTACCTATATCATCATGTATCATTGATTACCTCTATCATCATGTATCGTTGATTACCTATATCATCATGTATCGTATCATTGATTACCTCTATCATCAGGTATCGTATCGTTGATTACCTATATCATCATGTATCGTATCAGTGATTACCTCTATCATCATGTATCATTGATTACCTATATCATCATGTATCGTTGATTACATCTATCATCATGTATCGTTGATTACCTATATCATCATGTATCGTATCATTGATTACCTCTATCATCAGGTATCGTATCCTTGATTACCTATATCATCATGTATCGTATCAGTGATTCCCTCTATCATCATGTATCATTGATTACCTATATCATCATGTATCGTTGATTACCTCTATCATCATGTATCGTTGATTACCTATATCATCATGTATCGTATCATTGATTACCTCTATCATCATGTATCGTTGAATACCTCTATCATCATGTATCTTGATTACCTTATCATCATGTATCATTGATTACCTATATCATCATGTATCATTGATTACCTCTATCATCATGTATCGATTATTACCTCTATCATCATGTATCATTGATTACCTCTATCATCATGTATCGTTGATTACCTATATCATCATGTATCGTATCATTGATTACCTCTATCATCATGTATCGTATCATTGATTACCTCTATCATCATGTATCGTATCATTGATTACCTCTATCATCATGTATCATTGATTACCTATATCATCATGTATCATTGATTACCTATATCATCATGTATCGTATCATTGATTACCTCTATCATCATGTATCGTATCATTGATTACCTATATCATCACGTATCATTGATTACCTATATCATCATGTATCGTATCATTGATTACCTCTATCATCATGTATCATTGATTACCTCTATCATCATGTATCGTATCTTGATTACCTATATCATCATGTATCATTGATTACCTTATCATCATGTATCTTGATTACATATATCATCATGTATCATTGATTACCTCTATCATCATGTATCATTGATTACCTCTATCATCATGTATCGTATCGTTGATTACCTATATCATCACGTATCATTGATTACCTATATCATCATGTATCATTGATTACCTATATCATCATGTATCATTGATTACCTCTATCATCATGTATCGTATCGTTGATTACATATATCATCATGTATCATTGATTACCTCTATCATCATGTATCGTATCGTTGATTACATATATCATCATGTATCATTGATTACCTCTATCATCATGTATCATTGATTACCTCTATCATCATGTATCGTATCGTTGATTACATATATCATCATGTATCATTGATTACCTATATCATCATGTATCATTGATTACCTCTATCATCATGTATCATTGATTACCTCTATCATCATGTATCATTGATTACCTATATCATCATGTATCATTAATTACCTCTATCATCATGTATCGTATCGTTGATTACCTATATCATCATGTATCATTGATTACCTATATCATCATGTATCATTGATTACCTATATCATCATGTATCATTGATTCATCATGTATCATTGATTACCTATATCATCATGTATCGTATCGTTGATTATCTCCATCATCATGTATCATTGATTACCTCTATCAGCTGTGTGCAAGGAGTATATTCTCTATGTTAATGAGTGCTGCAGACTCTAGCTGTGTGCAAGGAGTATATTCTCTATGTTAATGAGTGCTGCAGACTCCAGCTGTGTGCAAGGAGTATATTCTCTATGTTAATGAGTGCTGCAGATTCCAGCTGTGTGCAAGGAGTATATTCTCTATGTTAATGAGTGCTGCAGACTCCAGCTGTGTGTAAGGAGTATATTCTCTATGTTAATGAGTGCTGCAGACTCCAGCTGTGTGTAAGGAGTATAGTCTCTATGTTAATGAGTGCTGCAGACTCCAGCTGTGTGCAAGGAGTATATTATATATGTTAATGAGTGCTGCAGACTCCAGCTGTGTGTATGGAGTATATTCTCTATGTTAATGAGTGCTGCAGATTCCAGCTGTGTGCAAGGAGTATAGTCACTATGTTAATGAGTGCTGCAGACTCCAGCTGTGTGTAAGGAGTATATTCTCTATGTTAATGAGTGCTGCAGACTCTAGCTGTGTGTAAGGAGTATATGCTCTATGTTAATGAGTGCTGCAGACTCCAGCTGTGTGCAAGGAGTATAGTCTCTATGTTAATGAGTGCTGCAGACTCCAACTGTGTGCTAGGAGTATATTCTCTATGCTAATGAGTGCTGCAGACTCCAGCTGTTTATAAGGAGTATATTATCTATGTTAATGAGTGCTGCAGACTCCAGCTGTGTGCAAGGAGTATAGTAGCTATGTTAATGAGTGCTGCAGACTCCAGATGTGTGTATGGAGTATATTCTCTATGTTAATGAGTGCTGCAGACTCCAGCTGTGTATAAGGAGTATATTCTCTATGTTAAAGAGTGCTGCAGACTCCAGCTGTGTGCAAGGAGTATAGTCTCTATGTTAATGAGTGTTGCAGACTCCAACTGTGTGCAAGGAGTATAGTCTCTATGTTAATGAGTGCTGCAGACTCCAGCTGTGTGTTAGAAGTATATTATCTATGCTAATGAGTTTCAGTATACAGGTACCTAATAATATGAAGTTAACGTGATTAAATTATGCATACCAATATTGCGAACATATTTGTTTCAGTCGAACATGGTGGACATGTCGCTAATGTACGTTTGCATGCTGTAACTGTTGCAGTGTACTTTATAGTGTGTTGTATTTGCTTCACGTGATACTCGGTGTGTATTTCAGGTCGTTCCGGTTTGAGTATTCCATCACTCTCTGAAATTCTCCGCGATACGGGCGTTCTTGAGTCTGCTGTGGTTGATCTGTCTAGATCTGGCATACTTGGGAGGGGTCCTCAAGATGGATTTCCCGGTGGCGTCCCGGGTGTAATTAGAGACGGGGTTCAGGTTGGATTTCGTGCTGGCATTCCGGATGGATTTGTAGGCGCGACTCAGGATGGGTTTGGTCGTGGCATTCCGGATGGATTTGTAGGCGCGACTCAGGATGGATCAGGTGGTAGTCATGGTGGACCTGTAGGTGTGGCTCCGGGTGGATTTGTTAGTGACAGTCCTGGTGGACCTGTAGGTGTGGCTCCGGGTGGATTTGTTGGTGACAGTCCTGGTGGACATGTAGGTGTGGCTCCGGGTGGATTTGGTGATGGCATTCATGGTGGACTTGCAGGCGGTGGTCAGAATGAATTTACACCTATTGACGTATCGACAGCTCACGTGCATGGAACAGATGTACACTCTGTAATGTCTGGTGTCGTTGGTCCAACAATAATAACTGATATTCGAGGGAATGTTCCGCCAGCGCCAACCGGCAGGCACGTTGACCTACCGAATGAACACGGAAACATACACAATTTTGCTGTAGTCCATCATGGAGAAGCCCCCATGCAGGGACCTACACATTTGGATCACACCATACATGAAAACATTCCGGTACAACAGAGAACTGGGAGTGAGATGTCGGCATTTCACCCTGATGAACAAGGACAGGTGCATAGACACGTAGATTCAACACACACACTAAACACCGTGTCTAACATCAATCCAGAACATCCATTCCACGGAAGCAACGTGCATCACGGAGTACTTGCATCCGGAAACACTAACTTTGATAATCTGGCAGCTATGGGAAACGCCGGATTGGGTTTCAAAGATAGCGTAGTCCCATCTTTTTCCGTTGCAGACCTGTTGGAACTGCCACCAGGCACACCAGTAATCACGCGAGACCACATCAATGCTCCACCTCTTCATGTACTAGCTGATGTCCCTAATCCACCGAGAACAAGTATGTCGAAGTCTGACGGATTTTTCTCACCGTCGGATGTTGTATTACCGTCTTCCAGCGGAGTACATATGGATACACAACATGCTGTTCTTAGCAGAGAAGAACCGCATAGATTTGGACCTCATACCGGTTCACCGAGAGGTACAACTAATGTCGCACTGAGCCCAGGAACACAATTGCGACCTGCTCATTTTGATTTGTCTGGAGAACACGGACCTACTGTGAGTGGATTCCCCGGTGCGGGTCCGGGACCTTTGCCAGAACCTGGTCAACATGCTAGCCACCTTGGTATTCATTTTGATGAACCGAAAGTACATGGCAATATGTTGAATGAACCAGCTTTGCATCTACCACCAGGCGCAACAATCGAAGATGCCCGAGCTGCAGGTGTGATCCCTGCATCTACCAGAGATGGACCAGAGCCAGGCACATTAATAGACACATCTATCACTAAACAGCTACCTGGGACACCAACAGGTACAAATAGCTTTGGACAACAACCTGGGGCACCAATAGGTACAAATAGCTTTGGACAACAACCTGGGGCACCTATAGGGAGCGTTCATGTTGATCTGCCGGGACAACACGGGGTTCCTCGAGATGGTCACGCAGTAATACACAGAGAAGGACCACAACAATTTGGACAGCAACCCGGGTCACCTATAGGTACAAATAGCTTTGGACAACAACCCGGGTCACCTATAGGTACAAATAGCTTTGGACAACAACCTGGGGCACCTATAGGGAGCGTTCATGTTGATCTGCCGGGACAACACGGGGTTCCTCGAGATGGTCACGCAGTAATACACAGAGAAGGACCACAACAATTTGGACAGCAACCCGGGTCACCTATAGGTACAAATAGCTTTGGACAACAACCCGGGTCACCTATAGGTACAAATAGCTTTGGACAACAACCTGGGGCACCTATAGGGAGCGTTCATGTTGATCTGCCGGGACAACACGGGGTTCCTCGAGATGGTCACGCAGTAATACACAGAGAAGGACCACAACAATTTGGACAGCAACCCGGGTCACCTATAGGTACAAATAGCTTTGGACAACAACCCGGGTCACCTATAGGTACAAATAGCTTTGGACAACAACCTGGGGCACCTATAGGGAGCGTTCATGTTGATCTGCCGGGACAACACGGAGTTCCTCGAGATGGTCACGCAGTAATACACAGAGAAGGACCACAACAATTTGGACAGCAACCCGGGTCACCTATAGGTACAAATAGCTTTGGACAACAACCCGGGTCACCTATAGGTACAAATAGCTTTGGACAACAACCTGGGGCACCTATAGGGAGCGTTCATGTTGATCTGCCGGGACAACACGGGGTTCCTCGAGATGGTCACGCAGTAATACACAGAGAAGGACCACAACAATTTGGACAGCAACCCGGGTCACCTATAGGTACAAATAGCTTTGGACAACAACCCGGGTCACCTATAGGTACAAATAGCTTTGGACAACAACCTGGGGCACCTATAGGGAGCGTTCATGTTGATCTGCCGGGACAACACGGGGTTCCTCGAGATGGTCACGCAATAATACACAGAGAAGGACCACAACAATTTGGACAGCAACCCGGGTCACCTATAGGTACAAATAGCTTTGGACAACAACCTGGGGCACCTATAGGTACACATAGCTTTGGACAACAACCTGGGGCACCTATAGGGAGCATTCATGTCGATCTGCCGGGACAACACGGGGTTCCTCGAGATGGTCACGCAGTAATACACAGAGAAGGACCACAACAATTTGGACAGCAACCCGGGTCACCTATAGGTACAAATAGCTTTGGACAACAACCCGGGTCACCTATAGGTACAAATAGCTTTGGACAACAACCTGGGGCACCTATAGGGAGCATTCATGTTGATCTGCCGGGACAACACGGGGTTCCTCGAGATGGTCACGCAGTAATACACAGAGAAGGACCACAACAATTTGGACAGCAACCCGGGTCACCTATAGGTACAAATAGCTTTGGACAACAACCTGGGGCACCTATAGGTACAAATAGCTTTGGACAACAACCTGGGGCACCTATAGGAGGATTTCATGTTGAAAATAGGAATCCACAAGATGGCATCGTAATTCATAGGGAAGGAGCTCGTACAGGGTCACAAATTGGAGCACCGTTAGGCAATACGCATGTTAATATGCCGGGACAACATGGAACTCGTGTTGATGGTGTGCCTACAGTTCACAGAGATTTCGGATTGATTCCTGATCCACTACCAAGATCGCGGCTGCTCCTACCAGGAACGATGGGTATACATAGTGATGCACCTGGACACACTGCTGGATTTGGGGGTATTATACCTAGACTAGATCCGGTTTACCAAACTGGAGTAATACCGGGAACGGTTAACGTACCAATTCCTGGAACACCTAACGGTCATGTGCTTATCAATCGAGCGGGTCCTGACCGTATGCCTGTAAATCTTCATGGCGGAAGACCAAGAGGTCGCGGTAGAATTATTGGGGATTTACTTGGTATTCCGCCCATGAGGTTGTCAGATTCAGTCGGATCGAATAACTTCCAACGACCAAGCGACGTTACTAATTTAGCGTCACCATTTGGTGTATCGCACAACCATAGTGGTTTACGTAATCTAAATGGCGGCTTAGGTGGAGGGCGACGTTGGCGGCCAATCGCCAGGACCTCATCTATAACAACATCATTAGCTGTTCCCAGACATCACGGCATTGCAATTTTTCAACCCCCGTGGGTTTCTAGTAGTGCTATAAGTGCTGGAGGACTGCTAGGTTCCGTGTTTCGTACAATGATCGGGATCCAGCGGGGGCTCGATCCTGCGACAGACATAGCACCGATGCGCCTTCATCCAGTTCCCACACATGGTGTAATATTCACAGGTCGATGATATAAGTAGTTTAATAATATGACATATTGACATGGTGAATGATTAGTTGATGGTTACTTAGATATGACTGCGGGAACAAGCTAGAACGATCGTTGTACAGTACAGAGGCTTGTGTATACGTGGGTAGATGAGCACTTCATCTTCCAATAATGTACAGGGCACACTCTGGAATGCTGCCGTTGTCGATGTGGTTGACGTACATGGTACGACTCATTGTCGTAGTCGGTGTGGTTGACGTACATGGTACGACTCAGTGTAATAATTTGTTATATGTTTATACACACACATGTACTTGAATGAGAACGATAGACAATATGTGTGGCTGTACACAGCAGGAGTGGAGCGTCCACTTGCATGTACGATTAATATAAATTACCTGCATGATATTTGGTCATATAATGCTAAACGTGTGGATTATACATGTGAACGACGATGATGTGAACAATAGGAATTAGGAATCTTAAATATTATGATGTGCATTTCTAAAATGTATAGTACTAAAATGTATTACTGGCGTCATAAGCGACCTAAATTACAGATTATTAAACGTCATTAAAGTTGGCACGACGTCTTTCAAAAACATCTGTCTATATGATAAACATCTGTCTATATGATAAACATCTGTCTACATTTCTCAATTGGCAACATATTGAGTTGATATTGTCAGGATTAGTGTTTGAGAAATTGTGGCATACACCCGATATGTCGAACTTCATTATCGTTAATTATGTTCTTGTGTCCCAGTTCGTGTGTCGCCGGCCATATACAGCACAGAAACAAGACATACAATGATGTGTGCCATGTGGTCTTATAGTACGCCTGTAGTACTATTATAGTAATACTACAAGACCGTAGGGCACACATTAGTAGTGTGTATTGTGCCTGTGATATAACCGTACATATTACAGTACATATTCTACTAGCATGAGACTGTGATATTACAGTACATATTCTGCTAGCATGAGACTGTGATATTACAGTACATATTCTACTAGCATGAGACTGTGATATTACCGTACATATTCTGTTAGCATGAGACTGTGATATTACAGTACATATTCTACTAGCATGAGACTGTGATATTACAGTACATATTCTACTAGCATGAGACTGTGATATTACAGTACATATTCTGCTAGCATGAGACTGTGATATTACCGTACATATTCTACTAGCATGAGACTGTGATATTACCGTACATATTCTACTAGCATGAGACTGTGATATTACAGTACATATTCTACTAGCATGAGACTGTGATATTACCGTACATATTCTACAAGCATGAGACTGTGATATTACCGTACATATTCTGCTAGCATGAGACTGTGTGTTGTCGGGGGATGTTTGATCTTTCTGGTTCATATTGTACATCTGTTGTTACGTTCCCTTCTCCAATCCTCAGAAATCCAAGTATTTAATAGATCGTATATATACGAACAACCGATGGTGACGTTCACTATTTCATCATTACACGATTTCAACTTCATTAATTCACGATTTCAAATTTACTAATACAGAGTCAATACACAAATTTGAAGTCGTGAAATGGAATTCGTGAAGTTGAAATCTTTAATTCATGACCTCGTGAATTCGTCGCCACAGGTACATTATACTTATTATGTTCTGCTTTTTAATATGCATTTTGTAAAATAAATGTTATTTATTGTATTGATATTTATGTTGTCTATGGTGTAAGCTGCTTGTGTTGATAGTTGGGCTCAAGAGGCGCACTCTTTGCCGGCATTCGGCCGTTCGTCCGTCCGTCCGAAGTATTTATGAATTGGGTGATCGCTACCAAAATATCTATAAAATATGACGACTTGCAGAAATATTAAAAGTCTTCCCTGAAACCAAGCAAGACAAGTTCACAGCCCAACCTACAACATATAAGCTAAACTAAATTAGACTTCGCTTCATGTACGACAGGCCCAGAGTTAGACTTCGCTTCATGTACGACAGGCCCAGAGTTAGACTTCGCTTCATGTACGACAGGCCCAGAGTTCAAGCTCAACAGTAGCCGTTACGATTGTGTCCTTTGGCAAGGCATTTAAAATCTACATTGCCTCTTCTCTCTCCCGCATGGCTATGGATTCCATCAGGAATGAGGTCTCGAGTGCCATTAAAATAACGTTGTATGAACGTGTTTTACCATCGAGCTAAACTAAATTTGAATAAACTAAAATAGACTATTTTGGAACTTTGGTTTCCATGTTCATCTAATAGTCTAGGACCTGGCTTATATATGTATGCACATAATTAAGGAGAGGATAACTCAACTGTTATAGACTAATATGACACCAAGGAGATTCATGGGATGTGTGCCATATTCCCTACCCGGGGCAAACATCCAGAAAATGACTATGCCCTTTTTAAATGCCCACGCCCTTTTTCATCGAAAGTGCTACTTCCGACATAACTATATATCTTCTAAAGCGTTGGAGCTTCAGATTTTCTAAAGTGTACAAAATGTTCAGAATGGCCATAGTAGTGTTGTGTGCATGTGGGTGTCATAGAAGAGTGTAAACATTATAATCTCTCTCCCTCGTAGCGATGGATTCCATCAGGAATGAGGTCTCGAGAGTGATTTATATAAGTTGAAATAACTTGTTTCGCAATCGAGCTCAAATAAATTTGTATAAACTAAACATTATAAGTTTATATTTGAAGTGGCTAAAACAGTTAAGTCAACTTATTACTTACTTAAAACAACATTATGATACAATAACTGTCGAGGCTTATAGTAAAGTTCCAACAGTTGTGTCAGGTATTACTGCTAAACAGACAGTTATGTGTTTCAACACTACAGTGAATTTTGCATAAAGGAAAACAATGAACATTTATTGCCAATCATCTCATTCATAGCAATCAGTATCTAGAGAGCTTTTAAAATCATCATGGACATTGCCCCAAATCAAGAATACAATTTATAACAGCACACTATTACCGTGTAAGTGACAGGTAAACCAGAAACATGAAGTATTACACACGCACGTGTGCGTGTATGGAGGTTGTGAACAGTGTTCATTCAGTTATACACACGTGTGCATGTATGATGTGTGTGAACAGTGTTCATTCAGTTATACACACGTGTGCATGTATGATGTGTGTGAACAGTGTTCATTCAGTTATACACACGTGTGCATGTATGATGTGTGTGAACAGTGTTCATTCAGTTATACACACGTGTGCATGTATGATGTGTGTGAACAGTGTTCATTCAGTTATACACACGTGTGCATGTATGATGTGTGTGAACAGTGTTCATTCAGTTATACACACGTGTGCATGTATGATGTGTGTGAACAGTGTTCATTCAGTTATACACACGTGTGCATGTATGATGTGTGTGAACAGTGTTCATTCAGTTATACACACGTGTGCATGTATGATGTGTGTGAACAGTGTTCATTCAGTTATACACACGTGTGCATGTATGATGTGTGTGAACAGTGTTCATTCAGTTATACACACGTGTGCATGTATGATGTGTGTGAACAGTGTTCATTCAGTTATACACACGTGTGCATGTATGATGTGTGTGAAGAGTGTTCATTCAGTTATACACACGTGTGCATGTATGATGTGTGTGAACAGTGTTCATTCAGTTATACACACGTGTGCATGTATGATGTGTGTGAACAGTGTTCATTCAATTATACACACAGGTGCATGTATGATGTGTGTGAACAGTGTTCATTCAGTTATACACACTTGTGCATGTATGAGGGTTGTGAACAGTGTTCATTCAGTTATACACACGTGTGCATGTATGAGGGTTGTGATCAGTGTTCATTCAGTTATACACACGTGTGCACGTATGAGGGTTGTGAACAGTGTTCATTCAGTTATACACACGTGTGCACATATGAGGGTTGTGAACAGTGTTCATTCAGTTATACACAATTGTGCATGTATGATGTGTGTGAACAGTGTTCATTCAGTTATACACACGTGTGCATGTATGAGGGTTGTGAAGAGTGTTCATTCAGTTATACACACGTGTGCACGTATGATGTGTGTGAACAGTGTTCATTCAGTTATACACACGTGTACATGTATGATGTGTGTGAACAGTGTTCATTCAGTTATACACACGTGTGCACGTATGAGGGTTGTGAACAGTGTTCATTCAGTTATACACACGTGTGCATGTATGAGGGTTGTGATCAGTGTTCATTCAGTTATACACACGTGTGCACGTATGAGGGTTGTGAACAGTGTTCATTCAGTTATACACACGTGTGCATGTATGAGGGTTGTGAACAGTGTTCATTCAGTTATACACACGTGTGCATGTATGAGGGTTGTGAACAGTGTTCATTCAGTTATACACACGTGTGCATGTATGAGGGTTGTGAACAGTGTTCATTCAGTTATACACACGTGTGCATGTATGAGGGTTGTGATCAGTGTTCATTCAGTTATACACACGTGTGCACGTATGAGGGTTGTGAACAGTGTTCATTCAGTTATACACACGTGTGCACATATGAGGGTTGTGAACAGTGTTCATTCAGTTATACACAATTGTGCATGTATGATGTGTGTGAACAGTGTTCATTCAGTTATACACACGTGTGCATGTATGAGGGTTGTGAAGAGTGTTCATTCAGTTATACACACGTGTGCACGTATGATGTGTGTGAACAGTGTTCATTCAGTTATACACACGTGTACATGTATGATGTGTGTGAACAGTGTTCATTCAGTTATACACACGTGTGCACGTATGGGGGTTGTGAAGAGTGTTCATTCAGTTATACACACGTGTGCATGTATGATGTGTGTGAACAGTGTTCATTCAGTTATACACACGTGTGCATGTATGATGTGTGTGAACAGTGTTCATTCAGTTATACACACGTGTGCATGTATGATGTGTGTGAACAGTGTTCATTCAGTTATACACACGTGTGCATGTATGAGGGTTGTGAACAGTGTTCATTCAGTTATACACACGTGTGCATGTATGAGGGTTGTGATCAGTGTTCATTCAGTTATACACACGTGTGCACGTATGAGGGTTGTGAACAGTGTTCATTCAGTTATACACACGTGTGCACGTATGAGGGCTGTGAACAATGTTCATTCAGTTATACACACGTGTGCATGTATGATGTGTGTGAAGAGTGTTCATTCAGTTATACACACGTGTGCATGTATGATGTGTGTGAACAGTGTTCATTCAGCTATACACACGTGTGCATGTATGATGTGTGTGAACAGTGTTCATTCAGTTATACACACGTGTGCATGTATGATGTGTGTGAGCAGTGTTCATTCAGTTATACACACGTGTGCATGTATGGGGGTTGTGAAAAGTGTTCATTCAGTTATACACACGTGTACACGTATGATGTGTGTGAACAGTGTTCATTCAGTTATACACACGTGTGCACGTATGGGGGTTGTGAACAGTGTTCATTCAGTTATACACACGTGTGCATGTATGATGTGTGTGAACAGTATTCATTCAGTTATACACACGTGTGCACGTATGATGTGTGTGAACAGTGTTCATTCAGTTATACACACGTGTGCATGTATGATGTGTGTGAACAGTGTTCATTCAGTTATACACACGTGTGCATGTATGATGTGTGTGAACAGTGTTCATTCAGTTATACACACGTGTGCATGTATGATGTGTGTGAACAGTGTTCATTCAGTTATACACACGTGTGCATGTATGATGTGTGTGAGCAGTGTTCATTCAGTTATACACACGTGTGCATGTATGGGGGTTGTGAAAAGTGTTCATTCAGTTATACACACGTGTACACGTATGATGTGTGTGAACAGTGTTCATTCAGTTATACACACGTGTGCACGTATGGGGGTTGTGAACAGTGTTCATTCAGTTATACACACGTGTGCATGTATGATGTGTGTGAACAGTATTCATTCAGTTATACACACGTGTGCACGTATGATGTGTGTGAACAGTGTTCATTCAGTTATACACACGTGTGCACGTATGATGTGTGTGAACAGTGTTCATTCAGTTATACACACGTGTGCACGTATGGGGTGTGTGAACAGTGTTCATTCAGTTATACACACGTGTACATGTATGGGGTGTGTGAACAGTGTTCATTCAGTTATACACACGTGTGCACGTATGGGGGTTGTGAACAGTGTTCATTCAATTATACACACGTGTACATGTATGGGGTGTGTGAACAGTGTTCATTCAGTTATACACACGTGTGCACGTATGATGTGTGTGAACAGTGTTCATTCAGTTATACACACGTGTGCATGTATGGGGTGTGTGAAGAGTGTTCATTCAGTTATACACACGTGTGCATGTATGGGGGTTGTGAACAGTGTTCATTCAGTTATACACACGTGTGCATGTATGGGGTTTGTGAACAGTGTTCATTCAGTTATACACACGTGTGCATGTATGGGGGTTGTGAACAGTGTTCATTCAGTTATACACACGTGAGCATGTATGGGGGTGATGAACAGTGTTCATTCAGTTATACACACGTGTGCATGTATGATGTGTGTGAACAGTGTTCATTCAGTTATACACACGTGTGCATGTATGGGGGTTGTGAACAGTGTTCATTCAGTTATACACACGTGTGCATGTATGATGTGTGTGAACAGTGTTCATTCAGTTATACACACGTGTGCATGTATGATGTGTGTGAACAGTGTTCATTCAGTTATACACACGTGTGCATGTATGATGTATGTGAACAGTGTTCATTCAGTTATACACACGTGAGCATGTATGATGTGTGTGAACAGTGTTCATTCAGTTATACACACGTGTGCATGTATGGGGGTTGTGAACAGTGTTCATTCAGTTATGCACACGTGTGCATGTATGATGTGTGTGAACAGTGTTCATTCAGTTATACACACGTGTGCATGTATGATGTGTGTGAACAGTGTTCATTTAGTTATACACACGTGTGCATGTATTATGTGTGTGAACAGTGTTGATCCAGTTATACACACGTGTGCATGTATGATGTGTGAGAACAGTGTGCATTCAGTTATACACACGTGTACATGTATGGGGTGTGCGAACAGTGTTCATTCAGTTATACACACGTGTGCATGTATGGGGGTTATGAAGAGTGTTCATTCAGTTATACACACGTGTGCATGTATGATGTGTGTGAACAGTGTTCATTCAGTTATACACACGTGTGCATGTATGATGTGTGTGAACAGTGTTCATTCAGTTATACACACGTGTGCATGTATGATGTGTGTGAACAGTGTTCATTCAGTTATACACACGTGTGCATGTATGATGTTTGTGAACAGTGTGCATTCAGTTATACACACGTGTACATGTATGGGGTGTGCGAACAGTGTTCATTCAGTTATACACACGTGTGCATGTATGATGTGTGTGAACAGTGATCATTCAGTTATACACACGTGTGCATGTATGATGTGTGTGAACAGTGTTCATTCAGTTATACACACGTGTGCATGTATGGGGGCTATGAAGAGTGTTCATTCAGTTATACACACGTGTGCATGTATGATGTGTGTGAACAGTGTTCATTCAGTTATACACACGTGTGCATGTATGATGTGTGAACAGTGTTCATTCAGTTATACACACGTGTGCATGTATGATGTGTGTGAACAGTGTTCATTCAGTTATAGACACGTGTGCATGTATGAGGTGTGTGAAGAGTGTTCATTCAGTTATACACACGTGTGCACGTATGAGGTGTGTGAACAGTGTTCATTCAGTTATACACACGTGTGCATGTATGGGGTGTGTGAACAGTGTTCATTCAGTTATACACACGTGTGCATGTATGGGGTTTGTGAACAGTGTTCATTCAGTTATACACACGTGTGCATGTATGGGGTGTGTGAACAGTGTTCATTCAGTTATACACACGTGTGCATGTATGGGGTGTGTGAACAGTGTTCATTCAGTTATACACACTTGTACATGTATGGGGTGTGTGAACAGTGTTCAATGTAGCACCGACGCCTAGGTTGTGTAGCGACACATTGATATAATGTACCACCGACGCCTCGGTTGTGTAGCGACACATCGATATAATGTACCACCGACACCTAGGTTGTGTAGCGACACATATATATAATGTAGCACCGACGCCTCGGTTGTGTAGCGACACATCGATATGATGTACCACCGACGCCTCGGTTGTGTAGCGACACATCGATATAATGTAGCACCGACGCCTAGGTTGTGTAGCGACACATATATACAATGTACCACCGACGCCTCGGTTGTGTAGCGACACATGGATATAATGTAGCACCGACGCCTAGGTTGTGTAGCGACACATCGATATAATGTACAACCGACACTTCGGTTGTGTAGCGACACATAGATATAATGTACCACCGACGCCTCGGTTGTGTAGCGACACATCGATATAATGTACCACCGACGCCTAGGTTGTGTAGCGACACATCGATATAATGTAGCACCGACACCTAGGTTGTGTAGCGACACATAGATATAATGTACCACCGACGCCTTGGTTGTGTAGCGACACATCGATATAATGTACCACCGATGCCTCGGTTGTGTAGCGACACATAGATATAATGTACCACCGACGCCTAGGTTGTGTAGCGACACATATATATAATGTACCACCGACCCCTCGGTTGTGTAGCGACACATATATATAATGTACCACCGACGCCAGGTTGTGTAGCGACACATCGATATAATGTACCACCGACGCCTCGGTTGTGTAGCGACACATAGATATAATGTACCACCGACGCCTTGGTTGTGTAGCGACACATCGATATAATGTAGCACCGATGCCTCGGTTGTGTAGCGACACATCGATATAATGTAGCACCGACGCCTCGGTTGTGTAGCGACACATCGATATAATGTAGCACCGATGCCTCGGTTATGTAGCGACACATCGATATAATGTAGCACCGACGCCTCGGTTGTGTAGCGACACATCGATATAATGTACCACCGATGCCTCGGTTGTGTAGCGACACATCGATATAATGTACCACCGATGCCTCGGTTGTGTAGCGACACATAGATATAATGTAGCACCGACGCCTCGGTTGTGTAGCGACACATATATATAATGTACCACCGACGCCTCGGTTGTGTAGCGACACATCGATATAATGTAGCACCGACGCCTAGGTTGTGTAGCGACACATAGATATAATGTACCACCGACGCCTCGGTTGTGTAGCGACACATCGATATAATGTAGCACCGACGCCTAGGTTGTGTAGCGACACATATATATAATGTACCACCGACGCCTCGGTTGTGTAGCAACACATCGATATAATGTAGCACCGACGCCTAGGTTGTGTAGCGACACATATATATAATGTACCACCGACGCCTCGGTTGTGTAGCGACACATCGATATAATGTACCACCGACACCTCGGTTGTGTAGCGACACATAGATATAATGTACCACCGACGCCTCGGTTGTGTAGCGACACATCGATATAATGTACCACCGACGCCTAGGTTGTGTAGCGACACATCGATATAATGTAGCACCGACACCTAGGTTGTGTAGCGACACATATATATAATGTACCACCGACGCCTAGGTTGTGTAGTGACACATCGATATAATGTAGCACCGATGCCTCGGTTGTGTAGCGACACATAGATATAATGTACCACCGACGCCTAGGTTGTGTAGCGACACATCGATATAATGTAGCACCGACGCCTAGTTTGTGTAGCGACACATATATATAATGTAGCACCGACGTCTAGGTTGTGTAGCGACACATTGATATAATGTACCACCGACGCCTAGGTTGTGTGGCGACACATATATATAATGTACCACCGACGCCAGGTTGTGTAGCGACACATCGATATAATGTACCACCGACGCCTCGGTTGTGTAGCAATACATCGATATAATGTACCACCGACGCCTCGGTTGTGTAGCAAGACATCGATATAATGTACCACCGACGCCTTTGTTGTGTAGCGACACATCGATATAATGTAATACCGATGCCTAGGTTGTGTAGCGACACATCGATATAATGTAGCACCAACGCCTCGGTTGTGTAGCGACACATCGATATAATGTAGCACCGATGCCTCGGTTATGTAGCGACACATCGATATAATGTAGCACCGACGCCTCGGTTGTGTAGCGACACATCGATATAATGTACCACCGATGCCTCGGTTATGTAGCGACACATCGATATAATGTAGCACCGACGCCTAGGTTGTGTAGCGACACATCGATATAATGTAGCACCGACGTCTAGGTTGTGTAGAGACACATCGATATAATGTAGCACCGACGCCTAGGTTGTGTAGCGACACATCGATATAATGTAGCACCGACGTCTAGGTTGTGTAGCGACACATCGATATAATGTACCACATACGCCTAGGTTGTGTAGCAAGACATCGATATAATGTAGCACCGACGCCTTGGTTGTGTAGCAACACATCGATATAATGTAGCACCGACGCCTCGGTTGTGTAGCGACACATCGATATAATGTAGCATCGACGCCTCGGCTGTGTAGCGACACATCGATATAATGTAGCACCGACGCCTCGGTTGTGTAGCGACACATCGATATAATGTACCACCTACGCCTAGGTTGTGTAGCAATACGTCGATATAATGTACCACCGACGCCTTGGTTGTGTAGCAACACATCGATATAATGTAGCACCGACGCCTCGGTTGTGTAGTGACACATCGATATAATGTAGCACCGACGCCTTGGTTGTGTAGCGACACATCGATATAATGTAGCACCGACGCCTAGGTTGTGTAGCGACACATCGATATAATGTACCACCGACGTCCAGGTTGTGTAGCGACACATATATATAATGTACCACAGACACCTCGGTTGTGTAGCGACACATAGATATAATGTACCACCGACGCATTGGTTGTGTAGCGACACATCGATATAATGTAGCACCGACGCCTAGGTTGTGTAGCGACACATAGATATAATGTACCACCGACGCCTTGGTTGTGTAACGACACATCGATATAATGTAGCACCTACGCCTAGGTTGTATAGCGACACATCGATATAATGTACCACCGACACCTCGGTTGTGTAGCGACACATTGATATAATGTACCACCGACGTCTCGGTTGTGTAGCGACACATCGATATAATGTAACACCGACACCTCGGTTGTATAGCGACACATCGATATAATGTAACACCGACGCCTAGGTTGTGTAGCGACACATCGATATAATGTACCACCGACGTCTCGGTTGTGTAGCGACACATCGATATAATGTAGCACCGACACCTCGGTTGTGTAGCGACACATCGATATAATGTAGCACCGACACCTCGGTTGTGTAGCGACACATCGATATAATGTAGCACCGACGCCTCGGTTGTGTAGCGACACATCGATATAATGTACCACCGACGCCTCGGTTGTGTAGCGACACATCGATATAATATAGCACCGACGCCTCGGTTGTGTAGCAATACGTCGATATAATGTACCACCGACGCCTCGGTTGTGTAGCGACACATTGATATAATGTACCACCGACGCCTAGGTTGTGTAGCGACACATCGATATAATATAGCACCGACGCCTAGGTTGTGTAGCGACACATCGATATAATGTAGCACCGACACCTCGGTTGTGTAGCGACACATCGATATAATGTACCACCGACGCCTAGGTTGTGTAACGACACATCGATATAATGTAGCACCGATGTACTGTAGTACGTTTGCATGTAGTGTGGTATGTCTCTCTGTAGTGTGGTGCGTCTGTATGTACTGTGATGTGTCTGCAGTGTGATGTGTCTGCAGTGTGATGTGTCTGTAGTGTGATGTGTCTGCAGTGTGATGTGTCTGTAGTGTGGTGCGTCTGTATGTAGTGTGATGTGTCTGTAGTGTGGTGCGTCTGTATGTAGTGTGATGTGTCTGCAGTGTGATGTGTCTGTAATTTGATGTGTCTGCAGTGTGATGTGTCTGTAGTGTGATGTGTCTGCAGTGTGATGTGTCTGTAGTGTGGTGCGTCTGTATGTAGTGTGATGTGTATGTAGTGTGGTGCGTCTGTATGTAGTGTGATGTGTCTGCAGTGTGCTGTGTCTGTAGTGTGGTGCGTCTGTATGTAGTGTGATGTGTCTGCAGTGTGCTGTGTCTGTAGTGTGGTGCGTCTGTATGTAGTGTGATGTGTCTGCAGTGTGCTGTGTCTGTAGTGTGGTGCGTCTGTATGTAGTGTGATGTGTCTGCAGTGTGCTGTGTCTGTAGTGTGGTGCGTCTGTATGTAGTGTGATGTGTCTGTAGTGTGGTGCGTCTGTATGTAGTGTGATGTGTCTGCAGTGTGCTGTGTCTGTAGTGTGGTGCGTCTGTATGTAGTGTGATGTGTCTGCAGTGTGCTGTGTCTGTAGTGTGGTGCGTCTGTATGTAGTGTGATGTGTCTGTAGTGTGGTGCGTCTGTATGTAGTGTGATGTGTCTGCAGTGTGCTGTGTCTGTAGTGTGGTGCGTCTATCTGTAGTGTGATGTGTCTGCAGTGTGATGTGTCTGCAGTGTGGTGCGTCTGTATGTAGTGTGATGTGTCTGCAGTGTGATATGTCTGCAGTGTGCTGTGTCTGCAGTGTGGTATGTCTGTATGTAGTGTGGTATGTCTGTCTGTAGTGTGCTGTGTCTGTAGTGTGGTATGTCTGTATGTAGTGTGGTATGTCTGTATGTAGTGTGGTATGTCTGTCTGTAGTGTGGTATGTCTGTATGTAGTGTGGTATGTCTGTCTGTAGTGTGGTATGTCTGTATGTAGTGTGGTATGTCTGTCTGTAGTGTGGTGCGTCTGTATGTAGTGTGGTATGTCTGTATGTAGTGTGGTATGTCTGTATGTAGTGTGGTATGTCTGTATGTAGTGTGGTATGTCTGTATGTAGTGTGGTATGTCTGTATGCAGTGTGATGTGTCTGTAGTTTGGTATGTCTGTATGTAGTGTGGTATGTCTGTATCTAGTGTGGTATGTCTGTATGTAATGTGATATGTCTGTAGTGTGCTGAGTGTTTTGTGTTGTGCGTCTGTAGTGTGGTGTGTTTTAATTTGAGCCGCAGTACGAGATTGAGCCGGCCGCAGTGTGTGTTGTTAGTGAGGTGTGTTTGTAGTGTGGTGTGTCTGTAGTGTGGTATGTAGTGTTGTGTGTTTGTAGTGTGGTGTGATGTGTCTGTAGTGTGGTGTGTATGTAGTATGGTGTGTCTGTAGTGTGGTATGTAATGTGGTGTGTCTGTAGTGTGGTGTGTCTGTAGTGTGGTGTGTCTGTAATGTGGTGCATCTGTAGTGTGGTGCGGCTGTAGTGTGGTGCCTCTGTAGTGTGGTGTGTCTGTAGTGTGGTGTGTATGTAGTGTGGTGCGTCTGTAGTGTGGTGCGTCTGTAGTGCGGTGCGTCTGTAGTGTGGTGCGTCTGTAGTGTGGTGCGTCTGTAGTGTGGTGTGTCTGTAGTGTGATGTCTCTGTAGTGTGGTGTGTCTGTAGTGTGGTGTGTCTGTAGTGTCGTGTGTCTGTAGTGTGGTATGTCTGTAGTGTGGTGTGTATGTAGTGTTGTGTGTCTGTAGTGTTGTGTGTCTGTATTGTGGTATGTCTGTAGTGTGGTGTGTCTGTAGTGTGGTGTGTCTGTAGTGTGGTATGTAATGCGGTGTGTATGTAGTGTGGTATGTAATGTGGTGTGTCTGTAGTGTGGTGTGTCTGTAGTGCGGTGTGTCTGTAGTGTTGTGTGTCTGTAGTGTTGTGTGTCTGTAGTGTGGTGTGTCTGTAGTGTTGTGTGTATGTAGTGTGGTGCGTATTTAGTGTTGTGTGTATGTAGTGCTGTGCGTCTGTAGTGTGGTGTGTCTGTAGTGTGGTGTGTCTGTAGTGTTGTGTGTCTGTAGTGTTGTGTGTCTGTATTGTGGTGTGTCTGTAGTGTGGTGTGTCTGTAGTGTGATGTGTCTGTTGTGTGGTGTGTTTGTAGTGTTGTGTTTCTGTAGTGTGGTATGTCTGTAGTGTGGTGTGTCTGTAGTGTTGTGTGTCTGTAGTGTGGTGTGTCTGTAGTGTGATGTGTATGTAGTGTTGTGTGTCTGTAGTGTGGTGTGTCTGTAGTGTGGTGTGTCTGTAGTGTGGTATGTAATGTGATGTGTCTGTAGTGTGGTGCGTATTTAGTGTTGTGTGTCTGTAGTGTTGTGTGTCTGTAGTGTTGTGTGTCTGTAGTGTGATGTGTCTGTAGTGTGGTGTTTCTGTAGTGTGGTGTGTCTGTAGTGTGGTGTGTCTGTAGTGTGGTGTGTCGGTAGTGTTGTGTGTCTGTAGTGTGGTGCGTCTGTAGTGTGGTGCGTATTTATGTTGTGTGTCTGTAGTGTGGTGTGTCTGTAGTGTGGTGTGTCTGTAGTGTGGTGCGTCTGTAGTGTGGTGCGTATTTAGTGTTGTGTGTCTGTAGTGTGGTGCGTATTTAGTGTTGTGTGTCTGTAGTGTGGTATGTCTGTAGTGTGGTTTGTCTGTAGTGTGGTGTGTCTGTAGTGTGGTGTGTCTGTAGTGTGGTGTGTCTGTAGTGTGGTGTGTAGTGTTAGAAGTACATCTAGGACCTCATCAGTCTGTTCACAGATGGTTCAAAACAAGATGAAAAAGTAGCTTGTGCAGCAGTAAACAAATCTGAAATCTGGAGTGTACGCTTACCGGATAACAGTTCTATTTTCTCAGCAGATGTCATGGCCATAAATACTCGAGTGTAGGCTTACCGGATAACAGTTCTATTTTCTCAGCAGATGTCATGGCCATAAATACTCGAGTGTACGCTTACCGGATAACAGTTTTATTTTCTCAGCAGATGTCATGGCCATAAATACTCCAGTGTAGGTTTACCGGATAACAGTTCTATTTTCTCAGCAGAGGTCATGGCCATAAATACTCCAGTGTACGCTTACTGGATGACAGTTCTATTTTCTCAGCAGAGGTCATGGCCATAAATACTCCAGTGTACGCTTACTGGATGACAGTTCTATTTTCTCAGCAGAGGCCCTGGCCATAAATACTCCAGTGTACGCTTACAGTTCTATTTTCTCAGCAGAGGCCATGGCCATAAATACTCGAGTGTACGCTTACCGGATAACAGTTCTATTTTCTCAGCAGAGGCCCTGGCCATAAATACTCCAGTGTACGCTTACCGGATAACAGTTCTATTTTCTCAGCAGAGGTCATGGCCATAAATATCGCATTCCATTTCATAAAAGATTCAGAATTAAATAAATTCATAATTTTTATCGGATTCTCTTTCAGTCCTACAATCAATAAAATGAATTGATCACCCAAATCCTTTGATTCAACGGATTCTGAAAATTGACCACAAAGTATCCTCAACTAAAGACGTAATGTTGTGCTGGATTCCCAGTCACATAAATAGCATAGGTAATGAAGAAGCAGATAGAGAAGCAAAAAGTGCAATAAATAAACGTGTAACAAATGTAAAAATTCCATATACAGACTACAAATCTCAAATTCGCAAATAATATTATGTCAATACACAATGTCAAAATGTATGGAACAATAACCCAAACAGCAAATTGTATATACCAAATTAAACATTCTGTTTCCGAAAATTATCGGTATCCTCCAAATAGAAAAGAACAAGTTGTTTTGACCCGATGTCGTATTGGACACTCATATCTTACTCATTCTATCTGCGAAGATCCACCAGAATGTATTCATTGCCAAGACAATTTTACAATCAAACATAATTATAGTGACTGAATGTATCGATGTGAATGAGATTAGATCTCGCTACTATATAGAAAATTCTATGAAAAATATTTTCAATAATGTAGAACCAAAGTTGATTTTATCCTTTTTATTGGAAATAAATATTTTTAACAAATTATAATAAATAAATCTGTATATTGAAATGGTGTAAAATTTAATCAAAGTTTACATATTGTACCACAAAAATAAGACGCTCCATGACCCTTTTCGGTTTAAATAAAAATCAATCATGACACACTGCTTAAAGCCTTAGTAGGTTGAAGTCCATCTAGGACCTGATCAGTCGTTTTGCTTTCTTCTATTTTGCTCTATTATGACACGGAAGATACATACAATATATACCATGATTAAAGTATATGAAACATGTGACATGTATTGGATGCAATTTTCCAGAGCTTTTTACATTATGTACACGATTGTTAGTGAATTTTTATCTTTGGTGTTTACCCTGGTCCTGTGTATCTCACTGTCTGTCCCGTGTATCTCACTGTCTGTCCCGTGTATCTCACTGTCTGTCCCGTGTATCTCACTGTCTGTCCCGTGTATCTCACTGTCTGTCCCGTGTATCTCACTGTCTGTCACGTGTATCTCACTGTCTGTCCCGTGTATCTCACTGTCTGTCCCGTGTATCTCACTGTCTGTCTCGTGTATCTCACTGTCTGTCCCGTGTATCTCACTGTCTGTCTCGTGTATCTCACTGTCTGTCCCGTGTATCTCACTGTCTGTCCCGTGTATCTCACTGTCTGTCCCGTGTATATCACTGTCTGTCCCGTGTATCTCACCACTGTTTGTCCTGTGTATCTCACTGTCTGTCCCGTGTATATCACTGTCTGTCCCGTGTATCTCACTGTCTGTCTCGTGTATCTCACTGTCTGTCCCGTGTATCTCACTGTCTGTCTCGTGTATCTCACTGTCTGTCCCGTGTATCTCACTGTCTGTCCCGTGTATCTCACTGTCTGCCCGTGTATCTCACTGTCTGTCTCGTGTATCTCACTGTCCCGTGTATCTCACTGTCTGTCCCGTGTATCTCACTGTCTGTCCCGTGTATCTCACTGTCTGTCCCGTGTATCTCACTGTCTGTCCCGTGTATCTCACTGTCCCGTGTATCTCACTGTCTGTCCCGTGTATCTCACTGTCCCGTGTATCTCACTGTCTGTCCCGTGTATCTCACTGTCTGTCCCGTGTATCTCAGTCTGTCCCGTGTATCTCACTGTCTGTCCCGTGTATCTCACTGTCTGTCCCGTGTATCTCACTGTCTGTCCCGTGTATCTCACTGTCTGTCCCGTGTATCTCACTGTCTGTCCCGTGTATCTCGCTGTCTGTCCCGTGTATCTCGCTGTCTATCCCGTGTATCTCGCTGTTTGTCCCGTGTATCTCACTGTATGTCCCGTGTATCTCGCTGTCTGTCTCGTGTATCTCACTGTCTGTCCCGTGTATCTCGCTGTCTGTCCCGTGTATCTCACTGTCTGTCCCGTGTAGCTCACTGTCTGTCCCGTGTATCTCACTGTCCCGTGTATCTCACTGTCCCGTGTATCTCACTGTCTGTCCCGTGTATCTCACGTTCTGCCCCGTGTATTTCACTGTCTGTCCCGTGTATCTCACTGTATGTCCCGTGTATCTCACTGTCTGTCCCGTGTATCTCACTGTCTGTCCCGTGTATCTCACTGTCTGTCCCGTGTATCTCACTGTCTGTCCCGTGTATCTCACTGTCTGTCCCGTGTATCTCACTGTCTGTCCCGTGTATCTCACTGTCTGTCCCGTGTATCTCACTGTCCCGTGTATCTCACTGTCCCGTGTATCTCACTGTCTGTCCCGTGTATCTCACTGTCTGTCCCGTGTATCTCACTGTCTGTCCCGTGTATCTCACTGTATGTCCCCTGTATCTCACTGTCTGTCCCGTGTATCTCACTGTCTGTCCCGTGTATCTCACTGTCTGTCCCGTGTATCTCACTGTCTGTCCCGTGTATCTCACTGTCCCGTGTATCTCACTGTCTGGCCCGTGTATCTCACTGTCTGTCCCGTGTATCTCATTGTCCCGTGTATCTCACTGACCCGTGTATCTCACTGTCTGTCCCGTGTATCTCACTGTCCCGTGTATCTCACTGTCTGTCACGTGTATCTCACTGTCCCGTGTATCTCACTGTCTGTCCCGTGTATCTCACTGTCCCGTGTATCTCACTGTATGTCCCGTGTATCTCACTGCCCCGTGTATCTCACTGTCTGTCCCGTGTATCTCACTGTCCCGTGTATCTCACCGTCTGTCCCGTGTATCGCACCGTCCCATGTATCTCACTGTCCCGTGTATATCATTGTCTGTCCCGTGTATCTCACTGTCTGTCCCGTGTATCACACTGTCCCGTGTATCTCACTGTATGTCCCGTGTATCTCACTGTCCCGTGTATCTCACTGTCTGTCCCGTGTATTTACCGTCTGTCCCGTGTATCGCACTGTCCCATGTATCTCACTATCCCGTGTATAGCATTGTCTGTCCCGTGTATCTCACTTTTTCGTGTATCTCACTGTCTGTCCCGTGTATCGCACTGTCTGTCCCGTGTATCTCGCTGTCTGTCCCGTGTATCTCGCTGCCTGTCCCTTGTATCTCACTGTCTGTCCCGTGTATCTCACTGTCTGTCCCGTGTATCTCACTGTCTGTCCCGTGTATCTCACTGTCTGTCCCGTGTATTTCACTGTCTGTCCAGTGTATCTCGCTGTCTGTCCCGTGTATCTCACTGTCTGTCTCGTGTATCTCGCTGTCTGTCCCGTGTATCTCGCTGTCTATTCCGTGTATCTCACTGTCTGTCCCGTGTATCTCACTGTCTGTCCCGTGTATCTCATTGTCTGTCCCGTGTATCTCACTGTCTGTCCCGTGTATCTCGCTGTCTGTCCCGTGTATCTCGCTGTCTATCCCGTGTATCTCGCTGTCTGTCCCGTGTATCTCACTGTATGTCCCGTGTATCTCACTGTCTGTCCCGTGTATCTCACTGTCTGTCCCGTGTATCTCACTGTCTGTCCCGTGTATCTCGCTGTCTGTCCCGTGTATCTCACTGTCTGTCCCGTGTATCTCACTGTATGTCCCGTGTATCTCACTGTCCCGTGTATCTCACTGTCTGTCCCGGTATCTCCCCATCACTGTCTGTCCCGTGTATCTCACCACCATGTCCCGTGTATCTCACTGTCCCGTGTATCTCACTGTCTGTCCCGTGTATCTCACTGTCTCCCTTATCTCACCCCCACCCACCCTGTCCCGTGTATCTCACTGTCTGTCCCGTGTATCTCACTGTCTGTCCCGTGTATCTCACTGTCTGTCCCGTGTATCTCACTGTCCCGTGTATCTCACTGTCTGTCCCGTGTATCTCACTGTCCCGTGTATCTCACTGTCTGTCCCGTGTATCTCACTGTCCCGTGTATCTCACTGTCTGTCCCGTGTATCTCATTGTCCCGTGTATCTCACTGTCCCGTGTATCGCACTCTCCCGTGTATCTCATTGTCCCGTGTATCTCACTGTCCCGTGTATCTCACTGTCTGTCCCGTGTATCTCACTGGCTGTCCCGTGTATCTCACTGTCTGTCTCGTGTATCTCACTGTCTGTCCCGTGTATCTCACTGTCCCGTGTATCTCACTGTCTGTCCCGTGTATCTCACTGTCCCGTGTATCTCACTGTCTGTCCCGTGTATCTCACTGTCTGTCCCGTGTATCTCACTGTCCCGTGTATCTTACTGTCTGTCCCGTGTATCTCACTGTCTGTCCCGTGTATCTTAGTCTGTCCCGTGTATCTCACTGTCTGTCCCGTGTATCTC
>CM026399.1:46686231-46784091 GCA_014843695.1 Archivesica marissinica | reverse complement strand
TTTATTTATCGTCACTACCGGTTGCCCATATGAGCGACGCCTCCTGAAGAGATTAGTCATTTTAGATTTTTGGAGGATAGTGCAATGATATAGATACCAGCCTAGTTGTGTATGTCCTGGGCGTGTTCGTCTTGGAAGGAGTAATATATACCAGCCTAGTTGTGTATGTCCTGGGCGTGTTCCACTTCCATGGAGTAATTGATACCAGCCTAGTTGTGTATGTCCTGGGCGTGTTCCTCTTGGAAGGAATAACTGATACCAGCCTAGTCGTGTATGTCCTGGACGTGTTCCTCCTCCAAGGAGTAATTGATACCAGCCTAGTTGTGTATGTCCTGGGTGTGTTCCTCTTGGAAGTAGTAATTGATACCAGCCTAGTTGTGTATGTCCTGGGTGTGTTCCTCTTCCATTGTGTATGTCCTGGGTGTGTACCTCTTGGAAGGAGTAATTGATACCAGCCTAGGTGTTTGTCCTGGGTGTGTTCCTCTTCCAATGAGTAATTGATACCAGACTAGTTTTGTATGTCCTGGGTGTGTTCCTCTTGGAAGGAGTAATTGATACCAGCCTAGTTGTGTATGTCCTGTGTGTGTTCCTCTTGGAAGGAGTAATTGATACCAGCCTAGTTGTTTATGTCATGGGCGTGTTCCTCTTCCAAGGAATAACTTATATCAGCCTAGTTGTGTATGTCCTGGGCGTGTTCCTCTTGGAAGGAGTAATTGATACCAGCCTAGTTGTTTATGTCCTGGGTGTGTTCCTCTTCCAAGGAGTAATTGATACTAGCCTAGTTGTGTATGTCTGGGTGTGTTCCTCTTCCAAGGAGTAATTGATACCAGCCTAGTTGTGTATGTCCTGGGTGTGTTCCACTTGGAAGGAGTAATTGATAACAGCCTAGTTGTGTATGTACTGGGCGTGTTCCTCTTGGAAGGAGTAATTGATACCAGAACCCAAAAAACCACACCCCCAAAAAACCACCAGTTGTGTATTCCTGGGTGTTCCTCTGGAAGAGTAATGTACCAGCCTATTGTTATTCCTGGGTTGTCCTCTTAAGAGTAATTGATACACCTAGTTGTGTATGTCCTGGGTGTTCCTCTTCGAAGGAGTAATTGATACCAGGCTAGTTTGTATCTGGGGTCTCACTGGAGAGTAATTGTACCAGATTGTATGTCCTGGGCGTGTTCCTTTTGAAGGAGTAATTGATACCAGCCTAGTTGTGTATGTCCTGGGCGTGTTCCTCTTGGAAGGAGTAATTGATACAGCCTAGTTGTGTATGTCCTGGGGTGTTCCACTTGGAAGGATAATTGATACCAGCCTAGTTGTGTATGTCCTGGCTGTTCCACTTAGGAGTAATTGATACCAGCCTAGTTGTGTATGTCCTGGGCGTGTTCCTCTTGGAAGGAATAACTGATACCAGCCTAGTTGTGTATGTAAAAAAACACCAACCTGGGCGTGTCCTCTTGAAGGAGTAATATACCAGCCTAGTTGTGTATGTCCTGGCGTGTTCCCTTCAAGGAGTAATTGATACCAGCCTAGTTGTGTATGTCCTGGGTGTGTTCCTCTTCCAAGGAGTAATTGATACCAGCCTAGTTGTGTATGTCCTGGGCGTGTTCCTCTTGGAAGGAATATCTGATACCAGCCTAGTTGTGTATGTCCTGGGCGTGTTCCTCTTGGAAGGAGTAATTGATACCAGCCTAGTTGTGTATGTCCTGGGCGTGTTCCTCTTCCAAGGAGTAATTGATACCAGCCTAGTTGTGTATGTCCTTGGCGTGTTCCTCTTGGAAGAAGTAATTGATACCAGCCTAGTTTTGTATGTCCTGGGCGTGTTCCTCTTCCAAGGAGTAATTGATACCAGCCTAGTTGTGTATGTCCTGGGCGTGTTCCACTTCCAGGAGTAATTGATACCAGCCTAGTGTGTATGTCCTGGGCGTGTTCCTCTTCGAAGGAATAATGATACCAGCCTAGTTTGTATGTCCTGGGCGTGTTCCTCTTAAGAGTAATTGTACCAGCCATTTGTATGTCCTGGGCGTGTTCCTCTTGGAAGGATAATGATACCAGCCTAGTTGTGTATGTCCTGGGCGTGTTCCTCTTCCAAGGAGTAATTGATACCAGCCTAGTTGTGTATGTCCTGGGCGTGTTCCTCTTCCAAGGAGTAATTGATACCAGCCTAGTTGTGTAGTCCTGGGCGTGTTCCTCTTGGAAGGAGTAATTGATACCAGCCTAGTTGTGTATGTCCTGGGTGTGTTCCTTTGGAAGGAGTAATTGATACCAGCCTAGTTGTGTATGTCCTGGGCGTGTTCCTCTTCCAAGGAGTAATTGATACCAGCCTAGTTGTGTATGTCCTGGGCGTGTTCCTCTTGGAAGGAGTAATTGATACCAGCCTAGTTGTGTATGTCCTGGGCGTGTTCCTCTTGGAAGGAGTAATTGATACCAGCCTAGTTGTGTATGTCCTGGGCGTGTTCCTCTTGGAAGGAGTAATTGATACCAGCCTAGTTGTGTATGTCCTGGTCGTTTCCTCTTCCAAGGAGTAATTGATACCAGCCTAGTTGTGTATGTCCTGGGGTGTTCCTCTTGGAAGGAGTAATTGATACCAGCCTAGTTGTGTATGTCCTGGGCGTGTTCCTCTTCCAAGGAGTAATTGATACCAGCCTAGTTGTGTATGTCCTGGGTGTGTTCCTCTTGGAAGGAGTAATTGATACCAGCCTAGTTGTGTATGTCCTGGGCGTGTTCCTCTTGGAAGGAGTAATTGATACCAGCCTAGTTGTGTATGTCCTGGGCGTGTTCCTCTTGGAAGGAGTAATTGATACCAGGCTAGTTGTGTATGTCCTGGGCGTGTTCCTCTTGGAAGGAGTAATTGATACCAGCCTAGTTGTGTATGTCCTGGGCGTGTTCCTCTTGGAAGGAGTAATTGATACCAGCCTAGTTGTGTATGTCCTGGGTGTGTTCCTCTTGGAAGGAGTAATTGATACCAGCCTAGTGTGTATGTCCTGGGCGTGTTCCTCTTCGAAGGAGTAATTGATACCAGGCTAGTTTGTATGTCCTGGGCGTTTCTCTTGGAAGAGTAATTGTACCAGCTAGTTGGTATGTCCTGGCGTGTTCCTTTGAAGGAGTAATTGATACCAGCCTAGTTGTGTATGTCCTGGGCCTGTTCCTTTGGAAGGAGTAATTGATACCAGGCTAGTTGTGTATGTCCTGGGCGTCTTCATCTTGGAAGGAGTAATTGATAACAGCCTAGTTGTGTATGTCCTGGGCGTGTTCCTTTTGGAAGGAGTAATTGATACCAGCCTAGTTGTGTATGTCCTGGGCCTGTTCCTCTTGGAAGGAGTAATTGATACCAGCCTAGTTGTGTATGTCCTGGGTGTGTTCCACTTGGAAGGATAATTGATACCAGCCTAGTTGTGTATGTCCTGGGTGTGTTCCTCTTCCAAGGAATAATTTATACTAATCCTAGTTGTGTATGTCCTGGGTGTGTTCCTCTTGGAAGGAGTAATTGATACCAGCCTAGTTGTTTATGTCCTGGGCGTGTTCCTCTTCCAAGGAGTAATTGATACCAGCCCAGTTGTGAATGTCCTGGGTGTGTTCCTCTTGGAAGGAGTAATTAATACCAGCCTAGTTGTGTATGTCCTGGGTGTGTTCCTCTTGGAAGGAGTAATTGATACCAGCCTAGTTGTGTATGTCCTGGGTGTGTTCCTCTTCCAAGGAGTAATTGATACCAGCCTAGTTGTGTATGTCCTGGGTGTGTTCCTCTTGGAAGGAGTAATTGATACCAGGCTAGTTGTGTATGTCCTGGGTGTGTTCCTCTTGGAAGGAGTAATTGATACCAGCCTAGTTGTGTATGTCCTGGGTGTGTTCCTCTTGGAAGGAGTAAATGATACCAGCCTAGTTGTGTATGTCCTGGGTGTGTACCTCTTGGAAGGAGTAATTGATACCAGCTTAGTTGTGTATGTCCTGGGCATGTTCCTCTTCGAAGGAATAATTGATACCAGGCTAGTTTTGTATGTCATGGGCGTCATCATCTTGGAATGAGTAATTGTTACCAGCCATGTTGTGTATGTCCTGGGCGTGTTCCTTTTTGAAGGAGTAATTGATACCAGCCTAGTTGTGTATGTCCTGGGCCTGTTCCTCTTGGAAGGAGTAATTGATAGCAGCCTAGTTGTGTATGTCCTGGGTGTGTTCCACTTGGAAGGATAATTGATACCAGCCTAGTTGTGTATGTCCTTGGCGTGTTCCACTTCCATGGAGTAATTGATACCAGCCTAGGTGTGTATGTCCTGGGCGTGTTCCTCTTGGAAGGAATAACTGATACCAGCCTAGTTGTGTATGTGCTGGTCCTGTTCCTCTTCCAAGGAGTAATTGATACCAGCCTAGTTGTGTATGACCTGGGCGTGTTCCTCTTGCAAGGAGTAATATATACCAGCCTAGTTGTGTATGTCCTGGGCGTGTACCACTTCCATGGAGTAATTGATACCAGCCTAGTTGTGTATGTCCTGGGCGTGTTCCTCCTGGAAGGAATAACTGATACAAGCCTAGTCGTGTATGTCCTGGGCGTGTTCCTCTTGGAAGGAATATCTGATACCAGCCTAGTCGTGTATGTCCTGGGCGTGTTTCTCTTGGAAGGAGTAATTGATACCAGCCTAGTTGTGTGTGTCCTGGGCGTGTTCCTCTTCCAAGGAGTAATTGATCCCAGCCTAGTTGTGTATGTCCTTGGCGTGTTCCTCTTGGAAGAAGTAATTGATACCAGCCTAGTTTTGTATGTCTTGGGCGTGTTCCTCTTCCAAGGAGTAATTGATACCAGCCTAGTTGTGTATGTCCTGGGCGTGTTCCACTTCCATGGAGTAATTGATACCAGCCTAGTTGTGTATGTCCTTGGCGTGATCCTCTTCCAAGGAGTAATTGATACCAGCCTAGTTGTGTATGTCCTGGGTGTGTTCCTCCTGGAATGAGTAATTGATACCAGCCTAGTTGTTTATGTCCTGGGTGTGTTCCTCTTCCAAGGAGTAATTGATACCAGCCTAGTTTTGTATGTCCTGGGCGTGTTCCTCTTCAAAGGAGTAATTGATACCAGCCTAGTTGTGTATGTCCTGGGCGTGTTCCTCTTCCAAGGAGTAATTGATACCAGCATGTTTGTGTAAGTCCTGGGCGTGTTCCTCTTCCAAGGAGTAATTGATACCAGCCTAGTTGTGTTTGTCCTGGGTGTGTTCCTTTTGGAAGGAGTAATTTATACCAGCCTAGTTGTGTATGTCCTGGGCGTGTTCCTCTTCCAAGGAATAACTGATACCAGCCTAGTTGTGTATGTCCTGGGCGTGTTCCTCTTGGAAGGAGTAATTGATACCAGCCTAGTTGTGTATGTCCTGGGCGTGTTCCTCTTGGAAGGAGTAATTGATACCAGGCTAGTTGTGTATGTCCTGGGCGTCTTCCTCTTGGAAGGAGTAATTGATACCAGCCTAGTTGTGTATGTCCTGGGTGTGTTCCTCTTCCAAGGAGTAATTGATACTAGCCTAGTTGTGTATGTCCTGGGTGTGTTCCTCTTTGAAGGAGTAATTGATACCAGCCTAGTTGTGTATGTTCTGGGCGTGTTCCTCTTCCAAGGAGTAATTGATACTAGCCTAGTTGTGTATGTCCTGGGTGTGTTCCACTTGGAAGGAGTAATTGATAACAGCCTAGTTGTGTATGTACTGGGCGTGTTCCTCTTGGAAGGAGTAATTGATACCAGCCTAGTTGTGTATGTCCTGGCTGTGTTCCACTTGGAAGGAGTAATTGATACCAGGCTAGTTGTGTATGTCCTGGGTGTGTTCCTCTTGGAAGTAGTAATTGATACCAGCCTAGTTGTGTATGTCCTGGGTGTGTTCCTCTTGGAAGGAGTAATTGATACCAGCCTAGTTGTGTATGTCCTGGGTGTGTACCTCTTGGAAGGAGTAATTGATACCAGCCTAGGTGTGTATGTCCTGGGCATGTTCCTCTTCGAAGGAGTAATTGATACCAGGCTAGTTTTGTATGTCCTGGGCGTCTTCATCTTGGAATGAGTAATTGTTACCAGCCTAGTTGTGTATGTCCTGGGCGTGTTCCTTTTTGGAGGAGTAATTGATACCAGCCTAATTGTGTATGTCCTGGGCCTGTTCCTCTTGGAAGGAGTAATTGATACCAGGCTAGTTGTGTATGTCCTGGGCGTCTTCATCTTGGAAGGAGTAATTGATAACAGCCTAGTTTTGTATGTCCTGGGCGTGTTCCTCTTGGAAGGAGTAATTGATACCAGCCTAGTTGTGTATGTCCTGGGCGTGTTCCTCTTGGAAGGAGTAATTGATACCAGCCTAGTTGTGTATGTCCTGGGTGTGTTCCTCTTGGAAGGATAATTGATACCAGCCTAGTTGTGTATGTCCTGGGTGTGTTCCTCTTCCAAGGAATAATTTATACTAATCCTAGTTGTGTATGTCCTGGGTGTGTTCCTCTTGGAAGGAGTAATTGATTCCAGCCTAGTTGTTTATGTCCTGGGCGTGTTCCTCTTCCAAGGAGTAATTGATACCAGCCCAGTTGTGAATGTCCTGGGTGTGTTCCTCTTGGAAGGAGTAATTAATACCAGCCTAGTTGTGTATGTCCTGGGTGTGTTCCTCTTGGAAGGAGTAATTGATACCAGCCTAGTTGTGTTTGTCCTGGGTGTGTTCCTCTTCCAAGGAGTAATTGATACCAGCCTAGTTGTGTATGTCCTGGGTGTGTTCCTCTTGGAAGGAGTAATTGATACCAGCCTAGTTGTGTATGTCCTGGGTGTGTTCCACTTGGAAGGAGTAATTGATACCAGCCTAGTTGTGTATGTCATGGGCGTGTTCCTCTTCCAAGGAATAACTGATACCAGCCTAGTTGTGTATGTCCTGGGCGTGTTCCTCTTGGAAGGAGTAATTGATACCAGCCTAGTTGTGTATGTCCTGGGCGTGTTCCTCTTGGAAGGAGTAATTGATACCAGCCTAGTTGTGTATTTCCTGGGTGTGTTCCTCTTACAAGGAGTAATTGATACTAGCCTAGTTGTGTATGTCCTGGGTGTGTTCCTCTTCAAAGGAGTAATTGATACCAGCCTAGTTGTGTATGTCCTGGGCGTGTTCCTCTTCCAAGGAGTAATTGATACCAGCCTAGTTGTGAATGTCCTGGGCGTGTTCCTCTTGGAAGGAGTAATTGATACCAGCCTAGTTGTGTATGTCCTGGGCGTGTTTCTCTTGGAAGGAATAACTGATACCAGCCTAGTTGTGTATGTCCTGGGCGTGTTCCTCTTGGAAGGAGTAATTGATACCAGCTTAGTTGTGTATGTCCTGGGCGTGTTCCTCTTCCAAGGAGTAATTGATACCAGCCTAGTTGTGTTTGTCCTGGGTGTGTTCCTCTTCCAAGGAGTAATAGGTACCAGCCTAATTGTGTATGTCCTGGGCGTGTTCCTCTTGGAAGGAATATCTGATACCAGCCTAGTCGTGTATGTCCTGGGCGTGTTCCTCTTGGAAGGAGTAATTGATACCAGCCTAGTTGTGTGTGTCCTGGGCGTGTTCCTCTTCCAAGGAGTAATTGATCCCAGCCTAGTTGTGTATGTCCTTGGCGTGTTCCTCTTGGAAGAAGTAATTGATACCAGCCTAGTTGTGTATGTCCTGGGCGTGTTCCTCTTCCAAGGAGTAATTGATACCAGCCTAGTTGTGTATGTCCTGGGCGTGTTCCACTTCCATGGAGTAATTGATACCAGCCTAGGTGTGTATGTCCTGGGCGTGTTCCTCTTGGAAGGAATAACTGATACCAGCCTAGTTGTGTATGTCCTGGGCGTGTTCCTCTTCCAAGGAGTAATTGATACCAGCCTAGTTGTGTATGTCCTGGGCGTGTTCCTCTTGGAAGGAGTAATAGATACCAGCCTAGTTGTGTATGTCCTGGGCGTGTTCCACTTCCATGGAGTAATTGATACCAGCCTAGTTGTGTATGTCCTGGGCGTGTTCCTCTTGGAAGGAATAACTGATACCAGCCTAGTCGTGTATGTCCTGGGCGTGTTCCTCTTGGAAGGAGTAATTGATACCAGCCTAGTTGTGTATGTCCTGGGCGTGTTCCTCTTCCAAGGAGTAATTGATACCAGCCTAGTTGTGTATGTCCTGGGTGTGTTCCTCTTGGAAGTAGTAATTGATACCAGCCTAGTTGTGTATGTCCTGGGTGTGTTCCTCTTCCAAGGAGTAATTGATACCAGCCTAGTTGTGTATGTCCTGGGCGTGTTCCTCTTCAAAGGAGTAATTGATACCAGCCTAGTTGTGTATGTCCTGGGCGTGTTCCTCTTCCAAGGAGTAATTGATACCAGCCTAATTGTGTATGTCCTGGGCGTGTTCCTCTTCCAAGGAGTAATTGATACCAGCCTAGTTGTGTTTGTCCTGGGTGTGTTCCTCTTGGAAGGAGTAATTGATACCAGCCTAATTGTGTATGTCCTGGGTGTGTTCCTCTTGGAAGGAGTAATTGATACCAGCCTAGGTGTTTGTCCTGGGTGTGTTCCTCTTCCAAGGAGTAATTGATACCAGACTAGATGTGTATGTCCTAGGTGTGTTCCTCTTGGAAGGAGTAATTGAAACCAGCCTAGTTGTGTATGTCCTGTGTGTGTTCCTCTTGGAAGGAGTAATTGATACCAGCCTAGTTGTGTATGTCATGGGCGTGTTCCTCTTCCAAGGAATAACTTATATCAGCCTAGTTGTGTATGTCCTGGGCGTGTTCCTCTTGGAAGGAGTAATTGATACCAGCCTAGTTGTGTATGTCCTGGGTGTGTTCCTCTTGGAAGGAGTAATTGATACCAGCCTAGTTGTGTATGTCCTGGGTGTGTTCCTCTTGGAAGGAGTAATTGATACCAGCCTAGGTGTGTATGTCCTGGGCGTGTTCCTCTTCGAAGGAGTAATTGATACCAGGCTAGTTTTGTATGTCCTGGGCGTCTTCATCTTGGAATGAGTAATTGTTACCAGCCTAGTTGTGTATGTCCTGGGCCTGTTCCTTTTGGAAGGAGTAATTAATACCAGCCTAGTTGTGTATGTCCTGGGCCTGTTCCTGTTGGAAGGAGTAATTGATACCAGGCTAGTTGTGTATGTCCTGGGCGTCTTCATCTTGGAAGGAGTAATTGATAACAGCCTAGTTGTGTACGTCCTGGGCGTGTTCCTTTTGGAAGGAGTAATTGATACCAGCCTAGTTGTGTATGTCCTGGGCCTGTTCCTCTTGGAAGGAGTAATTGATACCAGCCTAGTTGTGTATGTCCTGGGTGTGTTCCACTTGGAAGGATAATTGATACCAGCCTAGTTGTGTATGTCCTGGGCGTGTTCCACTTCCATGGAGTAATTGATACCAGCCTAGGTGTGTATGTCCTGGGCGTGCTCCTCTTGGAAGGAATAACTGATACCAGCCTAGTTGTGTATGTGCTGGGCGTGTTTCTCTTGGAAGGAATAACTGATACCAGTCTAGTTGTGTATGTACTGGGCGTGTTCCTCTTCCAAGGAGTATTTGATACCAGCCTAGTTGTGTATGTCCTGGGCGTGTTCCACTTCCATGGAGTAATTGATACCAGCCTAGTTGTGTATGTCCTGGGCGTGTTCCTCTTGGAAGGAATAACTGATACCAGCCTAGTTGTGTATGTCCTGGGCGTGTTCCTCTTCCAAGGAGTAATTGATACCAGCCTAGTTGTGTATGTCCTGGGCGTGTTCCTCTTGGAAGGAGTAATAGATACCAGCCTAGTTGTGTATGTCCTGGGCGTGTTCCACTTCCATGGAGTAATTGATACCAGCCTAGTTGTGTATGTCCTGGGCGTGTTCCTCTTGGAAGGAATAACTGATACCAGCCTAGTCGTGTATGTCCTGGGCGTGTTCCTCTTGGAAGGAGTAATTGATACCAGCCTAGTTGTGTATGTCCTGGGCGTGTTCCTCTTCCAAGGAGTAATTGATACCAGCCTAGTTGTGTATGTCCTGGGTGTTTTCCTCTTGGAAGTAGTAATTGATACCAGCCTAGTTGTGTATGTCCTGGGTGTGTTCCTCTTCCAAGGAGTAATTGATACCAGCCTAGTTGTGTATGTCCTGGGCGTGTTCCTCTTCAAAGGAGTAATTGATACCAGCCTAGTTGTGTATGTCCTGGGCGTGTTCCTCTTCGAAGGATTAATTGATACCAGCCTAATTGTGTATGTCCTGGGCGTGTTCCTCTTCCAAGGAGTAATTGATACCAGCCTAGTTGTGTTTGTCCTGGGTGTGTTCCTCTTGGAAGGAGTAATTGATACCAGCCTAATTGTGTATGTCCTGGGTGTGTTCCTCTTGGAAGGAGTAATTGAAACCAGCCTAGTTGTGTATGTCCTGTGTGTGTTCCTCTTGGAAGGAGTAATTGATACCAGCCTAGTTGTGTATGTCATGGGCGTGTTCCTCTTCCAAGGAATAACTTATATCAGCCTAGTTGTGTATGTCCTGGGCGTGTTCCTCTTGGAAGGAGTAATTGATACCAGCCTAGTTGTTTATGTCCTGGGTGTGTTCCTCTTCCAAGGAGTAATTGATACTAGCCTAGTTGTGTATGTCCTGGGTGTGTTCCTCTTCCAAGGAGTAATTGATACCAGCCTAGTTGTGTATGTCCTGGGTGTGTTCCACTTGGAAGGAGTAATTGATAACAGCCTAGTTGTGTATGTACTGGGCGTGTTCCTCTTGGAAGGAGTAATTGATACCAGCCTAGTTGTGTATGTCCTGGGTGTGTTCCTTTTGGAAGGAGTAATTGATACCAGCCTAGTTGTGTATGTCCTGGGTGTGTTCCTCTTGGAAGGAGTAATTGATACCAGCCTAGTTGTGTATGTCCTGGGCGTGTTCCTCTTGGAAGGAGTAATTGATACCAGCCTAGTTGTGTATGTCCTGGGTGTGTTCCTCTTGGAAGGAGTAATTGATACCAGCCTAGTTGTGTATGTCCTGGGCGTGTTCCTCTTGGAAGGAGTAATTGATACCAGGCTAGTTGTGTATGTCCTGGGCGTCTTCATCTTGGAAGGAGTAATTGATACCAGCCTAGTTGTGTATGTCCTGGGCGTGTTCCTCTTGGAAGGAGTAATTGATACCAGCCTATTGTGTATGTCCTGGGTGTTCCTCTTGGAAGGAGTAATTGATACCAGGCTAGTTGTGTATGTCCTGGGCGTCTTCATCTGGAAGGAGTAATTGATACCAGCCTAGTTGTGTATGTCCTGGGCGTGTTCCTTTGGAAGGAGTAATTGATACCAGCCTAGTTGTGTATGTCCTGGGCGTGTTCCTCTTGGAAGGAGTAATTGATACCAGCCTAGTTGTGTATGTCCTGGGCGTGTTCCTCTTGGAAGGAGTAATTGATACCAGCCTAGTTGTGTATGTCCTGGGCGTGTTCCTCTTGCAAGGAGTAATTGATACCAGCCTAGTTGTGTATGTCCTGGGCGTGTTCCCCTTGCAAGGAGAATACATAGCCTAGTTGTGTATGTCCTGGGCGAGTTCCTCTTCCAAGGAGTAATTGATACCCGCCTAGTTTTGTATGCCCTGGGCGTGTTCCGCTTGGAATGAGTAATTGATACCAGACTAGTTGTGTATGTCCTGGGCCTGGTCCTCTTGGAAGGAGTAATTGATACCAGCCTAGTTGTGTATGTCCTGGGCGTGTTCCTCTTGGAAGGAGTAATTGATACAAGCCTAGTTGTGTATGTCCTGGGCGTTTTCATTTTGGAAGGAGTAGTTGCTAACAGCATAGTTGTGTATGTCCTGGGCGTGTTCATCTTGGAAGGAGTAATTTATACCAGCCTAGTTGTGTATGTCCTGGGCGTGTACCTCTTGGAAGGAGTAATTGATAGCAGCCTAGTTGTGGATGTCCTGGGCGTGTACCTCTTGGAAGGAGTAATTGATACCAGCCTAGTTGTGTATGTCCTGGGCGTGTTCCTCTTCCAATGAGTAATTGATACCAGCCTAGTTTTGTATGTCCTGGGCGTGTTCCTCTTCCAAAGAGTAATTGATACCAGCCTAGTTGTGTATGTCCTGGATGTGTTCCACTTGGAAGGAGTAATTGATACCAGCCTAGTTGTGTATGTCCTGGGCGTGTTCCACTTCCAAGGAATAATTGATACCAGCCTTGTTGTGTATGTCATGGGCGTGTTCCTTTTGGAGGAGTAATTGATACCAGCCTAGTTGTGTATGTCCTGGGCGTGTTCCCCTTCCAAGGAGTAATTGATACACGCCTAGTTGTGTATGTCCTGGGCGTGTTCCTCTTGGAAGGAGTAATTGATACCAGCCTAGTTGTGTATGTCCTGGGCCTGTTCCTCTTGGAAGGAGTAATTGATACCAGCCTAGTTGTGCATGTCCTGGGCGTGTTCATCTTGGAAGGAGTAATTGATTCCAGCCTAGTTGTGTATGTCATGGGCGTGTTCCTTTTGGAGGAGTAATTGATACCCGCCTAGTTTTGTATGTCCTGGGCGTTTTCATTTTGGAAAGAGTAGTTGCTAACAGCCTAGTTGTGTATGTCCTGGGCGTGTTCCTCCTCCAAGGAGTAATTGATACCAGCCTAGTTGTGTATGTCCTGGGCGTGTTCCAATTGGAAGGAGTAATTGATACCAGCCTAGTTGTGTATGTCCTGGGCGTGTTCCTCTTCCAAGGAGTAATTGATACCAGCCTAGTTGTGTATGTCCTGGGCGTGTTCCTCTTCCAAGGAGTAATTGATAACAGCCTAGTTGTGTATGTCCTGGTCGTGTTCCTCTTGGAAGCAGTAATTGATACCCGCCTAGTTGTGTATGTCCTGGGTGTGTTCCTCTTGGAAGCAGTAATTGATACCAGCCTATTTGTGTATGTCCTGGTCGTGTTCCTCTTGGAAGGAGTAATTGATACCAGCCTAGTTGTGTATGTCCTGGGCGTGTTCCTCTTCCAAGGAGTAATTGATACCAGCCTAGTTGTGTATGTCCTGGGCGTGTTCGTCTTGGAAGGAGTAATTGATACCAGCCTAGTTGTGTATGTCCTGGGCGTGTTCCTCTTCCAAGGAGTAATTGATACCAGCCTAGTTGTGTATGTCCTGGGCGTGTTCCTCTTGGAAGCAGTAATTGATACCAGCCTAGTTGTGTATGTCCTGGGCGTGTTCCTCTTGGAAGGAGTAATTGATACCAGCCTAGTTGTGTATGTCCTGGACGTGTTCCTCTTCCAAGGAGTAATTGATACTAGCCTAGTTGTGTATGTCCTGGGCTTGTTCCTCTTCCAAGGAGTAATTAATACCAGCCTAGTTGTGTATGTCCTGGGTGTGTTCCTCTTGGAAGTAGTAATTGATACCAGCCTAGTTGTGTATGTCCTGGGTGTGTTCCTCTTCCAAGGAGTAATTGATACCAGCCTAGTTGTGTATGTCCTGGGCGTGTTCCTCTTGGAAGGAGTAATTGATACCAGCCTAGTTGTGTATGTCCTGGGCGTGTTCCTCTTCCAAGGAGTAATTGATACCAGCCTAGTTGTGTATGTCCTGGGCGTGTTCCTCTTGGAAGGAGTAATTGATACCAGCCTAGTTGTGTTTGTCCTGGGTGTGTTCCTCTTGGAAGGAGTAATTGATACCAGCCTAGTTGTGTATGTCCTGGGTGTGTTCCTCTTGGAAGGAGTAATTGATACCAGCCTAGTTGTGTATGTCCTGTGTGTGTTCCTCTTGGAAGGAGTAATTGATACCAGCCTAGTTGTGTATGTCATGGGCGTGTTCCTCTTCCAAGGAATAACTTATATCAGCCTAGTTGTGTATGTCCTGGGCGTGTTCCTCTTGGAAGGAGTAATTGATACCAGCCTAGTTGTTTATGTCCTGGGTGTGTTCCTCTTCCAAGGAGTAATTGATACTAGCCTAGTTGTGTATGTCCTGGGTGTGTTCCTCTTCCAAGGAGTAATTGATACCAGCCTAGTTGTGTATGTCCTGGGTGTGTTCCACTTGGAAGGAGTAATTGATAACAGCCTAGTTGTGTATGTACTGGGCGTGTTCCTCTTGGAAGGAGTAATTGATACCAGCATAGTTGTGTATGTCCTGGGTGTGTTCAACTTGGAAGGAGTAATTGATACCAGGCTAGTTGTGTATGTCCTGGGTGTGTTCCTCTTGGAAGGAGTAATTGATACCAGCCTAGTTGTGTATGTCCTGGGTGTGTTCCTCTTGGAAGGAGTAAATGATACCAGCCTAGTTGTGTATGTCCTGGGTGTGTACCTCTTGGAAGGAGTAATTGATACCAGCTTAGTTGTGTATGTCCTGGGCATGTTCCTCTTCGAAGGAATAATTGATACCAGGCTAGTTTTGTATGTCATGGGCGTCATCATCTTGGAATGAGTAATTGTTACCAGCCTAGTTGTGTATGTCCTGGGCGTGTTCCTTTTTGAAGGAGTAATTGATACCAGCCTAGTTGTGTATGTCCTGGGCCTGTTCCTCTTGGAAGGAGTAATTGATAGCAGCCTAGTTGTGTATGTCCTGGGTGTGTTCCACTTGGAAGGATAATTGATACCAGCCTAGTTGTGTATGTCCTTGGCGTGTTCCACTTCCATGGAGTAATTGATACCAGCCTAGGTGTGTATGTCCTGGGCGTGTTCCTCTTGGAAGGAATAACTGATACCAGCCTAGTTGTGTATGTGCTGGTCCTGTTCCTCTTCCAAGGAGTAATTGATACCAGCCTAGTTGTGTATGACCTGGGCGTGTTCCTCTTGCAAGGAGTAATATATACCAGCCTAGTTGTGTATGTCCTGGGCGTGTACCACTTCCATGGAGTAATTGATACCAGCCTAGTTGTGTATGTCCTGGGCGTGTTCCTCCTGGAAGGAATAACTGATACAAGCCTAGTCGTGTATGTCCTGGGCGTGTTCCTCTTGGAAGGAATATCTGATACCAGCCTAGTCGTGTATGTCCTGGGCGTGTTTCTCTTGGAAGGAGTAATTGATACCAGCCTAGTTGTGTGTGTCCTGGGCGTGTTCCTCTTCCAAGGAGTAATTGATCCCAGCCTAGTTGTGTATGTCCTTGGCGTGTTCCTCTTGGAAGAAGTAATTGATACCAGCCTAGTTTTGTATGTCTTGGGCGTGTTCCTCTTCCAAGGAGTAATTGATACCAGCCTAGTTGTGTATGTCCTGGGCGTGTTCCACTTCCATGGAGTAATTGATACCAGCCTAGTTGTGTATGTCCTTGGCGTGATCCTCTTCCAAGGAGTAATTGATACCAGCCTAGTTGTGTATGTCCTGGGTGTGTTCCTCCTGGAATGAGTAATTGATACCAGCCTAGTTGTTTATGTCCTGGGTGTGTTCCTCTTCCAAGGAGTAATTGATACCAGCCTAGTTTTGTATGTCCTGGGCGTGTTCCTCTTCAAAGGAGTAATTGATACCAGCCTAGTTGTGTATGTCCTGGGCGTGTTCCTCTTCCAAGGAGTAATTGATACCAGCATGTTTGTGTAAGTCCTGGGCGTGTTCCTCTTCCAAGGAGTAATTGATACCAGCCTAGTTGTGTTTGTCCTGGGTGTGTTCCTTTTGGAAGGAGTAATTTATACCAGCCTAGTTGTGTATGTCCTGGGCGTGTTCCTCTTCCAAGGAATAACTGATACCAGCCTAGTTGTGTATGTCCTGGGCGTGTTCCTCTTGGAAGGAGTAATTGATACCAGCCTAGTTGTGTATGTCCTGGGCGTGTTCCTCTTGGAAGGAGTAATTGATACCAGGCTAGTTGTGTATGTCCTGGGCGTCTTCCTCTTGGAAGGAGTAATTGATACCAGCCTAGTTGTGTATGTCCTGGGTGTGTTCCTCTTCCAAGGAGTAATTGATACTAGCCTAGTTGTGTATGTCCTGGGTGTGTTCCTCTTTGAAGGAGTAATTGATACCAGCCTAGTTGTGTATGTTCTGGGCGTGTTCCTCTTCCAAGGAGTAATTGATACTAGCCTAGTTGTGTATGTCCTGGGTGTGTTCCACTTGGAAGGAGTAATTGATAACAGCCTAGTTGTGTATGTACTGGGCGTGTTCCTCTTGGAAGGAGTAATTGATACCAGCCTAGTTGTGTATGTCCTGGCTGTGTTCCACTTGGAAGGAGTAATTGATACCAGGCTAGTTGTGTATGTCCTGGGTGTGTTCCTCTTGGAAGTAGTAATTGATACCAGCCTAGTTGTGTATGTCCTGGGTGTGTTCCTCTTGGAAGGAGTAAATGATACCAGCCTAGTTGTGTATGTCCTGGGTGTGTACCTCTTGGAAGGAGTAATTGATACCAGCCTAGGTGTGTATGTCCTGGGCATGTTCCTCTTCGAAGGAGTAATTGATACCAGGCTAGTTTTGTATGTCCTGGGCGTCTTCATCTTGGAATGAGTAATTGTTACCAGCCTAGTTGTGTATGTCCTGGGCGTGTTCCTTTTTGGAGGAGTAATTGATACCAGCCTAATTGTGTATGTCCTGGGCCTGTTCCTCTTGGAAGGAGTAATTGATACCAGGCTAGTTGTGTATGTCCTGGGCGTCTTCATCTTGGAAGGAGTAATTGATAACAGCCTAGTTTTGTATGTCCTGGGCGTGTTCCTTTTGGAAGGAGTAATTGATACCAGCCTAGTTGTGTATGTCCTGGGCCTGTTCCTCTTGGAAGGAGTAATTGATACCAGCCTAGTTGTGTATGTCCTGGGTGTGTTCCACTTGGAAGGATAATTGATACCAGCCTAGTTGTGTATGTCCTGGGTGTGTTCCTCTTCCAAGGAATAATTTATACTAATCCTAGTTGTGTATGTCCTGGGTGTGTTCCTCTTGGAAGGAGTAATTGATTCCAGCCTAGTTGTTTATGTCCTGGGCGTGTTCCTCTTCCAAGGAGTAATTGATACCAGCCCAGTTGTGAATGTCCTGGGTGTGTTCCTCTTGGAAGGAGTAATTAATACCAGCCTAGTTGTGTATGTCCTGGGTGTGTTCCTCTTGGAAGGAGTAATTGATACCAGCCTAGTTGTGTTTGTCCTGGGTGTGTTCCTCTTCCAAGGAGTAATTGATACCAGCCTAGTTGTGTATGTCCTGGGTGTGTTCCTCTTGGAAGGAGTAATTGATACCAGCCTAGTTGTGTATGTCCTGGGTGTGTTCCACTTGGAAGGAGTAATTGATACCAGCCTAGTTGTGTATGTCATGGGCGTGTTCCTCTTCCAAGGAATAACTGATACCAGCCTAGTTGTGTATGTCCTGGGCGTGTTCCTCTTGGAAGGAGTAATTGATACCAGCCTAGTTGTGTATGTCCTGGGCGTGTTCCTCTTGGAAGGAGTAATTGATACCAGCCTAGTTGTGTATTTCCTGGGTGTGTTCCTCTTACAAGGAGTAATTGATACTAGCCTAGTTGTGTATGTCCTGGGTGTGTTCCTCTTCAAAGGAGTAATTGATACCAGCCTAGTTGTGTATGTCCTGGGCGTGTTCCTCTTCCAAGGAGTAATTGATACCAGCCTAGTTGTGAATGTCCTGGGCGTGTTCCTCTTGGAAGGAGTAATTGATACCAGCCTAGTTGTGTATGTCCTGGGCGTGTTTCTCTTGGAAGGAATAACTGATACCAGCCTAGTTGTGTATGTCCTGGGCGTGTTCCTCTTGGAAGGAGTAATTGATACCAGCCTAGTTGTGTATGTCCTGGGCGTGTTCCTCTTCCAAGGAGTAATTGATACCAGCCTAGTTGTGTTTGTCCTGGGTGTGTTCCTCTTCCAAGGAGTAATAGGTACCAGCCTAATTGTGTATGTCCTGGGCGTGTTCCTCTTGGAAGGAATATCTGATACCAGCCTAGTCGTGTATGTCCTGGGCGTGTTCCTCTTGGAAGGAGTAATTGATACCAGCCTAGTTGTGTGTGTCCTGGGCGTGTTCCTCTTCCAAGGAGTAATTGATCCCAGCCTAGTTGTGTATGTCCTTGGCGTGTTCCTCTTGGAAGAAGTAATTGATACCAGCCTAGTTTTGTATGTCTTGGGCGTGTTCCTCTTCCAAGGAGTAATTGATACCAGCCTAGTTGTGTATGTCCTGGGCGTGTTCCACTTCCATGGAGTAATTGATACCAGCCTAGGTGTGTATGTTCTGGGCGTGTTCCTCTTGGAAGGAATAACTGATACCAGCCTAGTTGTGTATGTACTGGGCGTGTTCCTCTTCCAAGGAGTAATTGATACCAGCCGAGTTGTGTATGTCCTGGGCGTGTTCCTCTTGGAAGGAGTAATAGATACCAGCCTAGTTGTGTATGTCCTGGGCGTGTTCCACTTCCATGGAGTAATTCATACCAGCCTAGTTGTGTATGTCCTGGGCGTGTTCCTCTTGGAAGGAATAACTGATACCAGCCTAGTTGTGTATGTCCTGGGCGTGTTCCTCTTGGAAGGAGTAATTGATACCAGCCTAGTTGTGTATGTCCTGGGTGTGTTCCTCTTGGAAGGAGTAATTGATACCAGCCTAGTTGTGTATGTCCTGGGTGTGTTCCTCTTGGAAGGAGTAATTGATACCAGCCTAGTTGTGTATGTCCTGGGCGTGTTCCTCTTAAGGAGTAATGATACCAGCCTAGTTGTGTATGTCTGGGCGTGTTCCTCTTAAGGAGTAATTGATACAGCTATTGTTAGTACTGGCGTGTTCCTCTTCCAAGGAGTAATTGATACCAGCCTAGTTGTGTATGTCCTGGGTGTGTTCCTCTTGGAAGGAGTAATTGATACCAGCCTAGTTGTGTATGTCCTGGGTGTGTTCCTCTTGGAAGGAGTAATTGATACCAGCCTAGGTGTTGTCCTGGGTGTGTTCCTCTTCCAAGGAGTAATTGATACCAGCTAGTGTGTATGTCCTGGGTGTGTTCCTCTTGGAAGGAGTAATTGATACCAGCCTAGTTGTGTATGTCCTGGGTGTGTTCCTCTTGGAAGGAGTAATTGATACCAGCCTAGTTGTGTATGTCATGGGCGTGTTCCTCTTCCAAGGAGTAATTGATACCAGCCTAGTTGTGTATGTCCTGGGCGTGTTCCTCTTGGAAGGAGTAATTGATACCAGCCTAGTTGTGTATGTCCTGGGTGTGTTCCTCTTGGAAGGAGTAATTGATACCAGCCTAGTTGTGTATGTCCTGGGTGTGTTCCTCTTGGAAGGAGTAATTGATACCAGCCTAGTTGTGTATGTCCTGGGCGTGTTCCTCTTCGAAGGAGTAATTGATACCAGGCTAGTTTTGTATGTCCTGGGCGTCTTCATCTTGGAATGAGTAATTGTTACCAGCCTAGTTGTGTATGTCCTGGGCGTGTTCCTTTTGGAAGGAGTAATTAATACCAGCCTAGTTGTGTATGTCCTGGGCCTGTTCCTGTTGGAAGGAGTAATTGATACCAGCTATTGTGTATGTCCTGGGCCACTAGTTGTGTATCCTGGGTGTCTTTTGGAAGGAGTAATTGATACCAGCCTAGTTGTGTATGTCCTGGGCCTGTTCCTCTTGGAAGGAGTAATTGATACCAGCCTAGTTGTGTATGTCCTGGGTGTGTTCCTCTTGGAAGGAGTAATTGATACCAGCCTAGTTGTGTATGTCCTGGGCGTGTTCCACTTCCATGGAGTAATTGATACCAGCCTAGGTGTGTATGTCCTGGGCGTGTTCCTCTTGGAAGGAATAACTGATACCAGCCTAGTTGTGTATGTGCTGGGCGTGTTCCTCTTGGAAGGAATAACTGATACCAGTCTAGTTGTGTATGTACTGGGCGTGTTCCTCTTCCAAGGAGTAATTGATACCAGCCTAGTTGTGTATGTCCTGGGCGTGTTCCACTTCCATGGAGTAATTGATACCAGCCTAGTTGTGTATGTCCTGGGCGTGTTCCTCTTGGAAGGAATAACTGATACCAGCCTAGTTGTGTATGTCCTGGGCGTGTTCCTCTTCCAAGGAGTAATTGATACCAGCCTAGTTGTGTATGTCCTGGGCGTGTTCCTCTTGGAAGGAGTAATAGATACCAGCCTAGTTGTGTATGTCCTGGGCGTGTTCCACTTCCATGGAGTAATTGATACCAGCCTAGTTGTGTATGTCCTGGGCGTGTTCCTCTTGGAAGGAATAACTGATACCAGCCTAGTCGTGTATGTCCTGGGCGTGTTCCTCTTGGAAGGAGTAATTGATACCAGCCTAGTTGTGTATGTCCTGGGCGTGTTCCTCTTCCAAGGAGTAATTGATACCAGCCTAGTTGTGTATGTCCTGGGTGTGTTCCTCTTGGAAGTAGTAATTGATACCAGCCTAGTTGTGTATGTCCTGGGTGTGTTCCTCTTCCAAGGAGTAATTGATACCAGCCTAGTTGTGTATGTCCTGGGCGTGTTCCTCTTCAAAGGAGTAATTGATACCAGCCTAGTTGTGTATGTCCTGGGCGTGTTCCTCTTCCAAGGAGTAATTGATACCAGCCTAATTGTGTATGTCCTGGGCGTGTTCCTCTTCCAAGGAGTAATTGATACCAGCCTAGTTGTGTTTGTCCTGGGTGTGTTCCTCTTGGAAGGAGTAATTGATACCAGCCTAATTGTGTATGTCCTGGGTGTGTTCCTCTTGGAAGGAGTAATTGAAACCAGCCTAGTTGTGTATGTCCTGTGTGTGTTCCTCTTGGAAGGAGTAATTGATACCAGCCTAGTTGTGTATGTCATGGGCGTGTTCCTCTTCCAAGGAATAACTTATATCAGCCTAGTTGTGTATGTCCTGGGCGTGTTCCTCTTGGAAGGAGTAATTGATACCAGCCTAGTTGTTTATGTCCTGGGTGTGTTCCTCTTCCAAGGAGTAATTGATACTAGCCTAGTTGTGTATGTCCTGGGTGTGTTCCTCTTCCAAGGAGTAATTGATACCAGCCTAGTTGTGTATGTCCTGGGTGTGTTCCACTTGGAAGGAGTAATTGATAACAGCCTAGTTGTGTATGTACTGGGCGTGTTCCTCTTGGAAGGAGTAATTGATACCAGCCTAGTTGTGTATGTCCTGGGTGTGTTCCATTTGGAAGGAGTAATTGATACCAGGCTAGTTGTGTATGTCCTGGGTGTGTTCCTCTTGGAAGGAGTAATTGATACCAGCCTAGTTGTGTATGTCCTGGGTGTGTTCCTCTTGGAAGGAGTAATTGTTACCAGCCTAGTTGTGTATGTCCTGGGCCTGTTCCTTTTGGAAGGAGTAATTAATACCAGCCTAGTTGTGTATGTCCTGGGCCTGTTCCTGTTGGAAGGAGTAATTGATACCAGGCTAGTTGTGTATGTCCTGGGCGTCTTCATCTTGGAAGGAGTAATTGATACCAGCCTAGTTGTGTATGTCCTGGGCGTGTTCCTTTTGGAAGGAGTAATTGATACCAGCCTAGTTGTGTATGTCCTGGGCCTGTTCCTCTTGGAAGGAGTAATTGATACCAGCCTAGTTGTGTATGTCCTGGGTGTGTTCCACTTGGAAGGATAATTGATACCAGCCTAGTTGTGTATGTCCTGGGCGTGTTCCACTTCCATGGAGTAATTGATACCAGCCTAGGTGTGTATGTCCTGGGCGTGTTCCTCTTGGAAGGAATAACTGATACCAGCCTAGTTGTGTATGTGCTGGGCGTGTTTCTCTTGGAAGGAATAACTGATACCAGTCTAGTTGTGTATGTACTGGGCGTGTTCCTCTTCCAAGGAGTATTTGATACCAGCCTAGTTGTGTATGTCCTGGGCGTGTTCCACTTCCATGGAGTAATTGATACCAGCCTAGTTGTGTATGTCCTGGGCGTGTTCCTCTTGGAAGGAATAACTGATACCAGCCTAGTTGTGTATGTCCTGGGCGTGTTCCTCTTCCAAGGAGTAATTGATACCAGCCTAGTTGTGTATGTCCTGGGCGTGTTCCTCTTGGAAGGAGTAATAGATACCAGCCTAGTTGTGTATGTCCTGGGCGTGTTCCACTTCCATGGAGTAATTGATACCAGCCTAGTTGTGTATGTCCTGGGCGTGTTCCTCTTGGAAGGAATAACTGATACCAGCCTAGTCGTGTATGTCCTGGGCGTGTTCCTCTTGGAAGGAGTAATTGATACCAGCCTAGTTGTGTATGTCCTGGGCGTGTTCCTCTTCCAAGGAGTAATTGATACCAGCCTAGTTGTGTATGTCCTGGGTGTTTTCCTCTTGGAAGTAGTAATTGATACCAGCCTAGTTGTGTATGTCCTGGGTGTGTTCCTCTTCCAAGGAGTAATTGATACCAGCCTAGTTGTGTATGTCCTGGGCGTGTTCCTCTTCAAAGGAGTAATTGATACCAGCCTAGTTGTGTATGTCCTGGGCGTGTTCCTCTTCCAAGGATTAATTGATACCAGCCTAATTGTGTATGTCCTGGGCGTGTTCCTCTTCCAAGGAGTAATTGATACCAGCCTAGTTGTGTTTGTCCTGGGTGTGTTCCTCTTGGAAGGAGTAATTGATACCAGCCTAATTGTGTATGTCCTGGGTGTGTTCCTCTTGGAAGGAGTAATTGAAACCAGCCTAGTTGTGTATGTCCTGTGTGTGTTCCTCTTGGAAGGAGTAATTGATACCAGCCTAGTTGTGTATGTCATGGGCGTGTTCCTCTTCCAAGGAATAACTTATATCAGCCTAGTTGTGTATGTCCTGGGCGTGTTCCTCTTGGAAGGAGTAATTGATACCAGCCTAGTTGTTTATGTCCTGGGTGTGTTCCTCTTCCAAGGAGTAATTGATACTAGCCTAGTTGTGTATGTCCTGGGTGTGTTCCTCTTCCAAGGAGTAATTGATACCAGCCTAGTTGTGTATGTCCTGGGTGTGTTCCACTTGGAAGGAGTAATTGATAACAGCCTAGTTGTGTATGTACTGGGCGTGTTCCTCTTGGAAGGAGTAATTGATACCAGCCTAGTTGTGTATGTCCTGGGTGTGTTCCATTTGGAAGGAGTAATTGATACCAGGCTAGTTGTGTATGTCCTGGGTGTGTTCCTCTTGGAAGGAGTAATTGATACCAGCCTAGTTGTGTATGTCCTGGGTGTGTTCCTCTTGGAAGGAGTAATTGATACCAGCCTAGTTGTGTATGTCCTGGGTGTGTTCCTCTTGGAAGGAGTAATTGATACCAGCCTAGGTGTGTATGTCCTGGGCGTGTTCCTCTTCGAAGGAGTAATTGATACCAGGCTAGTTTTGTATGTCCTGGGCGTCTTCATCTTGGAATGAGTAATTGTTACCAGCCTAGTTGTGTATGTCCTGGGCCTGTTCCTTTTGGAAGGAGTAATTAATACCAGCCTAGTTGTGTATGTCCTGGGCCTGTTCCTGTTGGAAGGAGTAATTGATACCAGGCTAGTTGTGTATGTCCTGGGCGTCTTCATCTTGGAAGGAGTAATTGATAACAGCCTAGTTGTGTACGTCCTGGGCGTGTTCCTTTTGGAAGGAGTAATTGATACCAGCCTAGTTGTGTATGTCCTGGGCCTGTTCCTCTTGGAAGGAGTAATTGATACCAGCCTAGTTGTGTATGTCCTGGGTGTGTTCCACTTGGAAGGATAATTGATACCAGCCTAGTTGTGTATGTCCTGGGCGTGTTCCACTTCCATGGAGTAATTGATACCAGCCTAGGTGTGTATGTCCTGGGCGTGTTCCTCTTGGAAGGAATAACTGATACCAGCCTAGTTGTGTATGTCCTGGGCGTGTTCCTCTTGGAAGGAATAACTGATACCAGCCTAGTTGTGTATGTCCTGGGCGTGTTCCTCTTCCAAGGAGTAATTGATACCAGCCTAGTTGTGTATGTCCTGGGCGTGTTCCTCTTGGAAGGAGTAATAGATACCAGCCTAGTTGTGTATGTCCTGGGCGTGTTCCACTTCCATGGAGTAATTGATACCAGCCTAGTTGTGTATGTCCTGGGCGTGTTCCTCTTGGAAGGAATAACTGATACCAGCCTAGTCGTGTATGTCCTGGGCGTGTTCCTCTTGGAAGGAGTAATTGATACCAGCCTAGTTGTGTATGTCCTGGGCGTGTTCCTCTTCCAAGGAGTAATTGATACCAGCCTAGTTGTGTATGTCCTGGGTGTGTTCCTCTTGGAAGTAGTAATTGATACCAGCCTAGTTGTGTATGTCCTGGGTGTGTTCCTTTTCCAAGGAGTAATTGATACCAGCCTAGTTGTGTATGTCCTGGGCGTGTTCCTCTTCAAAGGAGTAATTGATACCAGCCTAGTTGTGTATGTCCTGGGCGTGTTCCTCTTCCAAGGAGTAATTGATACCAGCCTAATTGTGTATGTCCTGGGCGTGTTCCTCTTCCAAGGAGTAATTGATACCAGCCTAGTTGTGTTTGTCCTGGGTGTGTTCCTCTTGGAAGGAATAATTGATACCAGCCTAATTGTGTATGTCCTGGGTGTGTTCCTCTTGGAAGGAGTAATTGATACCAGCCTAGGTGTTTGTCCTGGGTGTGTTCCTCTTCCAAGGAGTAATTGATACCAGACTAGTTGTGTATGTCCTAGGTGTGTTACTCATGGAAGGAGTAATTGAAACCAGCCTAGTTGTGTATGTCATGTGTGTGTTCCTCTTGGAAGGAGTAATTGATACCAGCCTAGTTGTGTATGTCATGGGCGTGTTCCTCTTCCAAGGAATAACTTATATCAGCCTAGTTGTGTATGTCCTGGGCGTGTTCCTCTTGGAAGGAGTAATTGATACCAGCCTAGTTGTTTATGTCCTGGGTGTGTTCCTCTTCCAAGGAGTAATTGATACTAGCCTAGTTGTGTATGTCCTGGGTGTGTTCCTCTTCCAAGGAGTAATTGATACCAGCCTAGTTGTGTATGTCCTGGGTGTGTTCCACTTGGAAGGAGTAATTGATAACAGCCTAGTTGTGTATGTCCTGGGCGTGTTCCACTTGGAAGGAGTAATTGATAACAGCCTAGTTGTGTATGTCCTGGGTGTGTTCCTCTTCCAAGGAGTAATTGATACCAGCCTAGTTGTGTATGTCCTGGGTGTGTTCCACTTGGAAGGAGTAATTGATAACAGCCTAGTTGTGTATGTCCTGGGTGTGTTCCTCTTCCAAGGAGTAATTGATACCAGCCTAGTTGTGTATGTCCTGGGTGTGTTCCACTTGGAAGGAGTAATTGATACCAGCCTAGTTGTGTATGTCCTGGGTGTGTTCCACTTGGAAGGAGTAATTGATAACAGCCTAGTGTTGTATGTCCTGGGCGTGTTCCACTTGGAAGGAGTAATTGATACAAGCCTAGTTGTGTATGTCCTGTCCTTGTTCAATTTGGAAGGAGTAGTTGCTAACAGCCTAGTTGTGTATGTCCTGGGCGTGTTCCTCTTGGAACGAGTAATTGATACCAGCCTAGTTGTGTATGTCCTGGGCGTGTTCATCTTGGAAGGAGTAATTGATACCAGCCTAGTTGTGTATGTCCTGGGCGTGTTACTCTTCCAAGGAGTAATTCATACCCGCCTACTTGTGTATTTCCTGGGCGTGTTCCACTTGGAAGGAGTAATTGATACAAGCCTAGTTGTGTATGTCCTGGGCGTGTTCATTTTGGAAGGAGTAATTGCTACTAGCCTAGTTTTGTATGTCCTGGGCGTGTTCCACTTGGAACGAGTAATTGTTACCAGCCTAGTTGTGTATGTCCTGGGTTTGTTCCACTTGGAAGGAGTAATTGATACCAGCGTAGTTGTTTATGTCCTGGGCGTGTTCCACTTGGAAGGACTAATTGATACCAGTGTAGTTATTTATGTCCTGGGCGTGTTCCTTTTGTAAGGAGTAATTGATACCAACCTAGATGTGTATGTCCTGAGCGTGTTCCTCTTGGAAGGAGTAATTGATACCAGCCTAGTTGTGTATGTCCTGAGCGTGTTCCTCTTCCAAGGATTAATTGATACCAGCATAGTTGTGTATCTCCTGGGCGTGTTCCTCTTGGAAGGAGTAATTGATACCAGCCTAGTTGTGTATGTCCTGGGCGTGTTCCTCTTTCAAAGAGTAATTGATACCTGCCTAGTTGTGTATGTCCTGGGTGTGTTCCACTTGGAAGGAGTAATTGATACCAGCCTAGTGTTGTATGTCCTGGGCGTGTTCCACTTGGAAGGAGTAATTGATACAAGCCTAGTTGTGTATGTCCTGTCCTTGTTCATTTTGGAAGGAGTAGTTGCTAACAGCCTAGTTGTGTATGTCCTGGGCGTGTTCCTCTTGGAACGAGTAATTGATACCAGCCTAGTTGTGTATGTCCTGGGCGTGTTCCACTTGGAAGGAGTAATTGATATCAGCCTAGTTGTGTATGTCCTTAGCGTGTTCCTCTTCCAAGGAGTAATTTATACCAGCATAGTTGTGTATGTCCTGAGCGTCTTCCTCTTCCAAGGAGTAATTGATACCAGCCTAGTTTTGTATGTCCTGGGCGTGTTCCTCTTGGAAGGAGTAATTGAACCCAGCCTAGTTGTGTATGTTATGGGTGTGTTCCTCTTCCAAGGAGTAATTGATACCAGCCTAGTTTTGTATGTCATGGGCGTGTTCCTCTTGGAAGGAGTAATTGATCCCAGCCTAGTTGTGTATGTTATGGGTGTGTTCCTCTTCCAAGGAGTAATTGATACCAGCCTAGTTGTGTATGTCATGGGCGTGTTCCTTTTGGAGGAGTAATTGATACCAGCCTAGTTGTGTATGTCCTGGGCGTGTTCCCCTTGCAAGGAGAATACATAGCCTAGTTGTGTATGTCCTGGGCGAGTTCCTCTTCCAAGGAGTAATTGATACCCGCCTAGTTTTGTATGCCCTGGGCGTGTTCCGCTTGGAATGAGTAATTGATACCAGACTAGTTGTGTATGTCCTGGGCCTGGTCCTCTTGGAAGGAGTAATTGATACCCGCCTAGTTGTGTATGTCCTGGGCGTGTTCCTCTTGGAAGGAGTAATTGATACAAGCCTAGTTGTGTATGTCCTGGGCGTTTTCATTTTGGAAGGAGTAGTTGCTAACAGCATAGTTGTGTATGTCCTGGGCGTGTTCATCTTGGAAGGAGTAATTTATACCAGCCTAGTTGTGTATGTCCTGGGCGTGTACCTCTTGGAAGGAGTAATTGATAGCAGCCTAGTTGTGGATGTCCTGGGCGTGTACCTCTTGGAAGGAGTAATTGATACCAGCCTAGTTGTGTATGTCCTGGGCGTGTTCCTCTTCCAATGAGTAATTGATACCAGCCTAGTTTTGTATGTCCTGGGCGTGTTCCTCTTCCAAAGAGTAATTGATACCAGCCTAGTTGTGTATGTCCTGGATGTGTTCCACTTGGAAGGAGTAATTGATACCAGCCTAGTTGTGTATGTCCTGGGCGTGTTCCACTTCCAAGGAATAATTGATACCAGCCTTGTTGTGTATGTCATGGGCGTGTTCCTTTTGGAGGAGTAATTGATACCAGCCTAGTTGTGTATGTCCTGGGCGTGTTCCCCTTCCAAGGAGTAATTGATACACGCCTAGTTGTGTATGTCCTGGGCGTGTTCCTCTTGGAAGGAGTAATTGATACCAGCCTAGTTGTGTATGTCCTGGGCCTGTTCCTCTTGGAAGGAGTAATTGATACCAGCCTAGTTGTGCATGTCCTGGGCGTGTTCATCTTGGAAGGAGTAATTGATTCCAGCCTAGTTGTGTATGTCATGGGCGTGTTCCTTTTGGAGGAGTAATTGATACCCGCCTAGTTTTGTATGTCCTGGGCGTTTTCATTTTGGAAAGAGTAGTTGCTAACAGCCTAGTTGTGTATGTCCTGGGCGTGTTCCTCCTCCAAGGAGTAATTGATACCAGCCTAGTTGTGTATGTCCTGGGCGTGTTCCAATTGGAAGGAGTAATTGATACCAGCCTAGTTGTGTATGTCCTGGGCGTGTTCCTCTTCCAAGGAGTAATTGATACCAGCCTAGTTGTGTATGTCCTGGGCGTGTTCCTCTTCCAAGGAGTAATTGATAACAGCCTAGTTGTGTATGTCCTGGTCGTGTTCCTCTTGGAAGCAGTAATTGATACCCGCCTAGTTGTGTATGTCCTGGGTGTGTTCCTCTTGGAAGCAGTAATTGATACCAGCCTATTTGTGTATGTCCTGGTCGTGTTCCTCTTGGAAGGAGTAATTGATACCAGCCTAGTTGTGTTTGTCCTGGGCGTGTTCCTCTTCCAAGGAGTAATTGATACTAGCCTAGTTGTGTATGTCCTGGGCGTGTTCGTCTTGGAAGGAGTAATTGATACCAGCCTAGTTGTGTTTGTCCTGGGCGTGTTCCTCTTCCAAGGAGTAATTGATACTAGCCTAGTTGTGTATGTCCTGGGCGTGTTCCTCTTGGAAGCAGTAATTGATACCAGCCTAGTTGTGTATGTCCTGGGCGTGTTCCTCTTGGAAGGAGTAATTGATACCAGCCTAGTTGTGTTTGTCCTGGACGTGTTCCTCTTCCAAGGAGTAATTGATACTAGCCTAGTTGTGTATGTCCTGGGCTTGTTCCTCTTCCAAGGAGTAATTAATACCAGCCTAGTTGTGTATGTCCTGGGCGTGTTCCTCTTCCAAGGAGTTATTGATACCAGCCTAGTTGTGTATGTCCTGGGCGTGTTCCTCTTCCAAGGAGTAATTGTTACCTAGCCTAGTTGTGTATGTCCTGGATGTGTTCCTCTTCCAAGGAGTAATTGATACCAGCCTAGTTGTGTATGTCCTGGGTGTGTTGGTCCGTATTGAGAGTGGGTGTTTAAGCAGCTGGTACCTAGTGGTTGACCCGTGATGAGAGTTGGAGGTCATGCAGCTGGTACCTAGTGGTTGACCCGTAATGAGAGTTGGAGGTCATGCAGCTGGTACCTAGTGGTTGACCCGTGATGAGAGTTGGACGTCATGTAGCTGGTACCTAGTGGTTGACCCGTGTTGAGACTGGATGTTTAAGCAGCTGATACCTAGTGGTTGACCCGTGATGAGAGTTGGAGGTCATACAGCTGGTGCCTAGTGGTTGACCCGTGATGAGAGTTGGAGGTCATGCAGCTGGTACCTAGTGGTTGACCCGTGATGAGAGTTGGAGGTCATGCAGCTGGTACCTATAGTGATTGGCCCATGTTGAGAGTTGAACGTTATACAGCTGGTACCTAGCGGGTGACCCGTGCTGAGTATGGGCGGTCATGCAGTTGATACCTAGCGGTTGGTCTGTGTTGAATGTTGAATGTTTTGCAGCTGGTACCTAGCGGTTGAGAGTGGGAGGTCATGCAGCTGGTACCTAGCTGTTGAGAGTGGGCGGTCATGCAGCTGGTACCTAGCTGTTGAGAGTGGGAGGTCATGCAGCTGGTACCTAGCGGTTGAGAGTGGGAGGTCATGCAGCTGGTACCTAGCGGTTGAGAGTGGGCGGTCATGCAGCTGGTACCTAGCGGTTGAGAGTGGGCGGTCATGTAGCTGGTACATAGCGGTTGAGAGTGGGCGGTCATGCAGCTGGTATCTAGCGGTTGATAGTGGTAGGTCATGTAGCTGGTATCTAGCGGTTGAGAGTGGGCGGTCATGTAGCTGGTACATAGCGGTTGAGAGTGGGCGGTCATGCAGCTGGTATCTAGCGGTTGATAGTGGTAGGTCATGTAGCTGGTATCTAGCGGTTGAGAGTGGGCGGTCATGTAGCTGGTACATAGCGGTTGAAAGTGTGAGGTCATGTAGCTGGTATCTAGCGGTTGAGTGTGGGAGGTCATGTAGCTGGTATCTAGCGGTTGAGAGTGGGAGGTCATGCAGCTGGTATCTAGCGGTTGAGAGTGGGAGGTCATGCAGCTGGTATCTAGCGGTTGAAAGTGGGAGGTCATGTAGCTGGTATCTAGCGGTTGAAAGTGGGAGGTCATGCAGCTGGTATCTAGTGGTTGAGAGTGGGAGGTCATGCAGCTGGTATCTAGCGGTTGAAAGTGGGAGGTCATGCAGCTGGTATCTAGCGGTTGAAAGTGAGAGGTCATGCAGCTGGTATCTAGCAGTTGAAAGTGGGAGGTCATGCAGCTGGTATCTAGCGGTTGAAAGTGGGAGGTCATGTAGCTGGTATCTAGCGGTTTGACCGTGTTGAGAGTGGGTGTTTAAGCAGCTGGTACCTAGGGGTGAGCCCGTTTGAGAGTTGCAGATCACACTTTATTACCGGGAAGGACTTAATGAACTCTAAGTCTGTTATCTAAAACTGTTATCAAAATTATTACATGTACAATGTATCTAGGTTACTTTAGTTTGATAATAGTTAATCTTTAAGTTGCATATTGAGTATCGTGATAATAAATCGCCTACATAGTAATGCTAGTATACGGCTTACATGCATGTACACGGTTAATGTACAAGTGTCGGTGTCGACGAGAAGCATGATGCAACATTAAGGAATTAAGGTTTATTGTTTATCATCCATTTATTGGTAGCTTGTAAAATTAAGGACTCACTCATTAATTATCAGGTACAAAACTTGACCATTAGTACCTTTTAATTATCAGGATTCAGAATTAAGGATCATTAATGATCAGGATTCAGATTTAAGGATCATTAATTATCAGGATTCAGATTTAAGGATTCATTAATTATCAGGATGGATTATTAAAGATAATATTAACTGTACATGTGAGTGTTTTGTAAACAGTGTTTTAATGTTTACTTGTTTAGTTTTGACTTGTACACCGTTGTAATATATCATCACTGATGGTCACGGGTTCGAGCCCCGCACAGGCCCGTGTCTCATTTATATGAAAAAGTTGGCAGTTTCTTACTGAGGTTGGTATACCAAGTACTGGTTAACCGCTGGAGCCTGCCCAGGAAAGGTGTTGTTAGGTAAACTGCCCGCAGGCGATATAGCCCAAAATGTTACTGATGCAGGCGTCGAACACTCGAACAAATAAACAAATAAATATTTTTGTTGACTTGCAGAAACCATGGAACGAGGATAATCTCCGTGTTATGTTCACAATTATAGTAGATTGGCATCATTCTCGTGGTACAAACTTTCACCAGAACACTCGTCACCAAATTGTCAATTAAGCGATTTTTTTGAACTATGGATATGGAAACTATCCGAAATCGTCGTCCCGAGTACCAGGAACCAGTGATAACCGTAGAGTCAAATCGTCGTCCCGAGTACCAGGAACCAGTGATAACCGTAGAGTCAGGAGTTCATGATGGAGTGAGTCGAAACAGGTATGTGTGGAATACTGAAATCGTCGTCCCGAGTACCAGGAACCAGTGATAACCGTAGAGTCAGGAGTTCATGATGGAGTGAGTCGAAACAGGTATGTGTGGAATACTGAAATCGTCGTCCCGAGTACCAGAAACCAGTGATAACCGTAGAGTCAGGAGTTCATGATGGAGTGAGTCGAAACAGGTATGTGTGGAATACTGAAATCGTCGTCCCGAGTACCAGGAACCAGTGATAACCGTAGAGTCAGGAGTTCATGATGGAGTGAGTCGAAACAGGTATGTGTGGAATACTGAAATCGTCGTCCCGAGTACCAGGAACCAGTGATAACCGTAGAGTCAGGAGTTCATGATGGAGTGAGTCGAAACAGGTATGTGTGGAATGATGATGGAGTGAGTCGAAACAGGTATGTGTGGAATGATGATGGAGTGAGTCGAAACAGGTATGTGTGGAATGATGATGGAGTGAGTCGAAACAGGTATGTGTGGAATGATGATGGAGTGAGTCGAAACAGGTATGTGTGGAATGATGATGGAGTGAGTCGAAACAGGTATGTGTGGAATGATGATGGAGTGAGTCGAAACAGGTATGTGTGGAATGATGATGGAGTGAGTCGAAACAGGTATGTGTGGAATGATGATGGAGTGAGTCGAAACAGGTATGTGTGGAATGATGATGGAGTGAGTCGAAACAGGTATGTGTGGAATGATGATGGTGTGAGACGAAACAGGTATGTGTGGAATGATGATGGAGTGAGTCGAAACAGGTATGTGTGGAATGATGATGGTGTGAGACGAAACAGGTATGTGTGGAATGATGATAGAGTGAGTCGAAACAGGTATGTGTGGAATGATGATGGAGTGAGTCGAAACAGGTATGTGTGGAATGATGATGGAGTGAGACGAAACAGGTATGTGTGGAATGATGATGGAGTGAGACGAAACAGGTATGTGTGGAATACTGTTTCACATTCTGCATGTCATCCTTTCTTAGCTAATCTAGTCGACATTCATTTGTGAAGGCATCAATTTGTAAATGAGCTTCCATTTTTGCAAAGCAGTCATATTCCCGGTGTCGCTGTAGCCGTTACGAGTGTGTCCTTATGCAAGGCACTTAAATTCTACATTGCCCCCTCTCTCCTTCATGGCAATGGATTCCATCTGGAATGAGATCTCAAGAGTGATTTATCTAATGTTGTAAGAACTTGTTTCCCAATCGAGCTAAAATAAATTTGTATTAAAGCGACACTACTTGTACTGAATATAATTTCCTATTGTATGGTATAATCTTTTTCCAAATATGTGTCACAGAATTTCAACTAATAAACAAGCGTCGTAATCAACGTTTGTTGGCATAGCAACGAATGTAAATAGGGTCAACATCCATGTGTAATACAAAGCGTGTAGCATGAATAACATGGCGGTTGGTGCAGATTTACCACTAGTTTATACACATATATTTTAGCTCGATTACGAAACAAGTTCTTAAAACTTATATTGATCACTCCCGAGACCTCATTCATGATGGAATCCATCGCCATGAAGGATAGAGAAGAGACAATGCGGAATTTAAATGCCTTGCCTAAGGGCACAGTCGTAACGGCTCCAGTGGGGATGGATCGAACTCGGACATTTCGCACCTTAAGCGAACACGCATCCACTGCGCTATCACGACTTCCACATTTACCATTATAACTCGGATAAATAAGTTGCGCATATGCAGATTTATATTTGCGACAGTATCACTGTGTGTTTTACGTTTATTTATCATCGCTAATGGTTGCCCATATGAGCGACGCCTCCTGAAGTTATGTTAGATTTTGGAGGATAGTGCATGATACAGAAAGAGACCAATTCTAGAATCTCCTCTGGTTCTTTTACGTGCACGGTGTAAAGCACCGACACGAGACCTCGGTTTAACGTCCCATCTGAAAGACTGTTAATTTTATTAGGGTCAGACGGGGGATCGAACCTGCGATCCATGGATTACCAGTCCAGCGTGACAGTATCATACGTTTAGAATAGCCTCTATTACTAAGCAACCGTCAATACTGGAGCGTGGCTGACCGTTATATGAAATCCTACTTTAACTTTTATAGACCACACAAACAAAGTTTCCTGATGGAAAGTTAGTGTTCGGATTATTTCGGATGAATTTGTAGCAATGTTATTTATGCTAAAAAACCTAAATCTCATAAGGCTGCTGGCCCTGATGTCATTAAACCAATTGTCTTACATACATATCCGAGGAATAGGTAGACATACATATCCGAGGAATAGGTAAACATACATATCCGAGGACTAAGTAAACATACATAACCGAGGACTAAGTAAACATACATATCCGAGGAATAAGTAAACATACATAACCGAGGACTAAGTAAACATACATACCCGAGGTCTAAGTAAACATACATATCCGAGGACTAAGTAAACATATATATCCGAGGAATAAGTAAACATACATATCCGAGGACTAGGTAGACATACATATCCGAGGACTAAGTAAATATACATATCCGAGGACTAAGTAAACATACATACCAGAGGACTAAGTAAACATACATACCAGAGGACTAAGTAAACTTACATACCCGAGGTCTAAGTAAACATACATACCAGAGGACTAAGTAAACATACATACCAGAGGACTAAGTAAACTTACATACCCGAGGTCTAAGTAAACATACATATCCGAGGACTAAGTAAACATACATATCCGAGGACTAAGTAAACATACATATCCGAGGACTAAGTAAATATACATATCCGAGGACTAATTAAACATACATATCCGAGGACTAAGTAGACATACATATCCGAGGACTAAGTAAAATACATATCCGAGGACTAAGTAAACATACATATCCGAGGACTAAGTAAACATACATATCCGAGGACTAAGTAAACATACATATCCGAGGACTAAGTAAACTTACATATCCGAGGACTAAGTAAACATACATATCCGAGGACTAAATAAATATACATATCCGAGGACTAAGTAAACATACATATCCGAGGTCTAAGTAAACATACATATCCGAGGACTAAGTAAATATACATATCCGAGGACTAAGTAAACATACATACCCGAGGTCTAAGTAAACATACATATCCGAGGACTAAGTAAATATACATATCCGAGGACTAAGTAAATATACATATCCGAGGACTAAGTAAATATACATATCCGAGGACTAAGTAAACATACATATCCGAGGACTAAGTAAACATACATATCCGAGGACTAAGTAAATATACATATCCGAGGACTAAGTAAACATACATATCCGAGGACTAAGTAAACATACATATCCGAGGACTAAGTAAACATACATATCCGAGGACTAAGTAAATATACATATCCGAGGACTAAGTAAACATACATATCCGAGGACTAAGTAAACATACATATCCGAGGACTAAGTAAACATACATATCCGAGGACTAAGTAAATATACATATCCGAGGACTAAGTAAACATACATATCCGAGGACTAAGTAAACATACATATCCGAGGACTAAGTAAACATACATATCCGAGGACTAAGTAAATATACATATCCGAGGACTAAGTAAACATACATATCCGAGGACTAAGTAAACATACATATCCGAGGACTAAGTAAATATACATATCCGAGGACTAAGTAAACATACATATCCGAGGACTAAGTAAACTTACATATCCGAGGACGAAGTAAACTTACATACTCGAGGTCTAAGTAAGCTTACATACCCGAGGTCTAACTAAACATACATATCCGAGGACGAAGTAAACTTACATACCCGAGGACGAAGTAAACTTACTTACCCGAGGTCTAAGTAAACTTACATACCCGAGGTCTAAGTAAACTTACATACCCGAGGTCTAAGTAAACATACATATCCGAGGACGAAGTAAACTTACATACCCGAGGACGAAGTAAACTTACATACCCGAGGTCTAAGTAAACTTACATACCCGAGGTCTAAGTAAACTTACATACCCGAGGTCTAAGTAAACTTACATACCCGAGGTCTAAGTAAACATACATATCCGAGGACGAAGTAAACATACATATCCGAGGACGAAGTAAACTTACATACCCGAGGTCTAAGTAAACTTACATACCCGAGGTCTAAGTAAACATACATATCCGAGGACGAAGTAAACTTACATATCCAAGGACGAAGTAAACTTACATACCCGAGGTCTAAGTAAACTTACATACCCGAGGTCTAAGTAAACTTACATACCCGAGGTCTAAGTAAACATACATATCCGAGGACGAAGTAAACATACATATCCGAGGACGAAGTAAAACTTACATATCCGAGGATGAAGTAAACTTACATACCCGAGGTCTAAGTAAACTTACATACCCGAGGTCTAAGTAAACATACATATCCGAGGACGAAGTAAACTTACATACCCGAGGTCTAAGTAAGCTTACATATCCGAGGACTAAGTAAACATACATATCCGAGGACTAAGTAAACTTACATATCCGAGGACTAAGTAAACATACATATCCGAGGTCTAAGTAAACATACATATCCGAGGACTAAGTAAACTTACATATCCGAGGACTAAGTAAACATACATATCCGAGGACTAAGTAAACATACATATCCGAGGACTAAGTAAACATACATATCCGAGGACTAAGTAAACATACATATCCGAGGACTAAGTAAACTTACATATCCGAGGACTAAGTAAATATACATATCCGAGGACTAAGTAAACTTACATATCCGAGGACTAAGTAAACATACATATCCGAGGACTAAGTAAACATACATATCCGAGGACTAAGTAAACATACATATCCGAGGACTAAGTAAACATACATATCCGAGGACTAAGTAAACTTACATATCCGAGGACTAAGTAAATATACATATCCGAGGACTAAGTAAACTTACATATCCGAGGACTAAGTAAACATACATATCCGAGGACTAAGTAAACATACATATCCGAGGACTAAGTAAACATACATATCCGAGGACTAAGTAAACATACATATCCGAGGACTAAGTAAACTTACATATCCGAGGACTAAGTAAACATACATATCCGAGGACTAAGTAAACTTACATATCCGAGGACAGTGAGTTCCACGCTGCCACTGACCTTGAACTTGGTCAATTCGTGGGAAGGCATATAATACATGCTTTATCCGCTGAACCAGCACATGTACAATCAATGGCACGTGGCGAGACACCATTGGGGCGGCGACCTTGTTAATAACATTCGTTTCATTCCAATCATGTGAGTTGTTAATTAGTGATCTATGTATAATTATATCTTTAAATTGTTTTTCCACTTATGTGTCATCTTCATAATGTACAGCATACATGTTTCTAATATACAAATATATCTATATTTAATTCTCGAAATAGTTCTAGCCTGTATTATATATATATATATATATATATATATACATTTTAGTAATTCAGTTTTATTCCCTTGTCAAGAAAAACGTGATTGGAGAATGAAATCACTAAAACAAATAGTTTTAAAGAAATAAGACAAACATAATTATGCTGAAGAGTGAAACAAAAACGTAGACGAACGGATGGTTACCAGCATTCGAATGAACGTACCATTGTCTTATGAAAGGAACCAGCTTAAAATTATCTTTTTCAACACAAAAAGTTTACCATCGACTATGGCCGTGATATGACTTATGAGAGGTAAGTTTATTGAATTTCGTTATATTTTTTTCCGTATATATACCCTGGCGTATCGTACCGTAGTATTATGCTGTCTTGCATTGACAGGTCTGCTCGCAGTGAAGGGCGATTCCACTGGGATATATGGCTGTTTATGGCACTGGATAACTGGATCTTTGACTTCGGAAGACCTATTGCAGCTGTAAGCTAACTGCTTCATTTTAATTTCATTTTTAGTTTCATTGATCGCAGTTCAGAGGCGACGGGTATAGTGGGAGCATGGCATCGATTTGATAAAACTGTGATTTGTGTGTGGGTATTTTAATTTCATTTTTAGTTTCATTGATCGCAGTTCAGAGGCGACGGGTATAGTGGGAGCATGGCATCGATTTGATAAAACTGTGATTTGTGTGTGTGTGTGTGTGTGTGTGTGTGTGTGTGTGTGTGTGTGTGTGTGTGTGTGCGCGTGTGCGTGTGCGTGCGCGTGCGCGTGTGCGTGTGCGTGCGTGCATGTTATTTTACACTAATATGTATGTGAGAGTTCAGCGAGATCATACACTGCTGACATGTCACTGAAAGAAAAGGACAAAATAAATATTAATGAAATTTCAATAAAAGTTCAATGAAATTCCCTCAGAATTCACTGACGTTTCAAGTAGACTTCCCAGCATGCCCAATGAAAATGTGCAGTGAATTTTCAGTATGATTTCAGTAAAACTCAAGTCAAATTTCACTGAAAGAAAGGAGCAAACCAACTGTAAAACTATATTGTATACAAAATAGATAGGTCCTCTTAATTTGTTTTCCTCTGTTTTTATCGTTTCCTTTGCACAACATGCTACCAATTATCATCCACTTTCTCATCTTATACTTATTAAATTACTATATCCTACAGTATCCAATGAATCTGTAAAGATTTGTTTTCAATCTATTAACATCATTTTTATAAAACCACAAGCATCATACCGCCACATATATTGAGGGAATAACAGTAAAAACAAAGAATCGAACTAAAAGAATCGCTATACATTTCGGGATAAATAATATCTAGCTGTGCAACAAGTGTAACCCCGTTCAGGTTGGATGATTGTTTGCGGATTTACTGCCAATTTAACATTTCTATGACTCAAAAATTGTCCGCGCTTCATATCCATAACCCATCGTTGGATGTTTACCACATTTGACGGGAAGCATTGGTATGATGTCTAGTTGTGCATATTGTAGGTTGGATGGATGTTTGCGGATTCACGGCCAATTGAACATTTTATAACACAAACTTGTCCATGCTTTATTTCCAACACTTCATAATGCTAATATGACTTTTTATTGCAATGACTTCATATATTCAACGTCCATGTTTGTATTACTCCACTGAATCAAAAGTAAGTGGGGAGGCAATCTCTAGTTGTCTATTTTATTTTCAGTTGTTTGTTCCACTTGAATGGTCTCCCTTGAACAAGCCGAGTATAGGGGACTACTTTCACATGGCCTACAATGTCATTACACCATTCTGCATACTAAAGGTAAACATGGGAGGAATTATTTCCACATGCCATGAGCTCGTTGTTGATGCCAATTTGATCAACAATTGAATACATTCTTATAGCGTGATGTGACTGACCAGACAAATCCTTGGAGTATCGTTACACGAGCCATGTTCGGACCAATGTTAAACAATAGATTCACATATGTTGCTGTTAATTCACTGTTCGTCGATATAATGCAGATAGTTACCTCATTTAGCCTAAGGGAATTGAAAATAAAACCCCCACCCTGTCCGCGGTCACCCACCTTCTATAGGCCTACACTACATTCCTATTTTCAGAAATAAACATGTAGTATGTAGTCTGCCATTATCCATAATTGTTTTACGAAATATTCTTGTTTTTGTTTTCCAGTTGCTGGACAGGTGCCCGCGTAAACCATCATCCACCCTTGTGTACCTATGTATTATAACGTTTGTAATGGGAGCCAGTATACATCTTGTAGGCGACAGTATAGATCATCGTCTAGTACACCTCGGGTACCAGCTACACCTATCTGTTAGAGATAATCCCATCATGCAGAATGTGGACCCTCCGGAACTGGTATTATATTTGATATTTGGAACAGCTTGTTTTTGATAATAGCACACACCATGGAGCCTGGTCAGACTATTGTTTTTGATAATAGCAGACACCAAGGAGCCTGGTCAGACTATTGTTTTTGATAATAGCAGACACCATGGAGCCTGGTCAGACTATTGTTTTTGATAATAGCAGACACCATGGAGCCTGGTCAGACTATTGTTTTTGATAATAGCAGACACCATGGAGCCTGGTCAAACTATTGTTTTTGATAATAGCACACACCATGGAGCCTGGTCAGACTATTGTTTTTGATAATAGCACACACCATTGAGCCTGGTCAGACTATTGTTTTTGATAATAGCACACACCATGGAGCCTGGTCAAACTATTGTTTTTGATAATAGCAGACACCATGGAGCCTGGTCAGACTATTGTTTTTGATAATAGCAGACACCATGGAGCCTGGTCAGACTATTGTTTTTGATAATAGCACACACCATGGAGCCTGGTCAGACTATTGTGTTTGATAATAGCACACACCATGGAGCCTGGTCAGACTATTGTGTTTGATAATAGCACACACCATGGAGCCTGGTCAGACTATTGTTTTTGATAATAGCAGACACCATGGAGCCTGGTCAGACTATTGTTTTTGATAATAGCACACACCATGGAGCCTGGTCAGACTATTGTGTTTGATAATAGCACACACCATGGAGCCTGGTCAAACTATTGTTTTTGATAATAGCACACACCATGGAGCCTGGTCAGACTATTGTTTTTGATAATAGCACACACCATGGAGCCTGGTCAGACTATTGTGTTTGATAATAGCACACACCATGGAGCCTGGTCAGACTACCATTACCGTCTACTTTTCTATCATGTACAGGATTATTTACAACAATTGAAATACGGAATTGGACAGTAAGCTATACAGCTTATAATGATCTGGCTGTTTGGTGTTCGAAACATAAATGAGGTCCTTAGGAATATTATGAGGTCGTTTGATTCAAATTCTCCCAAAAGCACCACATTTGGTCGAGATATTGCCCATGCAATACTCTTTCGATTTTATTTTTGACGGGCGCCGGGACGATCGAATAAATTCATAATTTAAAATCATATCATGACAATTTGTAGAAACCAAAATACAAATAGTTTACACATTAACTATTATAGCACAATTAACTGTTACTGAATCTCCAGACACAACGCGCTCACATTTGAAATAAGTTACTGTATGTTCTCATAGATTCCGTAAAGCGACACTACATCAGTGAAAACGCAACTTTATACATAATGTAATTTCCTATTATATGGTGTAATTGTTTTCCAAATATTTGCCTCAAATACTGAGTATTTCAACTAACAAACAATCGTCGTTATACGCGGTTTGTTGGCATAACAAAATAATGTAAACAGGGTGGACATGCATGTGTAATACAACCTGTGTATCCCGAATAACGAGATTTGTGGTACAAATTTACCGTTATATCTCACATATGTGCCTATATATATATATATATATATATATATATGTAGACTAATGTTAGTTAGATTATCTCTACCCGTCAATTCAGGAGCATGGATGACCATTATATGAAACCCTACTTTCAATTTTGAAAGTTTGTAAACCACAAAAACACTATTTATTGATTCAATGTTAGTGTTCGAATGTGCTCGGAATTTATAGTAGCAATGCATTTATATGTGAAAAAATCATTTTATTTGCTTTTTGCGATGTAATGTCGCTTTAAACAAATGTGTTTCGAGTTTATTTCTATAAACATTTACTTTGTACATGTTTCAGTTCTTTATCAAGTGTATTCCATCACTTTGCATATACAACTCGGAATCTTCTGCCTGTCATTTTGTTTTTGGAACAATTAAATTGATGACTTCTGTTGATCGGTTTTCGTACCTTCTGTTTTCAACTGGTTTTAGCAATTCTTGTTGTATATTAGAGCAGTTCCTTTCAGTACTGGAACAACTGGAAAAACTAACACCAACACTATAAACAATTAAAGGTTCCTTTTTCTGCGTTTCATCGAAGTAGGAAATGTCATTTTTTACACATAATTTGGGCCACAATTCAAAGAAAGGGAGATAATTCACATGTACAGTAAGACCTGTATAAGCTGTCGCCTCTGTTAATCAGCCAATCTTTATGAAGAAGCCAGTTACTTCATTCACATGTGGAATTATGTTCAACAATTAACCAGCCATTGTTCATCAATCCCTTGGCTGGCTGCTTAAGACAATGTTTGACTGTACACAATTGCTCATACATAGATAAGCAATACAATACAATCATTTGGTATTCGCTGGATTTCCTTTCAGGTTGACTCGTTTGAGCTCTTGTATTTGTATGACGAGGAGATAGGCCATTTAATGTGGTAAGTATCCACATTATTAGTCACTCTTGCATATCAAACCTCTGCTATATTTGGCCTTATTACTAAAGCCCCAGTCCCATATAGGTGCCGGATCAACACGGATCACATCCGGCACGGTCAGGCGTGTGATTCGTGTAGCCGCCGTGTAACTCCGCGGCGATCCCTGTTGGTCCTGGAACGTCCGGGAATGTCTTGGGGCTCCAGGAGGCCAACACGGCACTGCCTTGTTCTTCCGTGACGGTCCAGGGAGATGTCAACATCCGGGGTGGTCCGTGTAGCTGCCGTGTTGCCATCGGCGTTGTGGTCGTTGGACGACCGGGATCTGGCGGGATCCGGCACTTTCCGGGACTGCCGTGTCCATCCGTGCTTATATGGGACTGGGGCTTTAGATTTGAATGTTAGCCTATTTTTTGCCGTTACATGTATTTGCCAAGTACAATACTTTCTATCACCCATGTTGATACGCTGTGTTTTCCAGTCTGATATTACGTTTGCTGGCGTGATACGGGCACAGTCCGTATCAAACCAGAAAAAGCCGTATCATAACTAATAGAGAAAATAACGCATGCGCACTCGTTGGTAGTTTGTTTACTTTCTGTAATGTCTAATTCAGTAATTGTGATTTATTCCTGGTAAATGGATAACGGAGAGCATGATTTCGATTATTAAATGTTGTGATGAGGAAGTCGTGATAGCGCATTCGCTTCAGGTGCGAAAGGTCCGGAGTTCGAGCCCCGCTGGAGCCGTTACGATTGTGCCCAAGGCATTTAAATTCCACGTTGCCTCTTCTCTCTCCCTCGTGGCGATGGATTCCATCAGGAATGAGGTCTCGAGAGTGATTAATATAAGTTGAATAATTTGTTTCGCAATCGAGCTAAAATAAATTTGTATAAACTATTATTAAATGTTCAAATTCATATCAAAGTAATAAAGACGTTATATTACGTGGCTAGTTTCATATCAGCAGAGGTATATAAGTTACCTCGAGTCGATACCTATGTATATACCTTTTTAGACCGCCTCCGTGGTCGAGTGGTTAAGGTCGCTGACTTGTATACCACTGTAACCTATCATCTCTGATGGTCACGGGTTCGAGCCCCGCTCAGACCGTGTCTCATTTATAAGAAAAAGTCGGCAGTTTCTTACGGAGGTTGGTGCACCAAGTACTGGCTAACCGCTGGAGCCTGCCCAGAAAAGGTGTTGTTAGGTAAACTGCCCGTCGCTCAAATGGGATACCGGTAGTGACGTTAAATAAACTTAAATAAAAAAAACAAAAAAACCCCTATGTTTATGAAACAAGCCACGTAATAACCTGCTGAAACTTGAGTAAGCACTTTCATGTAGTGACAGAAACGGTATTCAAACTCCAGCATACAGTGATATAAAGAAACTTGTCAGCTGACTGTGAGTGTCTACGCTCGCCCACATGCTTCACGGACAGCGAGGGTAAATAAGCTTAAGTAATATAAGCAGTGTGATAGTGCCTCTGTAACCCTAGAAAACCATTATAAACCTTGGTCATAATGTTCCATCACCCGGGTCATTGTACTATATACAAGTGGTTGAGAGAGCTCTCCGTCCGGGTCATTGTATCAGATACCAGTGGTTGAGAGAGCTCTCCGTCCGGGTCATTGTATCAGATACCAGTGGTTGAGAGAGCTCTCCGTCCGGGTCATTGTATCAGATACCAGCAGTTGAGAGAGTTCTCCGTCCGGGTCATTGTATCAGATACCAGCAGTTGAGAGAGCTCTCCGCCCGGGTCATTGTAACCAATAATAGAGAGATCTCACCTTTCGGTCACTGCAACGAATACTGCAGAGAGCTCTGCATCCAGGTAACTACAACGAATACTGCAGAGAGCTCTGCATCCAGGTCACTGCGACCTCTCTTGCTGGCAGTACTTCTACATATGTATTCAATGTTTTTTGTTTTTCTTTTCCGTTGCAGGTATATTCCATTTTTTGCCAGCCTAGTGTTGTACTTTCTGGGATGTTTCCAGCCACGACATCAGATAGAAGCTAAGAAATCTGAACTGCTATGGTGGCTCCTTATAATAGTCAGTGCCGTATATTACTGGTAAGAACATGTGTATGTTTGTATACAACTATTGTATACAGCTGAGTATCACCATACAGTAGTAAAATTAATAGTCTTTCAGATGGGACGTTAAACCGAGGTCTTGTGTCGGTGCTTTACACTGTGCGCATAAAAGAAACAGAGGAGACTCTGGAATTGGGTCTCTATCTGTATCATTGTACTATCCTCCAAAAATCTAAAACGACTAATCTCTTCCGGAGGCATCGCTCATATGGGCAACCGGTAGCGACGATAAATAAACATAAAACACACACCGTCGGTAACTTGATATCGCGATTCGACCTCAGGCTGATATCAAGTTACCTCAAGTCGATACCTAGGCTGATATGAACCTGACATAACCTCTAATTACTGCCTAGAAGTTAGTCTAAACTAGTTGATGCAATTTAAAAATATAAAAAAACCAATGAGTTAATGCTACCGGTTAACTATAGGAGAGCATGTCATTGTTGTATGTATACGTAGCATTTTTGACAAAAACAAATATTGACTTTGTATTGCTTTACACACTCACATCCGTATTCTACATGCTTGATCACAAAGCACATTAAGGAATGAATCGTGGGTTAATAACTTTCATCATGGCATGAACTACATTGGGCATGTAAAGTGTATGGAAGCCGAACGCTAACATTAAACAAGTTCAATGTAGTTCATACGCCGATTTAAACTATTAACCCGCGATTCATGTGTGTTTTACGTTTATTTATCGTCGTTACCGGATACCCATATGAGCGACGCCTCTTGAAGCGATTAGTCATTTTAGATTTTTGATGGATAGTGCAATGATACAGACAGAGACCCATTACAGAGTCTCCTCTGGTTCTTTTACGTGTACAGTGTAAAACACCGACACGAGACCTCGGTTTAATGTCCCATCTGAAAGACTATTAATTTTATTAGGGTCAGACGGGGGGTCGAACCTGCTATCCCTGTATTACCAGTCCAGAGTGTTACCACTGGACTACAGATCCGTCCGCGATTCATATCTTATAATTATTTATATGACTGTTTAATGACACAAAGTAATAAATATCACACTTAGCATTTAAAAAGGTTGTGAAGTTGGCTTGTAGATGGTAGTTGGTTATTCAGATGTTTATAAAAAGCCAACTTCACATGCCTCATTTAAACTGTATTTAGGCCAGATTTGTGACTTATCGTTTGCAGGACCTGGTAATTAATTCATCCCTGGGACATCATCAACTGTAACACACGTGTAGAAGAGCAAAGCAACGCTGTCCAATGCTGCACATGCCTGTAACCTAGAGTGCGCATGTTAAACGCTGTCCAATGCTGCACATGCATGTAACCTAGAGTGCGCATGTTAAACGCTGTCCAATGCTGCACATGCCTGTAACCTAGAGTGCGCATGTTGAACGCTGTCCAAGGCTGCACATGCCTGTAACCTAGAGTGCGCATGTTAAACTCTGTCCAAGGCTGCACATGCCTGTAACATAGAGTGCGCATATTAAACTCTGTCCAAGGCTGCAAATGCATGTAACCTAGAGTGCGCATGTTAAACGCTGCCCAAGGTTGCACATGCCTGTAACCTAGAGTGCGCATGTTAAACTCTGTCCAAGGCTGCACATGCATGTAACCTAGAGTGCGCATGTTAAAAGCTGTCCAAGGCTGCACATGCCTGTAACCTAGAGTGCGCACGTTAAACGCTGTCCAAGGCTGAACATGCCTGTAACCTAGAGTGCGCACGTTAACCGCTGTCCAAGGCTGCACATGCCTGTAACCTAGAGTGCGCATGTTAAACGCTGCCCAAGGCTGAACATGCCTGTAACCTAGAGTGCGCATGTTAAACACTGTCCAATGCTGCACATGCCTGTAACCGAGAGTACTCATGTTAAACGCTGTCCAAGGCTGCACATGTCTGTAACCTAGAGTGCGCATGTTAAACACTGTCCAAGGCTGCACATGCATGTAACCTAGAGTGTGCATGTTAAACTATATCCAAGGCTGCACATGCCTGTAACCTAGAGTGCGCATGTTAAAAGCTGTCCAAGGCTGCACATGTCTGTAACCTAGAGTGCGCATGTTAAACACTGTCCAAGGCTGCACATGCATGTAACCTAGAGTGTGCATGTTAAACTATATCCAAGGCTGCACATGCCTGTAACCTAGAGTGCGCATGTTAAAAGCTGTCCAAGGCTGCACATGTCTGTAACCTAGAGTGCGCATGTTAAACACTGTCCAAGGCTGCACATGCATGTAACCTAGAGTGTGCATGTTAAACTATATCCAAGGCTGCACATGCCTGTAACCTAGAGTGCGCATGTTAAACGCTGTCCAAGGCTGCACATACATATCATTAGTGATGAATGAAATTCATACGAAAATAGATATAAACAGAGCATATGTATGTTCATTGAAATATGAATGATTCAACATGCCTTTAAAATGATTGTCTCTATGTTGCAGGTACCTGGTTACGGAGGGTCAGATATTTCTCGTTTACTTTATCACATTCCTGGCCATGTTCCTCGTCGTTCTGGTGAGGAAGTCGAGAAACCGGGTACCGGATGTAAATGGAAGGTTCTTGCTGTACACGTTTACTGTCACCATGGTGTTAACCATCATATGGGTGGCTGCTCTATGGAAGGATCCTGTTCTAAGAACAAAATACCCGGGTCTGCTGTATGTGCCAGAGCCCTGGGCTTTCTATACGTTATATATAAAATGAGTGGAACACTTCAAGTTTGAATTAATGTACCATTCATAAACAATATGTTATAATCATTACGAAACAAGCTTTAGAACACTGATTTTAATCACTCTCATTGACGCGGATGGATGCGTATCTGTGGGAGGAAACCGGAATACCAAGGTAAAATCCACCTGTCCGATGTGACAACCACCGTGCCATCTCGCATACTTCCTGGTGCTAAAAGCATCAACACCCCATGACATAAACTTTAGGGAATAGTCCTTGACCTAAGACCGGATGACACGCATATGAGGCCATGCCTCCCTCTTTTTGGGGCCCTGACAAAGTGTCGTAGCTAATTTACGAACTATAACTATAATTATGCGCATATAACACGTAATGGCCATTACTAAGCATTTATGAGAACATGCCATCGTGTTTCTACATGAATAACACGATAAAGAATATATGCATTGTTTCTTCTCTAAGTAACATCACATTGATTGCCACTGAGGGATCCAAATAGGGGTTTTCAAATTTAGAATCTGACAAAAACAAATTGCTAAGTTAGATTTCATTGTTTTTCTTGTGAGAGGAATTGTCTCTCGGTTTATGAAACTATTAAAATCTAGAATCAATAAATTGAAGCATCATTTTGGTTGTTTTGGTTTTATATGATGTAGTGTAGGGAATACCAAAAGAGGGCGAATATAAATGTTCAGTACTGTAGTTCTGGGGGGGGGGGGAGTCTCTCATAAGTCTCTCATAAGTCAGAAATGGCTGGCATTTTCAATAGGGGTGACACTATTATAAACAAACACTTTACACACTTTTATACATATATAATACAATAAACAGTTATAATGTATATGAACAATGCCTTGTAATTTAAAACTTGTCAACCCTTCATTTTCATTTAAGCATATACGTTTAATGCACAAATCATAATATGTGTTTAAGCCCGCAGTAATATGTCCGTGTGTTTTACGTTTATTTATCGTCGCTACCGGGTGCCTATATGAGCGACGCCTCCTGAAGAGATTAGTCATTTTAGATTGTTGGAGGATAGTGCAATGATACAGACAGAGACCCATTACAGAGTCTGTAAAGCACCAACACGATACCTCTGTTTAACGTCCCATCTGAAAGAATGTTAATTTTATTAGGGTCAGACGGGTAATCGAACCTGCGATCCCTAGATTACCATTCCAGTATGTTACCACAGGACTACAGATCCGCCCGCATTAAATAGTTAAACCGTTTTTATATAGTACACATTGACATTATTGCAACGGGGTTGTCAAATATGCTAAGAATGTTTTAAGAGAATATTACTTACTGTGTGGTTATAGTTTTTATCAAGATATATAGCACATGTTATTTACAATAACTCTATCATATGTCAGACAGAATTTTATTATTCATACTTAAATGTTTGAAGAAACCCTTAATGAGGCCCTGCCAGAGGTTCATTATTACCAGAAACATAACAGAATTGTGAGCAGCAAACGGAAGTGCTTCTGTGTGTATCACGGATAATATACAATGCAATAATTGTCAAATGCTGCATCTATGTTAATTATGGGGAATTAGTATGCATGTATGTGTATGTACGTCAGCATTCTGTCGTAGTGATCAACAATGTCAACGTAATTGCCTCGTTCACAGTTACCCAGACAGAAGCAGAGTGGCGTACATGGATTGTCTCGTTCACAGCTACCTAGACAGAAGCAGAGTTGCCTACATGGATTGTCTCGTTCACAGCTACCTAGACAGAAGCAGAGTGGCGTACAGGGATTGCCTCGTTCACAGTTACCCTGGCAGAAGCAGAGTTGCGTACAGGGATTGCCTCGTTCACAGCTACCCTGACAGAAGCAGAGTTGCGTACAGGGATTGCCTCGTTCACAGCTACCCAGACAGAAGCAGAGTTGCGTACAGGGATTGCCTCGTTCACAGCTACCCTGACAGAAGCAGAGTTGCGTACAGGGATTGCCTCGTTCACAGCTACCCAGACAGAAGCAGAGTGGCGTACAGGGATTGCCTCGTTCACAGCTACACTGACAGAAGCAGAGTGGCGTACAGGGATTTCCTCGTTCACAGCTACACTGACAGAAGCAGAGTTGCGTACAGGGATTGCCTCGTTCACAGTTACCTAGACAGAAGCAGAGTGGCGTACAGGGATTGCCTCGTTCACAGCTACCTTGAAAGAAGCAGAGTTGCGTACAGGGATTGCCTCGTTCACAGCTACCCAAACAGAAGCAGAGTTGCGTACAGGGATTGCTTCGTTCACAGTTACACTGACAGAAGCAGAGTGGCGTACAGGGATTGCCTCGTTCACAGTTACACTGACAGAAGCAGAGTGGCGTACAGGGATTTCCTCGTTCACAGCTACACTGACAGAAGCAGAGTTGCGTACAGGGATTGCCTCGTTCACAGTTACCTAGACAGAAGCAGAGTGGCGTACAGGGATTGCCTCGTTCACAGCTACCTTGAAAGAAGCAGAGTTGCGTACAGGGATTGCCTCGTTCACAGCTACCCAAACAGAAGCAGAGTTGCGTACAGGGATTGCTTCGTTCACAGTTACACTGACAGAAGCAGAGTGGCGTACAGGGATTGCCTCGTTCACAGTTACACTGACAGAAGCAGAGTGGCGTACAGGGATTTCCTCGTTCACAGCTACACTGACAGAAGCAGAGTTGCGTACAGGGATTGCTTCGTTTACAGTTACCTTGAAAGAAGCAGAGTTGTGTACAGGGATTGCCCTGTTCACAGCTACCTTGAAAGAAGCAGAGTTGCGTACAGAGATTGCTTCGTTCACAGTTACCTTGACAGAAGCAGAGTTGCGTACAGGGATTGCCCTGTTCACAGCTACCCAGACAGAGGCAGAGTGACGTACAGAGATTGCTTCGTTCAAAGTTACCTTGAGAGAAGCAGAGTTGCGTACATGGATTGCCCTGTTCACAGCTACCCAGACAGAAGCAGAGTTGCGTACAGGGATTGCCTCGTTCACAGTTACCTTGACAGAAGCAGAGTTGCGTACAGGGATTGCCTCGTTCACAGCTACCCTGACAGAAACAGAGTTGCGTACAGGGATTGCCTTGTTCACAGCTACACTGACAGAAGCAGTGTGGCGTACAGGGATTGCTTCGTTCACAGTTACCTTTACAGAAGCAGAGTGGCGTACAGGGATTGCCTAGTTCACAGTTACCCTGGCAGAAGCAGAGTTGCGTACAGGGATTGCCTCGTTCACAGTTACCCTGACAGTAGCAGAGTTGCGTATAGGGATTGCCTCGTTCACAGCTACCAGACAGAATCAGAGTTGCGTACAGGGATTGCCTCGTTCACAGCTACCCTGACAGAAACAGAGTTGCGTACAGGGATTGCTTCGTTCACAGTTACATTGATAGAAGCAGAGTTGCGTACAGGTATTGCCTCGTTCACAGTTACCCTGACATAAGCAGAGTTGCGTACAGGGATTGCCTCGTTCACAGTTACCCTGACATAAGCAGAGTTGCGTACAGGGATTGCCTCGTTCACAGTTACCCTGACATAAGCAGAGTTGCGTACAGGTATTGCCTCGTTCACAGTTACCCTGAGAGAAGCAGAGTTGCGTACAGGGATGTGTATGCCATATCACTGATAAACAGTTGTCTGATCTACAAGCAACCATATTGGCCAGTGTAGAAAATGAGCTAACTGTTGAACTTGCTAACTGATAAATATGAGACTGTATTAAATACATTTTGTGGATATTTAAGTTCCATCAACACTACCGAGTCTAAGGCAATACTAGAGGATGTAGTAAAAGTGAAAGAGTTACGAGTAATTAAAGTTCAGAAATTTAGAGACGCGTTAATTGAGTGCAAACAAGTGCAACCTAGAATGTCCAGATTTGTGTCTTCAAGATCTTGCACTAGTACACATGATAGGTCCAGTAATTCAGTATCCAGCTCAGTTGCAGTTAGAGCTAAGGCAGAAGCAGCTCGTACCCGTGCTGTTTATGCAGAAAGGGAAGCTGCATTACGGAAAAAACAAATCTTACCCGTGGAACAAGATCATGTGCAAAAGGCTCAAGTTGTGAGACAAACAAAAGATATAGATATAGATATAGTCTTAGAATTGCTTCAAGAACAGAAAGAAGCGGCCGTCCTAGAGGCGGAAGTAACTGTGTTGGAATTGGCCAATAGCGAACATGGCTCTTTGCCTGCCTTTGAGAATTATATTGCTAAAGTGGAAGCTTTTACTGCTTCCAACGAACATGAGCACACTCATAGAAACACATTAAATGTACTCGCACCTCCCTTTCAGCCTCATCCACCGGATAAATTAATCACTCGGGAGTCTGTTAGTAATGACATGGTGAAGTTTCTTGTAAAAAAAGAATTATTGTTAACTAGGTTGACTACTTTCAGTGACAAACCTGAATTATATTTGGCCTGGAATGTGAGTTTTTGTAGTGTAATGGAAGAAATTGAAGTAACACCAGCTGAAGAAGTTGATCTAATGATTAAATGGTTAGGTACCGAGTCAAAACGACACGCCTTGAGCATTCGTGCTGCAAATATACAGGACATGAACAAATGCCGAATGTGGATTTGGGACAGGCTTGAAGAACGATTTGGTGCCGTTGAACTTATTGAGCACTCACTCAAAACGAGATTGGAGAAATTTAGAAGAATTTGCCTAGTGAAATGGAAAATTTGTATGAGTTAACTGATATTTTGTCTGAAATCGAAGCGTTAAAAGAAAATGAGAAATATAGCGCAATCTTGGCGTATTACGATACATCGTGTGGTGTGATACCAATAGTACAGAAGTTGCCTCATCAGATTCAAGAAAAATGGACTACACGTGCAGCAAGCTATAAACTGTCTAGAGGCGTACCATTTCCGCCATTTTCATACTTCTGTTCATTCATGCGTGAAATCAGTAAAGTAAAGAATGACCCTTGCTTCAAATACAATGCAGATGTTACTAGCAAATCAAAGTATATGTATCAAAGAAATCCAATGAAATCTACAGAAAGATCGGTTACTGTAAGAAAGACGGAGGTAAATACACCCTCTTGCGTCTTGCACAGCATTAGCAAACATAATACGTTGAATTGTAGAATATTTAAAGCAATGCCATATGAACAAAGAAGAAATGTTGTAAAAGAGAACTATCTTTGTTTTTGGTGCTTATCTGCCCAACATAAGATCGGAGACTGTAAAGAAACAGTGTTATGCAGAGACTGTGATGGAAAGCACATGACAGTAATGCACAATGGTTCCTTTAGAAACACTGGGAGAAATCATAGTGGGGAGATGTCAAACAGACAATCAACAGATACTGATGCATGAGGCCAACAGAATGTAAATTCCAAGTGTACTCAAGTTTGTGGTAGTTTAACTTATAAAGGGAAGTCCTGTGCAAAATTTACATATGTGTATGCATATAGAAATGACAATCCTAGACACAAGATGAAGATATATGCCTTGATTGATGACCAAAGTAATAGAGCATTAGCTAGTACAGAGTTGTTTGACACACTCGGGCTCTACGGAAACTTCAATGAATACATGATATCTTCATGTAATGGTACTCGAGTATCGTCAGGACGTTCAGCTTCCGGGCTAGTAATTGAAAGTATACTAAACTTAGAAACGATTGAAATGAACAATGTCCTTGAATGTAATGACATCCCAAATAACCGTGATGAGATTCCTACACCAGCTGTAGCAGAAACCCACACACATAGCTGGGACATTAGAGATCAAATTGCACCGCTTGATGAAGACGCACACATTCATTTACTAATAGGTCGCGATGTCTTAGAGGTTCATCAAGTTTTTTACAAAGGTGTTGGAATGCGAAATTCTCCATACGCGCAGCATTAGGATGGGTGATTATCGGAGAAGAATGCATTGGCGAAGTACATAAAACTAACATTGTGAATGTAAATAAGAGTACTATTTTAGTTAGTGGTAGACCATCGGTCTTGGAGCCCTGTCCTAATTGTCTTAAGGTAGAATAAACCTATGAAAGTATTACGGTGCTAGACCCTGATCAAGACAAACTATTCAGGAAAACCAAGGATGATGACAAGCCAGGTACTTCTAAAGAAGACCTAGAATTTATTGAAATCATGAACAATAAAATGGTAAAAAGTGAACCTGGGCAATGGACCGCACCATTGCTGTTCAAGTCTCCTACATGCAAACTCCCAAACAATCGCCAAGTAGCTATGCGACGTGCGAAGTCCTAGACAGAAATCTACAAAATGATTCGTTCAAGAGAGAACATTTTGTGCAGTTTATGGGTATCATCTTGGAAAATGGACATGCTGAAATTGCACTGAAGTTACAAGAAAGTGAAGTCCGCCATCGTGGTCGAGTGGTTAAGGTCGCTGACTTGTATACCACTGTAACCTATCATCACTGATGGTCACGGGTTCGAGCCCCGCTCAGACCGTGTCTCATTTATATGAAAAAGTTGGCAGTTTCTTACGGAGGTTGGTGCACCCAAGTACTGGTTAACAGCTGGAGCCTGCCCAGGAAAGGTGTTGTTAGGTAAACTGCCCGCCGGCGATATAGCCCAAAATGGTGCTGATGCAGGCGTAAAACCCGAAATATAACATAAACAAATATATATATAACATACAAGAAGGTGAACCATGTTGGTATTTGCCAATATTTGGGGTGTACCACCCAAAGAAGCCTGGCGAAATACGAAGCCTTTTTGATGCCTCTGCAAAGTTTCAAGACATCTCACTGAATGACGCTTTATTGACAGGTCCAGATCTGGGAAATAGTCTATTGGGAGTGTTACTAAGATTTCGCAGAAATGCTGTTGCCATTGTAGCCGACATCCAACAAATGTTTTACAATTTCCTTGTAACAGAAGCAATATTCTGAGATTCATGTGGTACCGTGACAATGACCCAAATCAAGAACTAATTGAATATAGAATGACAGTTCACGTATTTGGAAATAGTAGCTACGTATGGATTGCGCAAAACTGCGGAAATGAGTGAAAAGGAATTTGGTCCGGATGTGAAGGAATTCGTCAATAACGACTTTTATGTTGATGATGGGCTCACATCCACTGCTACTACATATGGAGCCATAGACTTAATGAAAAGGACACAACAAGCTCTCTATGCAAATGGTAAGTTGAAGCTTCATAAGATTGCTTCTAACCGCTTAGAACTCATGAATGCCTTTCCTCAAGAAGATTTAGCAAAGGACCTCAGTAACCTAGATCTGTGTCATGAAAATCTACCGCTATAACGCACACTTGGTCTTCTATCGGACCTGAAATCAGATACATTGATATATAGAATATCTGAAGATGACAAACCACTAACGAGACGTGGGGTCCTATCGATAATTAACAGTATATATGATCCCATTGGATTTTATGCTCCTGTACTGATTACAGGCAAACTCATACTACATGAACTTGTGGCTGAGAAGAAGGATTGGGACGATCCATTACCACCCGCCATACTTGTGAAATGGGAGTCACGGAGCAAGTCTCTCAAAGCATTGGATCAAGTCAGATTTTCACGACAGTATATCTCTACGTCTATCAGTGAAGCATCAGATCTAGAACTACATGTGTATTCTGATGCATCAGAAGTAGCTCCATACAATTGCTAGGCTTGATGTATGTGCTGCAGTTTTAGCAGTGCAAGTTTCTGAAGTAGTGTGTGATCAGCTAGGTCAGATATTTAGCTCAGTGAAATTCTACACAGACAGTAAAGTTGTATTGGGTTACGTTTATAATAAATCCAGACGGTTTTATACACATGTTTCAAACAGAGTAGCTAATATTGGCAATTCAAGCAAGCCTGAACAATGGTCTTACATACCAACCCATCTAAACCCAGCAGAGTGTGCAACACGTGTATCTTCGTTTGACTTACAAAATTGTCATTGGTTAACTGGACCGAACAGACTTGTACAAACTATTAATCCGAATACCTATCCAGTTATTAATTCGGATGTTGATTGCGAGATAAGGTCTGCAGCCACCGTACTGGCAACTACAGTTAAACCAGTGAAAGTACCCAATGGTTTGAACGGTTTTCCTCGTGGAAAAGCTTGGTGAGAGCAATTGACTATTTGAAGCGTGTTAACTGTTATTAGTCAGACAGAAAGGTCTGTGAACAGTATCAAAGACTCTGAGATAATTATCATAAAGTCTGTACAGAAAGAGTGCTACCTGTCTGAATACGAATGTTTGTCTGCTGGGAAGCCTATCCCACGTACTAGTTCAATCCTAGCATTGAATCCATATCTTGATGAAGCAGGTGTTCTGAGGGTTGGTGGTCGTCTAGAGAGATCAACCTTAACACATGAGGAAAAGCACCCGCTTATTGTACCAAATAAGCATCACATAAGCTTACTACTCACAAGACATTACCACGAAATAGTAAAACATCAAGGAAGACAGTTAACAGAAGGCGCCATAAGGTCACATGGAGTCTGGATAGTCGGTGCCAAACGTCTTGTTTTTTCTGTAATCGCAGGTTAAGGGGTACACAAGAACAACAGATAATGTTAGACCTCCCTGCTGATCGTGTAGAACCAGCTCCTCCGTTTACCTACGTAGGGGTAGACGTTTTTGGACCTTGGAATATCGTTACCCGTAAAACACGTGGAGGGCAAGTCAATTCGAAACGTTGGGCTGTGCTTTTTACATGTTCGACTATTCGTGCCATACACATTGAGGTAATCGAGAATATGAGCTCGTCTGCTTTCATTAACGCATTACGTCGTTTGTCTCTATAAGAGGCAATGTGAAACATTTCCGATCAGATAGGGGAACAAACTTCGTAGGAGCAACTAGCGACATGGGTATAGATGCCATAAATGTAGAAGACAATACTATTGGTGCATTCCTACAAGAAAAGACTGTTAAGTGGCTGTTCAATCCTCCACACGCATCTCATATGGGTGGTGTATGGGAGAGGATGACATGTGTTGCGAGGCGCATTCTTGACTCGATGTTAACAGATGTTTATTCAACAACTCTAACCCATGACATATTGGTAACATTCATGGCAGAAGTGTGCGCAATTGTAAATGCGAGACCTATTGTTCGAGTTGGGGTGAATAGTGATAATCCTGAAATATTAAGTCCTACAACATTGCTCACACAAAAGTTTGACAATTCAACACCAATCTTCAATCAATTAGACATCAAAGATATTTTCAAGGCAGAATGGAAGTCTGTCCAAGTTCTCGCTGACAGATTCTGGATCCGATGGAAAGCAGAGTAAGCCTACTTGCCCTTACTGCAATCCAGACCAAAATGGAAGACCGAAACACCAAATCTCAGAAACGGAGATATCGCGCTACTTAAAGATGCTGATAGTGCTAGAAATCAGTGGCCTTTAGGCATTATTAAGAGTGTTTGTTAGCGATGATAAAAAATGGTAATCGCGAAATGGTAAATCTACTGTATTCGTACGACCCATTACGGAAATTGTAATCCTGTTGAGAAGAGAGTAAAGTCGTATAATCACTCTGCATTAACAATTGACTGACTGTAGAAATTACTACAAAGATGTGTTGGCAAAAACTGACCAGAGAGAATGTCTACATAGAAATTGCCTGTATGTGTGACATATACATACATGTCACATATCATGTGTAGTGAAATTTGACTAACTCTTTCTTGAACTGAATAGTGCTTGAGGTTTTTGAGTACACTGTATTTTTTTGTGATTTGGTTGATTATTGATTCAACATGTGAAATGTTTACAAATCATCATTTTTATGAAACATTACATTTAGAGAAACTAGCCTAAATTACTTAGAATAGTTTTAGAACATTTCTAAATTGCTTGGATAAGTGGAATGTTCTAACACAGTGATGTATCATGCTTGTATTTGAAATATCGGGAAGGAATATCATGGGTTATGAACATATTTTAAGATATTGGTCATTATCATGCACAATGTGCCAGTATATATGGATGGATCTATACAGTTGATTCAAGCGGAGTGAGAATCTGCTCAAGCATTCAATATAAGTGTATAGCTAAATTATGGTGGGACATTGGTTCTGCTGGCTTGTATATATAGCTGCTAAATTGGATTATATGTGTGTTATTTGATAACTCTATGCAGTACAAGTATATATAGTGTGTTCATACATGTAACACCTCCATTGTTATTTCTATTCTCACTTAGCTTTGAATCAACTATCTATGTTAATGAGATTGATGTATTCAATCTTGTTCTTTGAATCTGGTAATTTGATATGTCTAAGATATGGAACCCAACAAATTACAAGTTACAGAGAACTGGTATGTAAATGCATACAACTTGATTAATTAAGGTGATATTATATTCATATCAAGTGGGGAGTGTGTTGCCTTCGTGGCTACTTTTGTTTCATTACAAGTACTGTTCGTAGTTTAGTTGTATTGTCGTTACTTACGAATGTTTACGCACGCGACATCCTACATGTCCACGAGACAAACAAAATGAGTCTAGTCTTTTTAGCCCCGCACACCGCACATTGTAAGTTACATATATATTGTTTGACATAAGATGCTTATAGATGTATATGGGAAATGTAAGTAAAATGCAAAGTTTCTGTCCGAGGTAGACGATGATTCCTATATGTGGTTTGACGGTTCGTACTCAATTTTGTACGTACTTTGCAATATTGGTACAACCTGTACACGCACTTAATAATGAAGTCTTTATTAATTGTTATTAGTGTATAATTAGATACAAGTCTATGTGTTTTTTTTAGGTTTAATCATATTGAATGTATCGTACATGTACAGTAGCAGCAATACATAATACAACATTAAGTAATAACAAGTACAAAGCATGATAAAACAAAAGGGTTGGACCACAAGTTAAACGGCCCGTCCCTAACGTCAGAATAATGTTTGATTAAACTAAATGACGGTTTTTTCATTGAAAATGATTACATGATAATGATTAAAAAATATATATCCTGGTTTGAAAAAAAAATTGAAGCCAAAAAAAAAATAACTTGAGAGTCATCCCCCAAACCCACCCGCTGCTACCCCATGCCACCCAAGATAATTCTGTATATGAGCCTCTCTCGATAAGTATTTTATTGTACAATATGTGATATATAGGTGGGCGTATTGTAAATTATGAGAAGCGATGTGTGTTTTTAATGTATGATTGTACTTCTAGAAATAGTGTTTTATTATCATCATCGGATAGTGATTCTATTCCATGAAGTAGTTTATGAGTACTGAGAGGATGAAACCTACGAGTATTGACAAATAACAAGTGTCGTGCATTAGTATAGTGACTGCATGTAAAGAAGAAATGTTCTGCATTTTCAATGCCATGTTCACATGAGCATTCGGGATAGTCTCGTAAATGGTTGAAGAAAAGATCAATATTTAAGTTGCTACATCAATTTCTAATTCGAGTTTGTATTACTGAGTAAAACCGTTCACCAGTTAAGTAGAACGATGGGACAATGTGAGATTTAAATTTCTTTTTAAGCTTGTTTTTAAAGGTTGTCAGCGTATTTACGTTGCGTGTTGATAGGTCGAGTGTATTCCATAAACTTATATAATCAGGTATAACTGACGTTGAATACATTTCCAGTCGTCTGGACATGGTAACAAGGTTGGTGTTGTTCATAATCATTGGAGGCCCCAACCAAAGGGGGAAATAGATCGTTGAGATAACTCGGAAGAAGTCCGTGTTTCTCCTTATAAACCAGTGTGAGTTTTTGGATAGATCTTCAGTCTGCAAGGGAAACCCAGCCGATTTTTGTAAGTAGGTTTTGAATAGATACGGACCGTGTCAAGCCTGTGACGAGCAGCTTCATATTGAATCCTTTCTAAACTAATTTTTTCATATTGGGTACAGCTATCCCAGACAGCAGACGCATATTCCAGTAAGTGTCTAAGATAAGCTATATATATATATTGTTTAAAGTCTTGCGCTTTAGTTTGTATTTTAGCATTCTCATAGAACCAAGTACTTTAGAAGCTGAAGTAGTTATATTGATCATATGTGTATGCCATGACCCATCATGACTTAAGGTAAGACCTAAATGTTTATGATCATCAACAAAGTTAAGTAAAGTGTTATCAAAATAAAGGGACGGTTGAGTTATGTTTCTTAATGAGAAAAACATTGCCTCTGTTTTGGATGGATTAAATTTTACAAGCCATTGTTTTGCCCAGTTGGATATTTCTTCTAAATCTGAATTTAAGACGATTTCTATATGAGTGGAGTCTGATGAAGATACAGAAAGTGAACTGTCATCGGCAAAGAGTCTAGTAGTGCTGAGCAGTGAGTCTGCGATATCATTTACGTATACAAGAAATATAAGTGGACCTAGTACTGACCCTTGAGGTACTCCTGCAGTAATTGACCTAGTTATAGAGAAAGATTGACCAACAAATACCCTTTGTGTTCGTCTGTCAAGATAGTCTGTAATCCAGTTAATAAGATTTCCAGAAACACCGTATTGTTTTAACTTGAATATAAGTCCTTTATGTCATACACGGTCAAATGCTTTTGAAATATCACAAAAAACCATGCATGTTGCCTTTTTCTCATCAAAATATTTACAAATTTGGCTATGCATATCTATAAGTTGGTATACTGTGGAGTGACCGGGGAGGAATCCCGACTGGTTTTTGAAAATGAGATTGTTTGCATTGAAGTTGTTATATAAATACTTAAAAATCACTCTTTCCATAACTTTGCCAAAGCAGCTTATTAGTGAGATTGGTCTGTAATTGGAAGGTAGGGACTTTAAAGAGTGGCATAACATTTGCAGACTTCCAAGAAGATGGATATCTATTTGAGTTAAGTGATTTATTAACTAATGTACACAATGGTTTGGCTATGGATTTAGAACATCCTTTTAACTTTATATGACTTATTTCGTCTGGGCCAGATGCTTTATTTAAAGTTAAGTTATCTATAACATCAATGACATCTTGTTCGGAAATAGTAAAGTGAGAGATAGTTGAGTTAGTTTTCATGTTAAAGTACGGTAAGATGGAGTTAGAATCATCTACAGTCGATATTGATACAATTTAGTTATTCAATGTTGTCGCTTTGTCAGCGTCAGAAATAGTCATGTCGTGGTTTTCATTTTCCAAAGGTGGTATAAGTTCATCAGCGTTTGAATTTTCTTTGACTAGCATTTTAACTAGTTTCCAATATTGTCTGGGGTTGTTATTACTTATCTATGTGTAACCTGGTCAGTTGAGGTAGACCTACCAGATGTAACTCAACACAGTCGAGGCCCAGCCTACACGGCTTATAGGCAACCATGGGTTGATGTACATGTATATGATTTACTTAATGCTTTCAACTAATCTGTGTTGCTGTCTTCAATAAGCAAGTATTTGCTTCAACAGCTGATCTTTATTATAAATCACCCGTCTGTCTTTTGGCAACTGCTTAGCACCGGTTGGATTCTAGTCTTTCCGGAAGCACCACTAGTTTGGCTGGTAGGAATTTGATTCAATAGATGCTCCAGTTACATTTATGTACTTATATGGTCACCGTGTCGAGCAGTCACCTGTCTTTAGCGATCATCTTTTATTGTTTACTTAGGTGGCTGGTTGACACAGGTGAGCTGTACAATAATATAGCATCTCGGTTACGTTGGAAATTGACTGGAAAAGCAGTATTTTGATGAATAGAGAATCTAAACACATGTTTGTATATTTGATTTATGTTGTATTTTCAGTTTCTTACCACACGTCATGAGCGTAATAAATGGTTAACTAGTTGCCTGTGTGGTTGTTTATGATTGTGGCAGCATAGGGACTGCTTTAGGTTTTGCACATCGGTCTTCTTTGGGGTTGACACTGCGGATTGGTTTAGTACGGTCTGATGTGGCATGGTAGGCTGAGTTGACAATGGTGGCCTGGTTTGACGCTTTGGTAATGGATGGCTTGTCTGTCGCAGGTTGGCATGGCGGTTTGGTGTTGCTCTGTTGCCTAGTTTGACACGGCTGTCTGGGGTTGCACATTGGATTCTGGAATATAATTACACTCTATCATACATGTTGTTAATAAGAGAATAAAGATTGTGTTATAAGTTTAATAAATAAATCAATGATAATTCTTTTGCAATAAGGGAAAGGGGAAGTCTACCAATCTAACCTAATAATTATATCCTTGGTGGTGTCTATTTACGGAGTCCAAGAATCCCCTTACATAATTTAATGTGAAATTTATTTATTTCATTAAAATTCTATTTATTAAAATTGTAGACACCCCAGACTTCAGCACCATACAATAATACTACTAAATACTACTAGAGTCGACACGCGTTGCCTCGAACTCGTCGGGTCAGTGAATACTGGTTCGAGTCATGGGTGGTTCGGGTCAAGGGTAGTCAGTCTGGAGTGACCCATGGTATTTAGAACTGCATACATGTGGTAGCATACTGTTGTATACTGGTCTATGCAATGCACATATATCCTACTCTCGTGGTTAGATACGAATCCGTGATTACACGACGTCGTTTCATAACCATGTAACCAAGATCGAATGTCTGTAGGAGGTAATATCTCCAACATGTCTATAACTCGGGATACAGAGGTGGGGCGGGTTCGTAAAACAAAACCAGGGTAACCAATAAAGCCATAAGATGTAGGTTCGTTACTAGAAACCTTTGCTAAAATGTTGTAGCTTGGGGTGTGTACATTTAACGTGGCTTCAGGAGTTATAACGAATGTCATAAGAATAATGCGTTGGTATTTTATTTAAGTATTGGTTTATATAGATGTTGATTTATTTAAGTATTGGTTTCTATATATGTTGGTATTTTATTTAAGTATTGGTTTCTATATATGTTGGTATTTTATTTAAGTATTGGTTTCTATATATGTTGGTATTTTATTTAAGTATTGGTTTCCATATATGTTGGTATTTTATTTAAGTATTGGTTTCCATATATGTTGGTATTTTATTTAAGTATTGGTTTCCATATATGTTGGTATTTTATTTAAGTATTGGTTTCCATATATGTTGATTTTGAAAATCCGGTTGAGGATAAAAGCGGAAGTCAAAACATGTTGATCATGTTGGTATTCACGCGGAAATAAACCGTTAATTGGTTTATCTTCACAATATATTGATAGTATAGCTAGATGAAGAATATGTACTGTTACATTATGCAATGTATATCATAATTGTAGACATGAAATATACAGTGGTCAGTTACTCTGTGGATTATGTTTCATGCTATAAAACATGCCATTTGTTCTGGAAGGTTCGTCTGTAAATTACATGTGGCTGCATTATTCCATTATCTTAACACTTATTGCAAGAATATATCTGCCTGGGTGTTACCTAGCAACATCAAAATGCTATATATACATGACAAAGTGAACATGGACCTTAACAGACTAGCCATCAGTTGTACGCACATCACAATACTATATATACAAGGCAAGATGAACATGGACCTTAACATATTGCTCGCCCATATAGTTTACCGGCGGCGAGGGTAAATAAACTCAATCATCATCACCGTAACAGACTAGCCATCAGTTGTATGCACATCACAATACTATATATACATGGCAAGGTGAACATGGACCTTAACAGACTAGCCATCAGTTGTATGCACATCACAATACTATATATACATGGCAAGGTGAACATGGACCTTAACAGACTAGCCATCAGTTGTATGCACATCACAATACTATATATACGAGGTGAACATGGACCTTAACAGACTAGCCATCAGTTGTACGCACATCACAATACTATATATACAAGGCAAGGTGAACATGGACCTTAACAGATTGCTCGCCCATATGGTTTACCGGCGGCGAGGGTAAATAAACTCAATCATCATCACCTTAACAGACTAGCCATCAGTTGTACGCATATCACAATACTATTATACGAGGTGAACATGGACCGTAACAGACTAGCCATCAGTTGTACGCACATCACAATACTATATATACGAGGTGAACATGGACCTTAACAGACTAGCCATCAGTTGTATGCACATCACAAGGCAAGGTGAACATGGACCTTAATATACTAGCCATCAGTTGTATGCACATCACAAGGCAAGGTGAACATGGACCTTAATATACTAGCCATCAGTTGTATGCACATCACAAGGCAAGGTGAACATGGACCTTAATATACTAGCCATCAGTTGTATGCATGTATTATACTTATATTAATATAAGCACAGAGCAATGATATAACTTGCAATACAATTATGGAGGTAATGAATTAACATAATCAACATATAACCCCATTATGTTGCACTAGTAAGACGATGGCATGATTATTATCGCCAATAAAAACATGAGAAGGGCGGGGCGGGGCGGATTGAACACTGGGAGGAGGGAGGGGGAGATTGGACACTGGGAGGAGGGAGGGGAGGATTGGACACTGTGAGGAGGGAGGAGAGGATTGGACACAGGGAGGAGGGAGGGGGAGGATTGGACACTGGGAGGAGGGAGGGGGAGGATTGGACACTGGGAGGAGGGAGGGGGAGGAGTGGACACTGGGAGGAGGGAGGGGGAGGATTGGACACTGGGAGGAGGGAGGGGGAGTATTGGACACAGGGAGGAGGGAGGAGGAGGATTGGACACTGGGAGGAGGGAGGGGGAGTATTGGACACTGGGAGGAGGGAGGGGGAGGATTGGACACTGGGAGGAGGGAGGATTGGACACTGGGATGAAAGGATTGGACACTGTAAGGAGGGAAGGAGGGGGAGGATTGAACACTGGGAGGAGGGAGAGGAGGATTGGACACTGTAAGGAGGGAAGGAGGGAGAGGATTGAACGCTGGGAGGAGAGGAGTGTACACTGTAAGGAGGGAAGGAGGGGGAGCATTGAACACTGGGAGGAGGGAGGGGGGGATTGGACACTGTAAGGAGGGAGGGAGGAGAGGATTGGACACTGTAAGGAGGGAAGGAGGGGGAGGATTGAACACTGGGAGGAGGGAGGGGAGGATTGGACACTGGGAGGAGGGAGGGGGAGGATTGGACACTGGGAGGAGAGGATTGGACACTGTAAGGAGGGAAGGAGGGGGAGGATTGGACACTGGGAGGAGGAAGGGGGATGATTGGAAACTGGGAGGAGAGGATTGGACACTGTAAGGAGGGAAGGAGGGGAGGATTGGACACTGGGAGGAGGGAGGGGGATGATTGGAAACTGGGAGGAGGAAGGGGGATAATTGGGAGGCGGGAGGGAGGGGGAGGATTAAACACTGGGAGGAGGGAGGGGGAGGATTGGACACTGAGAGGAGAGGATTGGACACTGGTGCGAGGGAGGGGGAGGAATGGACATTGGGAGGAAGGAAGTGGAGGATCGGACACTGGGACGAGGGAGGGGGAGGATCGGACAGTGGGTGTCCTAACAAATTTGCAAGCGAACCGATCAAAATGAACATAACGAGGTTGTCGGTCGGTGACACTAACCCATGATCTAGTTCTTACAGAACAAACAATCTTCCGGCAAAGCCGTCAAACCGCATAGTATGTGGTTATAAACATATAGAGCCAGTATATCTAGTAACAAATCTACACACCACAAACACACTCATCCAAGTTTACAGAGAGCAAGTATTTATTTACCTTTGTGCTGTTAGTTTATACAAATTTATTTTAGCTGGATTGCGAAACAGTTGTGCTGTTAGTAGTTGGTTTCTCCGTTTTACCTAACCCGACCGGTGCCAGCTTCTCAGCAGCTGAAATATACAAGACACCGTTATTCCTGGTGTATATTCTAAATCAAAGTTAGAATTAGATTAAATTTAACAAGATTGGGGGTTTGTTTACAATTTAAGTATAGGTTAAAGTTTATTAGTACGTATTTACAAAATTAAATTGGTTAAATGCGTTAATAAATTTATAATTTAAGATTGTTTTATAAATACGTCATGTATTAGCATATTTCCCAGAGCATAGTGTTTCCAGGAGCATATTTCCCAGAGCATAGTGTTTCCAGGAGCATATTTCCCAGAGCATAGTGTTTCCAGGAGCATATTTCCCAGGAGCGTATTTCCCAAGCATATTTCCCAGGTGCATATTTCCCAGAGCATATTTCCCAGAGCATAGTTCCCAGAGCATATTTCCCAGGAACATATTTCCCAGGAGCATAGTATTCCCAGGAGCATAGTGTTTCCAGGAGCATAGTGTTTCCAGGAGCATAGTGTTCCCAGGAGCATAGTATTCCCAGGAGCATAGTGTTCCCAGGAGCATAGTATTCCCAGGAGCATAGTAATCCCAGGAGCATAGTAATCCCAGGAGCATAGTATTCCCAGGAGCATAGTATTCCCAGGAGCATAGTAATCCCAGGAGCATAGTGTTTCCAGGAGCATAGTGTTCCCAGGAACATAGTATTCCCAGGAACATAGTGTTCCCAGAAGCATAGTGTTTCCAGGAGCATAGTATTCCCAGGAGCATAGTATTCCCAGGAGCATAGTGTTCCCAGGAGCATAGTATTCCAGGAGCATAGTGTTCCCAGGAGCATATTTCCCAGGAGCATATTTCCCAGGAGCGTAGTGTTTCCAGGAGCATAGTGTTCCCAGGAGCAAAGTGTTTCCAGGAGCATAGTGTTTCCAGGAGCATAGTATTCCCAGGAGCATAGTATTCCCAGGAGCATTTTGTTCCCAGGAGCATAGTGTTCCCAGGAGCATAGTGTATCCAGGAGCATAGTGATCCCAGGAGCATAGTATTCCCAGGAGGATAGTGTTTCCAGGAGCATAGTGTTTCTAGGAGCATAGTATTCCAAGGAGCATATTGTTTCCAGGAGCATCGTGTTCCCAGGAGCATAGTGTTCCCAGGAGCATAGTGTTTCCAGGAGCATAGTGTTCCCAGGAGCATAGTGTTTCCAGGAGCATAGTGTTTCCAGGAGCATAGTATTCCCAGTAACATAGTATTCCCAGGAGCATAGTGTTCCAAGGAACATAGTGTTCCCAGAAGCATAGTGTTTCCAGGTGCATAGTATTCCCAGGAGCATAGTGTTCCCAGAAGCATAGTATTCCCAGGAGCATAGTGTACCCAGAAGCATAGTGTTCCCAGGACCATAGTATTCCCAGGAGCATAGTATTTCCAGGAGCATAGTGTTTCCAGGAGCATAGTATTCCCAGTAGCATAGTATTCCCAGGAGCATAGTGTTCCAAGGAACATAGTGTTTCCAGGAGCATAGTGTTTCCAGGAGCATATTGTTCCCAGGAGCATAGTATTCCCAGGAGCATAGTGATCCCAGGAGCATAGTGTTCCCAGGAGTATAGTATTCCCAGGAGCATAGTGTTCCCAGGAACATATTTCCCAGGAGCAAAGTGTTCCCAGGAGTATATTTCCCAGGAGCGTAGTGTTTCCAGGAGCATAGTGTTCCCAGGAGCAAAGTGTTTCCAGGAGCATAGTGTTCCCAGGAGCATAGTATTCCCAGGAGGATAGTGTTTCCAGGAGCATAGTGTTTCCAGGAGCATAGTATTCCCAGGAGCATAGTGTTTCCAGGAGCATAGTGTTTCCAGGAGCATAGTGTTTCCAGGAGCATAGCATTCCCAGGAGCATAGTGTTTCCAGGAGTATAATGTTTCCAGGAGCATAGTGTTTCCAGGAGCATAGTATTCCCAGGAGCATAGTGTTCCCAGGAGCATAGGGTTTCCAGGAGCATATTGTTTCCAGGAGCATAGTAATCCCAGGAGCGTAGTGTTTCCAGGAGCATATTGTTCCCAGGAGCATAGTGTTTCCAGGAGCATAGTATTCCCAGGATCATAGTGTTCCCAGGAGCATAGTATTCCCAGGAGCATAGTGTTTCCAGGAGCATAGTGGTCCCAGGATCATAGTATTCCCAGGAGTATAGTGTTCCCAGGAGCATATTTCCCAGGAGCATAGTGTTCCCAGGAGCATATTTCCTAGGAGTGTAGTGTTTCCAGGAGCATAGTGTTCCCAGGAGCAAAGTGTTTCTAGGAGCATAGTCTTTCCAGGAGCACAATGTTCCCAGGAGCATAGTATTCCCAGGAGCATTTTGTTCCCAGGAGCATAGTGTTGCCAGAAGCATAGTGTTTCCAGGAGCATAGTGTTCCCAGGAGCATAGTATTCCCGGGAGGATAATGTTTCCAGGAGCATAGTGTTTCCAGGAGCATAGTATTCCCAGGAGCATAGTGTTTCTAGGAGCATATTGTTCCCAGGAGCATAGTGTTTCCAGGAGCATAGTATTCCCAGGAGCATGGTATTCCCAGGAGCATAGTGTTCCCAGGAGCATAATAATCCCAGGAGCATAGTGTTTCCAGGAGCATAGTGTTTCCAGGAGCATATTGTTCCCAGGAGCATAGTGTTCCGAGGAGCATATTGTTCCCAGGAGCATAATATTCCCAGGAGCATAGTGTTTACAGGAGCATATTGTTCCAAGGAGCATATTTCCCAGGAGCAGAGTGTTTCCAGGAGCGTAGTGTTTCCAGGAGCATAGTGTTCCCAGGAGCATAGTGTTCCCAGGAGCATAGTGTTCCCAGGAGCATAGTGTTTCAGGGAGCATAGTATTCCAGGAGCGTAGCGTTTCCAGGAGCATAGCGTTCCCAGGAGCATATTGTTCCCAGGAGCATAGTATTCCCAGGAGCATAGTGTTCCCAGGAGCATAGTAATCCCAGGAGCATAGTGTTTCCAGGAGCATAGTGTTTCCAGGAGCATATTGTTCCCAGGAGCATAGTGTTCCGAGGAGCATATTGTTCCCAGGAGCATAATATTCCCAGGAGCATAGTGTTTACAGGAGCATATTGTTCCAAGGAGCATATTTCCCAGGAGCATAGTGTTTCCAGGAGCGTAGTGTTTCCAGGAGCATAGTGTACGCAGGAGCATAGTGTTCCCAGGAGCATAGTGTTCCCAGGAGCATAGTGTTTCGAGGAGCATAGTATTCCAGGAGCGTAGCGTTTCCAGGAGCATAGTGTTCCCAGGAGCATATTGTTCCCAGTAGCATAGTGTTTCCAGGAGCATAGTGTTCCCAGGAGCATAGTGTTTCCAGTAGCATAGTGTTTCCAGGACCATAGTGTTTCCAGGATCATGTTATTCCCAGGAGCGTAGTATTGCCAGGAGCGAAGTGTTTCCAGGAGCATAGTGTTCCCAGGAGTATATTGTGCCCAGGAACATAGAGTTCCCAGGAGCATAGTGTTCCCAGGAGCATAGTGTTCACAGCAGCATAGTGTTCCCAGGAGCATATTGTTCCCAGGAGCATATTGTTTACAGGAGCATATTGTTCCCAGGAGCATATTTCCCAGGAGCATAGTGTTTCCATGAGCGTTGTGTTTCCAGGAGCATAGTGTTCCCAGGAGCATAGTGTTCCCAGGAGCATAGTGATCCCAGGAGCATAGTGTTTCCAGGAGCATAGTATTCCAGGAGCGTAGCGTTTCCAGGAGCATAGTGTTCCCAGGAGCATATTGTTCCCAGGAGCATAGTGTTTCCAGTAGCATAGTGTTTCCAGGAGCATAGTGTTTCCAGGAGCATGGTATTCCCAGAAGCGTAGTATTGCCAGGAGCGAAGTGTTTCCAGGAGCATAGTGTTCCCAGGAGCATATTGTGCCCAGGAACATAGTGTTCCCAGGAGCATAGTGTTCCCAGGAGCATAGTGTTCACAGCAGCATAGTGGTCCCAGGAGCATATTGTTCCCAGGAGCATATTGTTCCCAGGGGCATAGTGTTTCCAGGAGCATAGTGTTCCCAAGAGCATAGTGTTTCCAGGAGTATAGTATTCCCAGGAGCGTAGTGTTTCCAGGAGCAGAGTGTTCCCAGGAGCATATTGTTCCCAGGAGCATAGTGTTCCCAGGAGCATAGTGTTCCCAGCAGCATAGTGTTCCCAGGAGCATATTGTTCCCAGGAGCATTATGTTTCCAGGAGCATAGTGTTTGCAGGAGCATAGTGTTCCCAGGAGCATAGTGTTCCCAGGAGCGTAGTGTTCCCAGGAGCGTAGTGTTCCCAGGAGCGTAATGTTTCCAGGAGCATAGTATTCCCAGGAGCGTAGTATTTCCAGGAGCATAGTGTTCCCAGGAGCATATTGGTCCCAGAAGCATAGTGTTCCCAGGAGCATAGTGTTCCCAGCAGCATAGTGTTCCCAGGAGCATATTGTTCCCAGGAGCATATTTTTCCCAGGAGCATAGTGTTTCCAGGAGCATAGTGTTCCCAGGAGCATAGTGTTCCAAGGAGCATAGTGTTTCCATGAGCATAGTGTTTCCAGGAGCATTGTGTTCCCAGGAGCATAGTGTTCCCAGGAGCATAGTGTTCCCAGGAGCATATTTCCCAGGAGCATATTGTTTCCAGTAGCATAGTGTTCCCATGAGCATAGTGTTTCGGGGAGCATATTTCCCTGCAGCGTAATGTTTCCAGGAGCCTAGTATTCCCAGGAGCATAGTGTAACCAGGAGCATAGTGTACCCAGTAGCATAGTGTTTCCAGGAGCATAGTATTCCCAGAAGCGTAGTGTTACCAGGAGCATAGTATTTCCAGGAGCATAGTGTTCCCAGGAGCATAGTGTTTCCAGGAGCATAGTGTTCCTAGGAGCATAGTGTTTCCAGGAGCATAGTGCTCCCAGGAGCATAGTGTTCCCAGGAGCATAGTGTTTCCAGGAGCATAGTGTTTCCAGGAGCATAGTGTTCCGAGGAGCATATTCTTCCCAGGAGCATAGTATTCCCAGGAGCATAGTGTTTCCAGGAGCATATTGTTCCCAGGAGCATAGTATTCCCTTGAGCATAGTGTTTCCAGGAGACTAGTGTTCCCAGGAGCATAGTGTTACCAGGAGCATAGTGTTCCCAGGAGCATATTTCCCAGGAGCATAGTGTTCCCAGGAGCATAGTATTCCCAGGAGCATAGTGTTTCCAGGAGCGTAGCGTTTCCAGGAGGATAGTGTTCCCAGGAGCATAGTGTTCCAAGGAGCATAGTGTTTCCAGGAGCATAGTGTTCCCAGGAGTATATTGATCCCAGGAGCATAGTGTTCCCAGGAGCATAGTGTTTCCAGGAGCATAGTATTCCCAGGAGCGTAGTGTTTTCAGGAGCATAGTTCCCAGAGCATATTTCCCAGGAGCATATTTCCTAGAGCATAATGTTTCCAGGAGCATATTTCCCAGAAACATATTTTCCAGGAGCATAGTATTTCCAGGAGCATAGTGTTCCCATGAGCATATAGTTTCGAGGAGCATATTTCCCAGGAGCGTAGTGTTTCCAGGATCATAGTGTTTCCAGTAGCATAGTGTTTCCAGGAGCATAGTATTCCCAGGATCATAGTGTTCCCAGGAGCATAGTATTCCCAGGAGAATAGTGTTCCCAGGAGCATATTTCCAAGGAGCATAGTGTTCCCAGGAGCATATTTCCCAGGAGTGTAGTGTTTCCAGGAGCATAGTGTTCCCAGGAGCAAAGTGTTTCCAGGAGCATAGTGTTTCCAGGAGCATAGTGTTCCCAGGGGTATAGTATTCCCAGGAGCATTTTGTTCCCAGGAGCATAGTGTTCCCAGGAGCATAGTGTTTCCAGGAGCATAGTGTTCCCAGGAGCATAGTATTCCCATGAGGATAGTGTTTCCAGGAGCATAGTGTTTCCATGAGCATAGTATTCCCAGGAGCATAGTGTTTTCAGGAACATAGTGCTCCCAGGAGCATAGTGTTCCCCGGAGCATAGTGTTTCCAGGAGCATAATGTTTCCAGGAGCATATTTTTCCCAGGAGCATAGTGTTCCGAGGAGCATATTGTTCCCAGAAGCATAGTATTCACAGGAGCATAGTGTTTCCAGGAGCATATTGTTCCCAGGAGCATAGTATTCCCAGGAGCATAGTGTTTCCAGGAGCATAGTGTTCACAGGAGCATATTTCCCAGCAGCATAGTGTTCCCAGGAGCATATTGTTCCCAGTAGCATAGTGTTTCCAGGAGCATAGATTTTCCAGGAGCATAGTGTTTCCAGGAGCATAGTGTTCCCAGGAGCATAGTGTTCCCAGGGGCATAGTGTTCCCAGGAGCATAGTGTTCCCAGAAGCACAGTGTTACCATGAGCATAGTGTTCCCAGGAGCATAGTGTTCCAAGGAGCATAGTGTTTCCAGGAGCATAAAGTTCCCAGGAGCATAGTATTTCCAGGAGCATAGTATTCCCAGGAGCATAGTGTTTCCAGGAGCATATTGTTTCCAGGAGCATATTGTTTCCAGGAGCATATTGTTCCCAGGAGCATAGTGTTCCCAGGAGCATAGTGTTCCCAGGAGCATAGTGTTCCCAGAAGCATATATTTCCCGGGAGCATAGTGTTCCCAGGAGGAAAGTGTTCCCAGGAGCATAGCGTTTCCAGGAGCATAGTGTTCCCAGGAGCATAGTGTTCCCAGGAGCATAGTGTACACAGGAGCATATTTCCCAGGAGCATATTGTTTCCAGGAGCATAGTGTTCCCATGAGCATAGTGTTTCGAGGAGCATATTTCCCTAGAGCGTAGTGTTTCCAGGAGCATAGTATTCCCAGGAGCATAGTGTTCCCAGGAGCATAGTGTTCCCAGGATCATAGTGTTTCCAGGAACATAGTGCTCCCAGGAGCATAGTGTTCCCAGGAGCATAGTGTTTCCAGGAGCATATTGTTCCCAGGAGCATAGTGTTCCCAGGAGCATAGTGTACCCAGGAGCATATTTCCCAGGAGCATATTGTTTCCAGGAGCATAGTATTCCCAGGAGCGTAGTGTTTCCAGGAGCATAGTATTTCCAGGAGCATAGTGTTCCCAGGAGCATAGTGTTTCCAGGAGCATAGTGTTCCCAGGAGCATAGTATTCCAAGGAACATATTGTTCCCAGGATCATAGTGATCCCAGAAGCATAGTGTTTCCAGGAGCATAGTGTTCCCAGGAGCATATTGTTCCCAGGAGCATAATATTCCCAGGAGCATAGTGTTTACAGGAGCATATTGTTCCAAGGAGCATATTTCCCAGGAGCATAGTGTTTCCAGGAGCGTAGTGTTTCCAGGAGCATAGTGTTCCCAGGAGCATAGTGTTCCCAGGAGCATAGTGATCCCAGGAGCATAGTGTTTCGAGGAGCATAGTATTCCAGGAGCGTAGCGTTTCCAGGAGCATAGTGTTCCCAGGAGCATATTGTTCCCAGGAGCATAGTTTTTCCAGGAGCATAGTGTTCCCAGGAGCATAGTGTTTCCAGTAGCATAGTGTTTCCAGGACCATAGTGTTTCCAGGATCATGTTATTCCCAGGAGCGTAGTATTGCCAGGAGCGAAGTGTTTCCAGGAGCATAGTGTTCCCAGGAGTATATTGTGCCCAGGAACATAGAGATCCCAGGAGCATAGTGTTCCCAGGAGCATAGTGTTCACAGCAGCATAGAGTTCCCAGGAGCATATTGTTCCCAGGAGCATATTGTTTACAGGAGCATATTGTTCCCAGGAGCATATTTCCCAGGAGCATAGTGTTTCCAGGAGCGTAGTGTTTCCAGGAGCATAGTGTTCCCAGGAGCATAGTGATCCCAGGAGCATAGTGTTCCCAGGAGCATAGTGTTCCCAGGAGCATAGTGTTTCGAGGAGCATAGTATTCCAGGAGCGTAGCGTTTCCATGAGCATAGTGTTCCCAGGAGCATATTGTTCCCAGGAGCATAGTATTCCCAGGAGCATAGTGTTCCCAGGAGCATAGTAATCCAAGGAGCATAGTGTTCCCAGGAGTATATTGTGCCCAGGAACATAGAGTTCCCAGGAGCATAGTGTTCCCAGGAGCATAGTGTTCACAGCAGCATAGAGTTCCCAGGAGCATATTGTTCCCAGGAGCATATTGTTTACAGGAGCATATTGGTCCCAGGAGCATATTTCCCAGGAGCATAGTGTTTCCAGGAGCGTAGTGTTTCCAGGAGCATAGTGTTCACAGGAGCATAGTGTTCCCAGGAGCATAGTATTCCCAGGAGCATAGTGTTCCCAGGAGCATAGTAATCCAAGGAGCATAGTGTTTCCAGGAGCATAGTGTTTCCAGGAGCATATTGTTCCCAGGAGCATAGTGTTCCGAGGAGCATATTGTTCCCAGGAGCATAATATTCCCAGGAGCATAGTGTTTACAGGAGCATATTGTTCCAAGGAGCATATTTCCCAGGAGCATAGTGTTTCCAGGAGCGTAGTGTTTCCAGGAGCATAGTGTACCCGGAGCATAGTGTTCCCAGGAGCATAGTGTTCCCAGGAGCATAGTGTTTCGAGGAGCATAGTATTCCAGGAGCGTAGCGTTTCCAGGAGCATAGTGTTCCCAGGAGCATATTGTTCCCAGGAGCATAGTGTTTCCAGGAGCATAGTGTTCCCAGGAGCATAGTGTTTCCAGTAGCATAGTGTTTCCAGGACCATAGTGTTTCCAGGATCATGTATTCCCAGGAGCGTAGTATTGCCAGGAGCGAAGTGTTTCCAGGAGCATAGTGTTCCCAGGAGTATATTGTGCCCAGGAACATAGAGTTCCCAGGAGCATAGTGTTCCCAGGAGCATAGTGTTCACAGCAGCATAGTGTTCCCAGGAGCATATTGTTCCCAGGAGCATATTGTTTACAGGAGCATATTGTTCCCAGGAGCATATTTCCCAGGAGCATAGTGTTTCCAGGAGCGTAGTGTTTCCAGGAGCATAGTGTTCCCAGGAGCATAGTGTTCCCAGGAGCATAGTGATCCCAGGATCATAGTGTTTACAGGAGCATATTGTTCCAAGGAGCATATTTCCCAGGAGCATAGTGTTTCCAGGAGCATAGTGTTCCCAGGAGCATAGTGTTCCCAGGAGCATAGTGATCCCAGGAGCATAGTGTTCCCAGGAGCATAGTGTTCCCAGGAGCATAGTGTTTCGAGGAGCATAGTATTCCAGGAGCGTAGCGTTTCCATGAGCATAGTGTTCCCAGGAGCATATTGTTCCCAGGAGCATAGTATTCCCAGGAGCATAGTGTTCCCAGGAGCATAGTAATCCAAGGAGCATAGTGTTTCCAGGAGCATAGTGTTTCCAGGAGCATATTGTTCCCAGGAGCATAGTGTTCCGAGGAGCATATTGTTCCCAGGAGCATAATATTCCCAGGAGCATAGTGTTTACAGGAGCATATTGTTCCAAGGAGCATATTTCCCAGGAGCATAGTGTTTCCAGGAGCGTAGTGTTTCCAGGAGCATAGTGTTCCCAGGAGCATAGTGTTCCCAGGAGCATAGTGTTCCCAGGAGCATAGTGTTTCGAGGAGCATAGTATTCCAGGAGCGTAGCGTTTCCAGGAGCATAGTGTTCCCAGGAGCATATTGTTCCCAGGAGCATAGTGTTTCCAGGAGCATAGTGTTCCCAGGAGCATAGTGTTTCCAGTAGCATAATGTTTCCAGGACCATAGTGTTTCCAGGATCATGTTATTCCCAGGAGCGTAGTATTGCCAGGAGCGAAGTGTTTCCAGGAGCATAGTGTTCCCAGGAGTATATTGTGCCCAGGAACATAGAGTTCCCAGGAGCATAGTGTTCCCAGGAGCATAGTGTTCACAGCAGCATAGTGTTCCCAGGAGCATATTGATCCCAGGAGCATATTGTTTACAGGAGCATATTGTTCCCAGGAGCATATTTCCCAGGAGCATAGTGTTTCCAGGAGCGTAGTGTTTCCAGGAGCATAGTGTTCCCAGGAGCGTAGTGTTCCCAGGAGCATAGTGATCCCAGGAGCATAGTGTTTCCAGGATCATAGTATTCCAGGAGCGTAGCGTTTCCAGGAGCATAGTGTTCCCAGGAGGATAGTGTTTCCAGGAGCATAGTGTTTCCAGGAGCATAGTATTCCCAGGAGCATAGTGTTTCCAGGAGCATAGTGTTTCCAGGAGCATAGTGTTTCCAGGAGCATAGCATTCCCAGGAGCATAGTGTTTCCAGGAGTATAATGTTTCCAGGAGCATAGTGTTTCCAGGAGCATAGTATTCCCAGGAGCATAGTGTTCCCAGGAGCATAGGGTTTCCAGGAGCATATTGTTTCCAGGAGCATAGTAATCCCAGGAGCGTAGTGTTTCCAGGAGCATATTGTTCCCAGGAGCATAGTGTTTCCAGGAGCATAGTATTCCCAGGATCATAGTGTTCCCAGGAGCATAGTATTCCCAGGAGCATAGTGTTTCCAGGAGCATAGTGGTCCCAGGATCATAGTATTCCCAGGAGTATAGTGTTCCCAGGAGCATATTTCCCAGGAGCATAGTGTTCCCAGGAGCATATTTCCTAGGAGTGTAGTGTTTCCAGGAGCATAGTGTTCCCAGGAGCAAAGTGTTTCTAGGAGCATAGTCTTTCCAGGAGCACAATGTTCCCAGGAGCATAGTATTCCCAGGAGCATTTTGTTCCCAGGAGCATAGTGTTGCCAGAAGCATAGTGTTTCCAGGAGCATAGTGTTCCCAGGAGCATAGTATTCCCGGGAGGATAATGTTTCCAGGAGCATAGTGTTTCCAGGAGCATAGTATTCCCAGGAGCATAGTGTTTCTAGGAGCATATTGTTCCCAGGAGCATAGTGTTTCCAGGAGCATAGTATTCCCAGGAGCATAGTATTCCCAGGAGCATAGTGTTCCCAGGAGCATAGTAATCCCAGGAGCATAGTGTTTCCAGGAGCATAGTGTTTCCAGGAGCATATTGTTCCCAGGAGCATAGTGTTCCGAGGAGCATATTGTTCCCAGTAGCATAATATTCCCAGGAGCATAGTGTTTACAGGAGCATATTGTTCCAAGGAGCATATTTCCCAGGAGCAGAGTGTTTCCAGGAGCGTAGTGTTTCCAGGAGCATAGTGTTCCCAGGAGCATAGTGTTCCCAGGAGCATAGTGTTCCCAGGAGCATAGTGTTTCAGGGAGCATAGTATTCCAGGAGCGTAGCGTTTCCAGGAGCATAGCGTTCCCAGGAGCATATTGTTCCCAGGAGCATAGTATTCCCAGGAGCATAGTGTTCCCAGGAGCATAGTAATCCCAGGAGCATAGTGTTTCCAGGAGCATAGTGTTTCCAGGAGCATATTGTTCCCAGGAGCATAGTGTTCCGAGGAGCATATTGTTCCCAGGAGCATAATATTCCCAGGAGCATAGTGTTTACAGGAGCATATTGTTCCAAGGAGCATATTTCCCAGGAGCATAGTGTTTCCAGGAGCGTAGTGTTTCCAGGAGCATAGTGTACCCAGGAGCATAGTGTTCCCAGGAGCATAGTGTTCCCAGGAGCATAGTGTTTCGAGGAGCATAGTATTCCAGGAGCGTAGCGTTTCCAGGAGCATAGTGTTCCCAGGAGCATATTGTTCCCAGTAGCATAGTGTTTCCAGGAGCATAGTGTTCCCAGGAGCATAGTGTTTCCAGTAGCATAGTGTTTCCAGGACCATAGTGTTTCCAGGATCATGTTATTCCCAGGAGCGTAGTATTGCCAGGAGCGAAGTGTTTCCAGGAGCATAGTGTTCCCAGGAGTATATTGTGCCCAGGAACATAGAGTTCCCAGGAGCATAGTGTTCCCAGGAGCATAGTGTTCACAGCAGCATAGTGTTCCCAGGAGCATATTGTTCCCAGGAGCATATTGTTTACAGGAGCATATTGTTCCCAGGAGCATATTTCCCAGGAGCATAGTGTTTCCAGGAGCGTAGTGTTTCCAGGAGCATAGTGTTCCCAGGAGCATAGTGTTCCCCGGAGCATAGTGATCCCAGGAGCATAGTGTTTACAGGAGCATATTGTTCCAAGGAGCATATTTCCCAGGAGCATAGTGTTTCCAGGAGCGTAGTGTTTCCAGGAGCATAGTGTTCCCAGGAGCATAGTGTTCCCAGGAGCATAGTGTTCCCAGGAGCATAGTGTTTCGAGGAGCAAAGTATTCCAGGAGCGTAGCGTTTCCAGGAGCATAGTGTTCCCAGGAGCATATTGTTCCCAGGAGCATAGTGTTTCCAGGAGCATAGTGTTCCCAGGAGCATAGTTTCCAAAAACAAAAAACAACAACAACACAAAACAGCATAGTGTTTCCAGTAGCATAGTGTTTCCAGGACCATAGTGTTTCCAGGATCATGTTATTCCCAGGAGCGTAGTATTGCCAGGAGCGAAGTGTTTCCAGGAGCATAGTGTTCCCAGGAGTATATTGTGCCCAGGAACATAGAGTTCCCAGGAGCATAGTGTTCCCAGGAGCATAGTGTTCACAGCAGCATAGTGTTCCCAGGAGCATATTGTTCCCAGGAGCATATTGTTTACAGGAGCATATTGTTCCCAGGAGCATATTTCCCAGGAGCATAGTGTTTCCATGAGCGTTGTGTTTCCAGGAGCATAGTGTTCCCAGGAGCATAGTGTTCCCAGGAGCATAGTGATCCCAGGAGCATAGTGTTTCCAGGAGCATAGTATTCCAGGAGCGTAGCGTTTCCAGGAGCATAGTGTTCCCAGGAGCATATTGTTCCCAGGAGCATAGTGTTTCCAGTAGCATAGTGTTTCCAGGAGCATAGTGTTTCCAGGAGCATGGTATTCCCAGAAGCGTAGTATTGCCAGGAGCGAAGTGTTTCCAGGAGCATAGTGTTCCCAGGAGCATATTGTGCCCAGGAACATAGTGTTCCCAGGAGCATAGTGTTCCCAGGAGCATAGTATTCACAGCAGCATAGTGATCCCAGGAGCATATTGTTCCCAGGAGCATATTGTTCCCAGGGGCATAGTGTTTCCAGGAGCATAGTGTTCCCAAGAGCATAGTGTTTCCAGGAGTATAGTATTCCCAGGAGCGTAGTGTTTCCAGGAGCAGAGTGTTCCCAGGAGCATATTGTTCCCAGGAGCATAGTGTTCCCAGGAGCATAGTGTTCCCAGCAGCATAGTGTTCCCAGGAGCATATTGTTCCCAGGAGCATTATGTTTCCAGGAGCATAGTGTTTGCAGGAGCATAGTGTTCCCAGGAGCATAGTGTTCCCAGGAGCGTAGTGTTCCCAGGAGCGTAGTGTTCCCAGGAGCGTAATGTTTCCAGGAGCATAGTATTCCCAGGAGCGTAGTATTTCCAGGAGCATAGTGTTCCCAGGAGCATATTGGTCCCAGAAGCATAGTGTTCCCAGGAGCATAGTGTTCCCAGCAGCATAGTGTTCCCAGGAGCATATTGTTCCCAGGAGCATATTTTTCCCAGGAGCATAGTGTTTCCAGGAGCATAGTGTTCCCAGGAGCATAGTGTTCCAAGGAGCATAGTGTTTCCATGAGCATAGTGTTTCCAGGAGCATTGTGTTCCCAGGAGCATAGTGTTCCCAGGAGCATAGTGTTCCCAGGAGCATATTTCCCAGGAGCATATTGTTTCCAGTAGCATAGTGTTCCCATGAGCATAGTGTTTCGGGGAGCATATTTCCCTGCAGCGTAGTGTTTCCAGGAGCATAGTATTCCCAGGAGCATAGTGTAACCAGGAGCATAGTGTACCCAGTAGCATAGTGTTTCCAGGAGCATAGTATTCCCAGAAGCGTAGTGTTACCAGGAGCATAGTATTTCCAGGAGCATAGTGTTCCCAGGAGCATAGTGTTTCCAGGAGCATAGTGTTCCTAGGAGCATAGTGTTTCCAGGAGCATAGTGCTCCCAGGAGCATAGTGTTCCCAGGAGCATAGTGTTTCCAGGAGCATAGTGTTTCCAGGAGCATAGTGTTCCGAGGAGCATATTCTTCCCAGGAGCATAGTATTCCCAGGAGCATAGTGTTTCCAGGAGCATATTGTTCCCAGGAGCATAGTATTCCCTTGAGCATAGTGTTTCCAGGAGACTAGTGTTCCCAGGAGCATAGTGTTACCAGGAGCATAGTGTTCCCAGGAGCATATTTCCCAGGAGCATAGTGTTCCCAGGAGCATAGTATTCCCAGGAGCATAGTGTTTCCAGGAGCGTAGCGTTTCCAGGAGGATAGTGTTCCCAGGAGCATAGTGTTCCAAGGAGCATAGTGTTTCCAGGAGCATAGTGTTCCCAGGAGTATATTGATCCCAGGAGCATAGTGTTCCCAGGAGCATAGTGTTTCCAGGAGCATAGTATTCCCAGGAGCGTAGTGTTTTCAGGAGCACAGTTCCCAGAGCATATTTCCCAGGAGCATATTTCCTAGAGCATAATGTTTCCAGGAGCATATTTCCCAGAAACATATTTTCCAGGAGCATAGTATTTCCAGGAGCATAGTGTTCCCATGAGCATATTGTTTCGAGGAGCATATTTCCCAGGAGCGTAGTGTTTCCAGGATCATAGTGTTTCCAGTAGCATAGTGTTTCCAGGAGCATAGTATTCCCAGGATCATAGTGTTCCCAGGAGCATAGTATTCCCAGGAGAATAGTGTTCCCAGGAGCATATTTCCAAGGAGCATAGTGTTCCCAGGAGCATATTTCCCAGGAGTGTAGTGTTTCCAGGAGCATAGTGTTCCCAGGAGCAAAGTGTTTCCAGGAGCATAGTGTTTCCAGGAGCATAGTGTTCCCAGGGGCATAGTATTTCCAGGAGCATTTTGTTCCCAGGAGCATAGTGTTCCCAGGAGCATAGTGTTTCCAGGAGCATAGTGTTCCCAGGAGCATAGTATTCCCATGAGGATAGTGTTTCCAGGAGCATAGTGTTTCCATGAGCATAGTATTCCCAGGAGCATAGTGTTTTCAGGAACATAGTGCTCCCAGGAGCATAGTGTTCCCCGGAGCATAGTGTTTCCAGGAGCATAATGTTTCCAGGAGCATATTTTTCCCAGGAGCATAGTGTTCCGAGGAGCATATTGTTCCCAGAAGCATAGTATTCACAGGAGCATAGTGTTTCCAGGAGCATATTGTTCCCAGGAGCATAGTATTCCCAGGAGCATAGTGTTTCCAGGAGCATAGTGTTCACAGGAGCATATTTCCCAGCAGCATAGTGTTCCCAGGAGCATATTGTTCCCAGTAGCATAGTGTTTCCAGGAGCATAGATTTTCCAGGAGCATAGTGTTTCCAGGAGCATAGTGTTCCCAGGAGCATAGTGTTCCCAGGGGCATAGTGTTCCCAGGAGCATAGTGTTCCCAGAAGCACAGTGTTACCATGAGCATAGTGTTCCCAGGAGCATAGTGTTCCAAGGAGCATAGTGTTTCCAGGAGCATAAAGTTCCCAGGAGCATAGTATTTCCAGGAGCATAGTATTCCCAGGAGCATAGTGTTTCCAGGAGCATATTGTTTCCAGGAGCATATTGTTTCCAGGAGCATATTGTTCCCAGGAGCATAGTGTTCCCAGGAGCATAGTGTTCCCAGAAGCATATATTTCCCGGGAGCATAGTGTTCCCAGGAGGAAAGTGTTCCCAGGAGCATAGCGTTTCCAGGAGCATAGTGTTCCCAGGAGCATAGTGTTCCCAGGAGCATAGTGTACCCAGGAGCATATTTCCCAGGAGCATATTGTTTCCAGGAGCATAGTGTTCCCATGAGCATAGTGTTTCGAGGAGCATATTTCCCTAGAGCGTAGTGTTTCCAGGAGCATAGTATTCCCAGGAGCATAGTGTTACCAGGAGCATAGTGTTCCCAGGATCATAGTGTTTCCAGGAACATAGTGCTCCCAGGAGCATAGTGTTCCCAGGAGCATAGTGTTTCCAGGAGCATATTGTTCCCAGGAGCATAGTGTTCCCAGGAGCATAGTGTACCCAGGAGCATATTTCCCAGGAGCATATTGTTTCCAGGAGCATAGTATTCCCAGGAGCGTAGTGTTTCCAGGAGCATAGTATTTCCAGGAGCATAGTGTTCCCAGGAGCATAGTGTTTCCAGGAGCATAGTGTTCCCAGGAGCATAGTATTCCAAGGAACATAGTGTTCCCAGGATCATAGTGATCCCAGAAGCATAGTGTTTCCAGGAGCATAGTGTTCCCAGGAGCATAGTGTTTCCAGGAGCATAGTGTTACCAGGAGCATAGTGTTCGCAGGGGCATAGTATTCCCAGGAGCATAGTGTTCCCAGGAGCATAGTATTCCCAGGAGCATAGTATTCCCTGGAGCATATTTCCCAGGAGCATAGTGATCCCAGGAGCATAGTATTCCCAGGAGCATATTTTCTAGGAGCATAGTGTTCCCAGGAGCATATTTCCCAGGAGCATAGTATTCCCAGGAGCATAGTATTCCCTGGAGCATATTTCCCAGGAGCATAGTGATCCCAGGAGCATAGTATTCCCAGGAGCATATTTTCTAGGAGCATAGTGTTCCCAGGAGCATATTTCCCAGAGCATATTACCCAGGAGCATAGTGTTCCCAGGGGCATAATATTCCCAGGAGCATAGAGTTCCCAGGAGCATATTTCCCAGGAGCATAGTGTTCCCAGGAGCATATTTCCCAGAGTATATTTCACAGGAGCATAGTGTTCCCAGGGGCATAATATTCCCAGGAGCATAGAGTTCCCAGGAGCATATTTCCCAGGAGCATAGTGTTCCCAGGAGCATATTTCCCAGAGTATATTTCACAGGAGCATAGTGTTCCCAGGATCATATTTCCCAGAGCATATTTCCCAGGAGCATATTTCCCAGAGCATATTTTCCAGTAGTATATTTCCCAGGAGCATAGTGTTCCCAGGAGCATAGTTCCCATGAGCATAGTATTCCCATGAGCATAGTGTTTCCAGGAGCATAGTGTTCCGAGGAGCATAGTGTTCCCAGGAGCATAGTGTTCCCAGGAGCATAGTATTCCCAGGAGCATAGTGTTCACAGGAGCATATTTCCCAGGAGCATAGTGTTCCAAAGAGCATATTTCCTAGGAGCATAGTGTTCCCAGGAGCATATTTTCCAGGAGCATAGTATTTCCTGGAGCATAGTGTTCCCAGGAGCATATTTCCCAGGAGCATAGTGATCCTAGGAGCATATTTCCCAGGAGCATAGTATTCCCAGGAGCATAGTGTTCCCAGGAGCATATTTCCCAGGAGCAATGTTCCCAGGAGCATATTTCACAGAGCATATTTCCCAGGAGCATAGTGTTCCCAGGAGCATATTTCCCAGAGAATATTTGCCAGGAGCATAGTGTTCCCAGGAGCATATTTCCCAGGAGCATATTTCCCAGGAGCATATTTCCCAGAGCATATTTCCCAGGAGCATAGTGTTTCCAGGAGCATATTTCAGATTTAGTGTGTCTAGTGTAACCACAAATCATCAATATTAGTCATCTAAATTCGCGACAAAAACACAGTACTGTCGAACATGATTTTAACCCATGTACACAGTGCTTATTGTATTTTGTGTATCTATCGTCGCTACCGATTACCCATATGAGCCACGCCTCCTGGAGGGATTAGTAATTTTAGATTGTGGAGGATATTGTAACGATACAGACAGAGACCCATTCCAGAGTCTCCTCTTGTCCTTTTACATGAGTAAAGCACTTACACGAGGCCTCGGTTCAAAGTGTTTTGCTATAGTACATGTATAATTAAATATGTATTACTTTTAAGCTCTTTTTCTTATATACAACAATGCAAAGACCTTTAATAGTTAGCAAGTATGTGCTATGCATTACATAGGCTTATTTACGAAAACTTTTAAAATACATTAGGCTTATATAGTAAACCTCTTTAAATATCTTAGGCTTATTTAGTAAACCTCACTAAATATCTTAGGCTTATATAGTAAACCTCTTTAAATATCTTAGGCTTATATAGTAAACCTCTTTAAATATCTTAGGCTTATATAGTAAACCTCTTTAAATATATTAGGCTTATATAGTAAACCTCTTTAAATATATTAGGCTTATATAGTAAACCTCTTTAAATATCTTAGGCTTATATAGTAAGCCTCTTTAAATATCTTAGGCTTATATAGTAAACCTCTTTAAATATATTAGGCTTATATAGTAAACCTCTTTAAATAGCTTAGGCTTATATAGTAAACCTCTTTAAATATCTTAGGCTTATATAGTAAACCTCTTTAAATATCTTAGGCTTATATAGTAAACCTCTTTAAATATATTAGGCTTATATAGTAAACCTCTTTAAATATATTAGGCTTATATAGTAAACCTCTTTAAATATCTTAGGCTTATATAGTAAACCTCTTTAAATATCTTAGGCTTATATAGTAAACCTCTTTAAATATATTAGGCTTATATAGTACACCTCTTTAAATATATTAGGCTTATATAGTAAACCTTTTTAAATATCTTAGGCTTATATAGTAAACCTCTTTAAATATCTTAGGCTTATATAGTACACCTCTTTAAATATCTTAGGCTTATATAGTAAACCTCTTTAAATATCTTTGGCTTATATAGTAAACCTCTTTAAATATCTTAGGCTTATATAGTAAACCTCTTTAATTATCTTAGACTTATATAGTCAACCTAATTAAATATCTTGGGTTATATAGTAAACCTCTTTAATTATCTTAGGCTTATATAGTAAATCTCTTTACTTATCTATGGCTTATATAGTAAAACTTTTTAAATATGGCTTATATAGTAAACCTATTTAAATATGGCTATATAGTAAAACTCTTTAAATATGGCTTATATAGTAAACCTCTTTACATATGGCTTATATAGTAAACCTATTTAAATATGGCTTATATAGTAAACCTCTTTAAATATGGCTTATAAGCCTTATATAGTAAAACTTTTTAAATATGGCTTATATAGTAAACCTCTTTAAATATGGCTATATAGTAAACCTCTTTAAATATGGCTTATATAGTAAACCTATTTAAATATGGCTTATATAGTAAACCTCTTTAAATATGGCTTATATAGTAATATTTCTTGCCAGAAAGCACACTGCTAGAGCTTTGATAGATTATATGTAGCATCAGGTAGTGAACCACTACCACGTGTTATAGTGCTATTCTGTGAGCGATCCACTTGCTGCATCAGCATAGTTTATGTAAATACGTACTCTAGGTGGGTCGTATTCTTTCATGAAAGGAAGCTATCCAACGTGTTTGTGGAAGGTCGGTGGTTCTACACGCGTGACAATAGGTGCCAGAAATAGTGTGCGGAGGAGCACCCGGGGTCTTCCTCCACCAATAAAAGCTGGAGAGGTGACATATGGCTAACGCTCTTTGTGTGGCTTTAAACAGCAAGAAAACAAAAACAATACTGGCATGTATGTGGCAACTTAATATCAAACAAGGGTGTCCAAATACACTTACTGCTCTTGTATCCTGTCATATACTGCAGGATGTCGGTCACATTCGTCGCGTAGCAAACGTTCACCGGGGAATCAATCTGTCTCGATGTTCCGGGCTTGGCGTAGCTGTCTAGTTTGGCACGGGAAGCTGCGTTTGCAATGTGAGATGTGTTGGCACTGGTTGGCACGACTGGCAGTGTTGGCACTGTGAACTGTGTAATAATAATAATAATTATACCAATACTACTACTACTACTAATAACAATAATAATAATAATAATAAATGTAATAATAATGCTAATAATAATAACAATATTAATAATAATAATATGTTGTTTGTACAGAAACGGTGTTGGAGTAAAACTATATGGCCTGTCCTATTCCATGTCTATTTTATCATCCCGCATACTTCAATACTGGGTACGTTTTGCATATAACATGATTTACCGTTTACGTGTCTTCTTTGTTTTAATAGAAAACATAATGCGAGAACACCATATTCGCTTTAAATTTAAAATATGTCCGCTAACGTTTTTTTTTAAAGTGTGTATAAGTATGTCCGGTACGAAACGTTGAACTTGTCAATCGTCGCTAATAAATCGTATGAGCATGTGTATTAAGAATTGCTTTGAAACATATTGATTAACTCATTCCTACATAGAGATTTATGCTGATATACTATTATATCTCCATACAAACGACAGCCATTTAGCATTCATGCAGTGGATAAGTAGTCGCCATATCTATCCCACCTCCATAGATATTACTGGGACTACATGAGATTCTGGTCTTTATTATGAACATAGGTTTGGCTACTAAATTGTCAATGTATGTCGTATTGGTAATGGCGTCAAGAGGTGCTTCTATGAGGGAACATGTTAAGCAGATTGCACAATTGACCAAGACTTGTAATTTTTAATATCGACATCAGTTTCTACCGAGAATAAACCCATTGCAGGAAGAGAAATGTCAGTTGATGTAGATAATGGTAAATGTTGCATATATTTAAAGCACAAACGATGAGACCGTTGCATACTGGACGAGTGTGATACAAAGCCCCAATGTTCGTAACCATACAAGGCCTTTGGAATAACGACCGAGTTATAAATTGTTACGAGAAATAGGATTTAGTTCATTGGGATGTAAGCCAGATATAAGAACACTGAAATATGTGGGTGGAAGTCAGTTATGCGCATGCATATTGTATCGCTGTTTCCATCGTGTACGTAATAACTTCACGTTTATTTATCGTCGCTACCGGTTGCCCATATGAGCGACGCCTCCTGAAGAGATCAGTCATTTTAGATTGTTGGAGGATAGTGCAATGATACAGACAGAGACCTCTTCCAGTGTCTCCTCTGGTTCATGTACGTGCACGATGTAAAGCACCGACACGAGACCTCGGTTTAACGTCCCATCTGAAAGACTGTTAATTTTATTAGGGTCAGACGGGGGATCACAGGTTACACCGAGGTGTTTATACTTATCTGTAATTCAACGAGTTTCCAGATAAAACGTTCTGCAATAATAGTTGATGAACCATTACATATAATTACAGAGTATTTAGTCGGGATATACTCGTACATCCATGAGTGTGAGTAGCGGTGCCATATATCAATCATAGTCTGAAGACGGAACCGCGAGAACCACACCAGACCCATGCCGCCCACAGCTATCGGTGAACAAGCGTTCAGGTCTTAGATGCAGATACCACTCTTATGTTCGCTCGGTGTATATTTCGTTAAGACGGGTCAATGAGTTGATTTATCTGACTTAGACAACGTACATAAGTAGGTCGCGTCTATACGAGTTAGAAGCGAGAAATATGGATTTTTCATTGGACCATGTGACTTAGTCGTTGTCTAATATGGTAACTTAATGAGGCCATCAACAAAAGGATGACGATACAAAAAGGGGAGCTTACATCATATAATGTTTATAACGGTGATGTTACATCATATAATGTTTATAACGGTGATGTTACATCATATAATGTTTATAACGTTGATGTTACATCATATATTGTTTATAACGTTGATGTTACATCATATAATGTTTATAACGGTGATGTTACATCATATAATGTTTATAACGGTGATGTTACATCATATAATGTTTATAACGGTGATGTTACATCATATAATGTTTATAACGTTGATGTTACATCATATAATGTTTATAACGGTGATGTTACATCATATAATGTTCATAACGGTGATGTTACATCATATAATGTTCATAACGTTGATGTTACATCATATAATGTTCATAACGTTGATGTTACATCATATAATGTTTATAACGTTGATGTTACATCATATAATGTTTATAACGGTGATGTTACATCATATAATGTTTATAACGGTGATGTTACATCATATAATGTTTATAACGGTGATGTTACATCATATAATGTTTATAACGTTGATGTTACATCATATAATGTTTATAACGGTGATGTTACATCATATAATGTTCATAACGGTGATGTTACATCATATAATGTTCATAACGTTGATGTTACATCATATAATGTTCATAACGTTGATGTTACATCATATAATGTTTATAACGTTGATGTTACATCATATAATGTTTATAACGGTGATGTTACATCATATAATGTTTATAACGGTGATGTTACATCATATAATGTTTATAACGTTGATGTTACATCATATAATGTTTATAACGTTGATGTTACATCATATAATGTTTATAACGTTGATGTTACATCATTTATTTCCGATGGGATTAATGTATGTGCTCGCATCTATTTTAAGATTGTTGCCAATCATTTTTCTTGTAGCATAAATAATTAAAAAAATGAATCACTGATTAAATCATTTAATAATACACATTTAGTCTCAAACGTTATCCTCATTATTCACTGATTAAATCATTTAATAATACACATTTAGTCTCAAACGTTATCCTCATTATTCACTGATTAAATCATTTAATAATACACATTTAGTCTCAAACGTTATCCTCATTATTCACTGATTAAATCATTTAATAATACACATTTAGTCTCAAACGTTATCCTCATTATTCACTGATTAAATCATTTAATAATACACATTTAGTCTCAAACGTTATCCTCATTATTCACTGATTAAATCATTTAATAATACACATTTAGTCTCAAACGTTATCCTCATTATTCACTGATTAAATCATTTAATAATACACATTTAGTCTCAAACGTTATCCTCATTATTAAAACGGATGGTTAAAATAATAGTGCTATTTATCACATAACGTTTCTGCAGTGTAATATAGTCCTCACATATGTTCTTATATGTGCAATAACACCTGGAATGATTCTGATTGGTAGCGGCATGCCACTGACAGCTTGCAACACACATTTGATATATACATATTGTTTGAATTCATGATTTATTTGCTAAAAATCAATTGCTTAGATCAATAAAATGCTAAATATGCACTAGCGACATACAGTTGTTCAAGTATTTGTCAAGTATTTGCGTGAAGTTGTTTGATTATCAGGGACTATTTAGTGCATGCACGTTAATGTAATAAGGCTCAACAGTATACTGACAAACCGAAAAGCATTTGTCTTTAAATGCATGGTTGTTGTTACTGTTATAATGTGATTAAAAGGATCTTACAATCTTGGTGATTTCATACAATATTTTAAGAAACTTGTAGTGCGTCGTTTTTCATACTTACCATAGATTTGGGACTTGGCGTGCGTCGTGTTTCCTACTTACCGTAGATTTGGGACTTGGCGTGCGTCGTGTTTCCTACTTACCGTAGAGTTGGGACTTGGAGTGCGTCGTGTTTCCTACTTACCGTAGATTTGGGACTTGGAGTGCGTCGTGTTTCCTACCTACCGTAGATTTGGGACTTGGAGTGCGTCGTGTTTCATACTTACCGTAGATTTGGGACTTGGAGTGCGTCGTGTTTCATACTTACCGTAGATTTGGGACTTGGAGTGCGTCGTGTTTCCTACTTAACGTAGATTTGGGACTTGGAGTGCGTCGTGTTTCATACTTACCGTAGATTTGGGACTTGGAGTGCGTCGTGTTTCTGCTAACCATGGATTGAGTAGTAAGTCTGTCGTCGTCGGACGCTTGTCAGGATCGTATTGAATCATGCTTCGCACCAGCTCCATAGCCTCTGTAAGGGAGCACATACCATCAACTTACACAGTGTATTAAGTGAGTATGTATATATATGTGTGTGTGTGTGTGTGTGCGTGCGTGCGTGCGTGCGTGCGTGTGTGTGTGTTTTGCCTGCCCGTTTATTTATGTGCTACGTTTGTTATAAGGGGACATCAGCGACTGAGTTACTATAAATCAATAGTCCGCTGTGGGTTCAAACCATAGCTGCATAGAAGTATCTGTAAGTGAGGAAGCTATACCGTTTGCTTGTGGAAGACCAGTGGTACACTATTGTACGAGACAAGCCTGGTCTTCTTCCAACGCAATGTGTCAGTAGTTCAAACACGTACGCCCACACTTTCCTCATACATTATTGTGAGAGACCAGTGTGATCTTCCTCTAACGCAGTGAGTCAGCGGTTCAAACCCGTACATATACAGCCGTGCCTCATACACTATTGTGATAGATAAATGTGGTTCTTCCCACATAAACAAGGACAGTCTTTCATTGACATTATTGTTGATGATACGCTAAACCAACAAAACAAAGAAAAACATGTTTTGATAAAATGATAAAGAGTGTGTAGATTACCTTTTGAATGGAAGTCTCGGAGACACGGCAGTGTCTTTTCTAAATCATTGATCTGTGCATCTCTGAATGGTACATCACCATTGAACATGTTGCAAAGCGTTATACCCCTGAAATATAGCCAAGACAACCATTTAGCATGGAAAACAGAATTATACACCCGAATGATGCAAGACAATCATTTAGCATGGAAAACAGAATTATACACCCGAATTATGCAAGACAACCATTTAGCATGGAAAACAGAATTATACACCCGAATGATGCAAGACAATCATTTAGCATGGAAAACAGAATTATACACCCGAATTATGCAAGACAACCATTTAGCATGGAAAACAGAATTATACACCCGAATGATGCAAGACAATCATTTAGCATGGAAAACAGAATTATACACCCGAATTATGCAAGACAACCATTTAGCATGGAAAACAGAATTATACACCCGAATGATGCAAGACAATCATTTAGCATGGAAAACAGAATTATACACCCGAATTATGCAAGACAACCATTTAGCATGGAAAACAGAATTATACACCCGAATGATGCAAGACAATCATTTAGCATGGAAAACAGAATTATACACCCGAATGATGCAAGACAACCATTTAGCATGGAAAACAGAATTATACACCCGAATGATGCAAGACAACCATTTAGCATGGAAAACAGAATAATACACCCGAATGATGCAAGACAATCATTTAGCATGGAAAACAGAATTATACACCCGAATGATGCAAGACAACCATTTAGCATTGAAAACACAATTATATACCCGAATGATGCAAGACAACCATTTAGCATGGAAAACACAATTATATACCCGAATGATGCAAGACAACCATTTAGCATGGAAAACAGAATTATATACCCGAATGATGCAAGACAACCATTTAGCATGGAAAACAGAATTATACACCCGAATGATGCAAGACAACCATTTAGCATTGTCAACATAATTATATACCCGAATGATGCAAGACAACCATTTAGCATGGAAAACAGAATTATATACCCGAATGATGCAAGACAACCATTTAGCATGGAAAACAGAATTATATACCCGACTGATGCAAGACAACCATTTAGCATGGAAAACAGAATTATATACCCGAATGATGCAAGACAATCATTTAGCATGGAAAACAGAATTATATACCCGAATGATGCAAGACAATCATTTAGCATGGAAAACAGAATTATACACCAGAATGATGCAAGACAACCATTTAGCATGGAAAACAGAATTATACACCCGAATGATGCAAGACAACCATTTAGCATGGAAAACAGAATTATATACCCGAATGATGCAAGACAACCATTTAGCATGGAAAACAGAATTATATACCCGAATGATGCAAGACAACCATTTAGCATGGAAAACAGAATTACATACCCGAATGATGCAAGACAACCATTTAGCATGGAAAACAGAATTATACACCCGAATGATGCAAGACAATCATTTAGCATGGAAAACAGAATTATATACCCGAATGATGCAAGACAACCATTTAGCATGGAAAACAGAATTATACACCCGAATGATGCAAGACAACCATTTAGCATGGAAAACAGAATTATATACCCGAATGATGCAAGACAACCATTTAGCATGGAAAACAGAATTATATACCCGAATGATGCAAGACAACCATTTAGCATGGAAAACAGAATTACATACCCGAACGATGCAAGACAAACATTTAGCATGGAAAACAGAATTATACACCCGAATGATGCAAGACAATCATTTAGCATGGAAAACAGAATTATATACCCGAATGATGCAAGACAACCATTTAGCATGGAAAACAGAATTATATACCCGAATGATGCAAGACAACCATTTAGCATGGAAAACAGAATTATATACCCGAATGATGCAAGACAACCATTTAGCATGGAAAACAGAATTATACACCCGAATGATGCAAGACAACCATTTAGCATGGAAAACAGAATTATATACCCGAATGATGCAAGACAACCATTTAGCATGGAAAACAGAATTATATACTCGAATGATGCAAGACAATCATTTAGCATGGACAACAGAATTATATACCCGAATGATGCAAGACAACCATTTAGCATGGAAAACAGAATTATACACCCGACTGATGCAAGACAACCATTTAGCATGGAAAACAGAATTATATACCCGAATGATGCAAGACAACCATTTAGCATGGAAAACAGAATTATATACCCGAATGATGCAAGACAACCATTTAGCATGGAAAACAGAATTATACACCCGAATGATGCAAGACAACCATTTAGCATTGAAAACAGAATTATATACCAGAATGATGCAAGACAACCATTTAGCATGGAAAACAGAATTATATACCCGAATCATGCAAGACAACCATTTAGCATGGAAAACAGAATTATATACCCGAATGATGCAAGACAACCATTTAGCATGGAAAACAGAATTATATACCCGAATGATGCAAGACAACCATTTAGCATGGAAAACAGAATTATACACCCGAATGATGCAAGACAACCATTTAGCATGGAAAACAGAATTATACACCCGAATGATGCAAGACAACCATTTAGCATGGAAAACAGAATTATACACCCGAATGATGCAAGACAACCATTTAGCATGGAAAACAGAATTATACACCCGAATGATGCAAGACAACCATTTAGCATGGAAAACAGAATTATATACCCGAATGATGCAAGACAACCATTTAGCATGGAAAACAGAATTATATACCCGAATGATGCAAGACAACCATTTAGCATGGAAAACAGAATTATATACCCGAATGATGCAAGACAACCATATAGCATGGAAAACAGAATTATACACCCGAATGATGCAAGACAATCATTTAGCATGGAAAACACAATTATATACCCGAATGATGCAAGACAACCATTTAGCATGGAAAACAGAATTATATACCCGAATGATGCAAGACAACCATTTAGCATGGAAAACAGAATTATATACCCGAATGATGCAAGACAACCATTTAGCATGGAAAACAGAATTATACACCCGAATGATGCAAGACAACCATTTAGCATGGAAAACAGAATTATATACCCGAATGATGCAAGACAACCATTTAGCATGGAAAACAGAATTATATACTCGAATGATGCAAGACAATCATTTAGCTTGGACAACAGAATTATATACCCGAATGATGCAAGACAACCATTTAGCATGGACAACAGAATTATACACCCGAATGATGCAAGACAACCATTTAGCATGGAAAACAGAATTATATACACGAATGATGCAAGACAACCATTTAGCATGGAAAACAGAATTATATACCCGAATGATGCAAGACAACCATTTAGCATGGAAAACAGAATTATACACCCGAATGATGCAAGACAACCATTTAGCATGGACACCCAAATAAAAGCAAAGTGGCCATTATAGTCCATGAATAGTGCAAGATGGAATTTTCGAACGTAAACATGATGCAAGACGACTTTTAGTACGCAAACAAGAATTATAAATCAACGCCAAATAAAAACAATAACGGCATTGCATTGGTTAACCGGAGCACACCTCCAGTGGTTGGTGTATGGACATAAGACACCCAATAAATGATGATATATATATAGACAATGGAAATCGCATTGCGGATTCTTCAGTCATTGGCTGTTCTGCATCACATAACCACAGCCAGAAATTATATATTAAAGGGAGGTCACCAAGCTTGATCAGAACATTTAGTTAACTTGGTCAGAACATTTAGTTAACTTGGTCAGAACATTTAGTTAACTTGGTCAGAACATTTAGTTAACTTGGTCAGAACATTTAGTTAGCTTGATCAGAACATTTAGTTAGCTTCAACTCGTTTTCTATTCCGTTATTTACAAGCGGTGAGTCGACATTGGCCGGGCTTTATTTACAAGCGGTGAATCGACATTGGCCGGGCTTTATTTACAAGCGGTGAATCGACATTGGCCGGGCTTTATTTACAAGCGTTGAATCGACATTGGTCGGGCTTTATTTACAAGCGGTGAATCGACATTGGCCGGGCTTTATTTACAAGCGGTGAATCGACATTGGCCGGGCTTTATTTACAAGTGGTGAATCGACATTGGCCGGGCTTTACATACAAGCGTTGAATCGACATTGGCCGGGCTTTACTTACAAGCGTTGAATCGACATTGGCCGGGCTTTACATACAAGCGGTGAATCGACATTGGCCGGGCCTTACTTACAAGCATTGAATCGACATTGGCCGGGCTTTATTTACAAGCGGTGAATCGACATTGGCCGGGCTTTACTTACAAGCGTTGAATCGACATTGGCCGGGCTTTACTTACAAGCGGTGAATCGACATTGGCCAGGGCTTTATTTACAAGCGGTGAATCGACATTGGCCGGGCTTTATTTACAAGCGGTGAATCGACATTGGCCGGTCTTTATTTACAAGCGGTGAATCGACATTGGCCAGGCTTTATTTACAAGCGGTGAATCGACATTGGCCGGGCTTTATTGACAAGCGGTGAATCGACATTGGCCGGGCTTTATTTACAAGCGGTGAATCGACATTGGTCGCGCTTTATTTACAAGCGGTGAATCGACATTGGTCGGGCTTTATTTACAAGCGGTGAATCGACATTGGCCGGGCTTTATTTACAAGCGGTGAATCGACATTGGTCGCGCTTTATTTACAAGCGGTGAATCGACATTGGCCGGGCTTTATTTACAAGCGGTGAATCGACATTGGTCGGGCTTTATTTACAAGCGGTGAATCGACATTGGCCGGGCTTTATTGACAAGCGGTGAATCGACATTGGCCGGGCTTTCTTTACAAGCTGTGAATCGACACCCGTCGAGCCATTACACTATTAATATATAATCTACGGCGATCAAATGCTTTGTAACATGTACAGATAATTTCCGAACTGCATTTACATTTTCTAATGTCATTAACTTAACAAATTTAACCACAGTATCCAAGTAATACTTCTTATTGTAACATATTCTTAACTCATTATAAAATGAACATTCAGTCATAAAATGATATTCATCCTCTAACATTTTACACATATTGCATTTCTTATCAGCATACAGTGAACGTTATATGATACTTCCACCCGACACATATATGCAAGACAATACTGTAAACACAAGTATGCCCTTGACATAGTCAGATATGAATTACTTACATACTCCAAACATCCGACTTCCTGCCGTCATAAGGTCTGCGACTGACCACCTCGGGTGCCTGGTAGCCATAAGTGCCTATCTTCGCACATAACAATTTGGTCTTTCCAGGGATAAATCTGGAGGAGAAGCCGAAATCTGAAAATAACATATGGAGCATTATAGCAGGCGAACATGGTTTGTGTATGGAGTGTTATTGCAGGCAAACATGGTTGGTGTATGGAGCGTTATGGCAGGCGGACATGGTTGGTGTATGGAGCGTTATGGCACACGAACATGGTTGGTGTATGGAGCGTTATGGCAGGCGAACATGGTTGGTGTATGGAGCGTTATGGCAGGCGAACATGGTTGGTGTATGGAGCGTTATGGCAGGCGAACATGGTTGGTGTATGGAGCGTTATGGCAGGCGAACATGGTTGGTGTATGGAGCGTTATGGCAGGCGAACATGGTTGGTGTATGGAGCGTTATGGCAGGCGAACATGGTTGGTGTATGGAGCGTTATGGCAGGCGAACATGGTTGGTGTATGGAGCGTTATGGCAGGCGAACATGGTTGGTGTATGGAGCGTTATGGCGGCGAACATGGTTGTGTATGGACGTATGCAGGCGAACATGGTTGGTGTATCGAGCGTTATGGCAGGCGAACATGGTTGGTGTATGGAACGTTATGGCAGGCGAACATGGTTGGTGTATGGAACGTTATGGCAGGCGAACATGGTTGGTATATGGAGCGTTATGGCAGGCGAACATGGTTGGTGTATGGAGCGGTATGGCAGCGAACATGGTTGGTGTATGGAGCGTTATGGCAGGCGAACATGGTTGGTGTATGGAGCGTTATGGCAGTCGAACATGGTTGGTGTATGGAGCGTTATGGCAGGCGAACATGGTTTGTGTATGGAGCGTTATGGCAGGCGAACATGGTTGGTGTATGTAGCGTCATGGCAGGCGAACATGGTTGGTGTATAGAGCGTTATGGCAGGCGAACATGGTTGGTGTATGGAGCGTTATAGCAGGCGAACATGGTTGGTGAATGAAGCGTTATGGCAGGTGAACATGGTTGGTGTATGGAGCGTTATGGCAGCCGAACATGGTTGGTATATGGAGCGTTATAGCAGGCGAACATGGTTGGTGTATGGATCGTTATAGCAGGCGAACATGGTTGGTGTATGGAGCGGTATGGCAAGCGAACATGGTTGGTGTATGGAGCGTTATAGCAGGCGAACATGGTTGGTGTATGGAGCGGTATGGCAGGTGAACATGGTTTGTGTATGGAGCGTTATGGCAGGCGAACATGGTTGGTGTATGTAGCGTCATGGCAGGCGAACATGGTTGGTGTATAGAGCGTTATGGCAGGCGAACATGGTTGGTGTATGGAGCGTTATAGCAGGCGAACATGGTTGGTGAATGAAGCGTTATGGCAGGTGAACATGGTTGGTGTATGGAGCGTTATGGCAGGCGAACATGGTTGGTATATGGAGCGTTATGGCAGGCGAACATGGTTGGTGTAAGGAGCGTTATGGCAGGCGAACATGATTGGCGTATGGAGCATTATGGCAGGCGAACATGGTTTGTGTATGGGGCGTTATGGCAGGCGAACATGGTCGGTGTATTGACCGTTATGGCAGGCGAACATGGTTGGTGTATGGAGCGGTATGGCAGGTGAACATGGTTAGTGTATGGAGCGGTATGGCTGGCGAACATGGATGGTGTATGGAGCTTTATGGCAGGCGAAAATGGTTGGTGTATGGAGCGTTATTGCAGGCGAACATGGTTGGTGTATGGAGCGTTATAGCAGGCGAACATGGTTGTTGTATGGAGCGTTATGGCAGGCGAACATGGTTGGTATGTGGAGCGTTATGGCAGGCGAACATGGTTGGTGTAAGGAGCGTTATGGCAGGCGAACATGGTTGGTGTATGGAGCGTTATGGCACGCGAACATGGTTTGTGTATGGGGCGTTATGGCAGGCGAACAAGGTCGGTGTATTGACCGTTATTGCAGGCGAATATGGTTGGAGTATGGAGCGTTATGGCAGGCGAACATGGTTAGTGTATGGAGCGTTATGGCAGGCGAACATGGTTGGTGTATGGAGCGGTATGGCAGGCGAACATGGTTTGTGTATGGAGCGATATGGCAGGCGAACATGGTTGGTGTATGGAGCGTTATGGCAGGCGAACATGGTTGGTGTATGGAGCGTTATGGCAGGCGAACATGGTTGGTGTATGGAGCGTTATGGCAGGCGAACTTGTTTGTGTATGGAGCGTTATGGCAGGCGAACATGGTTGGTGTATGGAGCGTTATGGCAGGCGAACATGGTTGGTGTATGGAGCGTTATGGCAGGCGAACATTGGTGGTGTATGGAGCGTTATGACAGGCGAACATGATTGGTGTATGGAGCGTTATGACAGGCGAACATTGTTGGTGTATGGAGCGTTATGGCAGGCGAACATGGTTGGTGTATGGAGCGTTATGGCAGGCGTACATTGTTGGTGTATGGAGCGTTATGGCAGGCGAACATAGGTTGGTGTATGGAGCGTTATGGCAGGCGAACATTGTTGATGTATGGAGCGTTATGGCAGGCGAACATGGTTAGTGTATGGAGCGTTATAGCAGGCGAACATGGTTGTTGTATGGTGCGTTATGGCAGGCGAATATGGTTGGTGTAAGAAGCGGTATGGCAGGTGAACATGGTTGGTGTATGAAGCGGTATGGCAGGCGAACATGGTTGGTGTATGGAGCGTTATAGCAGGCGAACATTGTTGGTGTATGGAGCGTTATGGCAGGCGAACATGGTTGGTGTATGGAGCGTTATGGCAGGCGAACCTGGTTGGTGTATAGAGCGTTATGGCAGGCGAACATGGTTGGTGTATGGAACGTTATGGCAGGCGAACATGGTTAGTGTATGAAGCGTTATGGCAGGCGAACATGGTTGGTGTATGGAGCGGTATGGCAGGCGAACATGGTTTGTGTATGGAGCGTTATGGCAGGCGAACATGGTTGGTGTATGGAGCGTCATGGCAGGCGAACATGGTTTGTGTATGGAGCATTATGGCAGGCGAACTTGGTTTGTATATGGTGCGTTATGGCAGGCGAACATTGTTGATGTATGGAGCGTTATGGCAGGCGAACATGGTTGGTGTATCGAGCGTTATGGCAGGCGAACATGGTTGGTGTATGGAGCGTTATGGCAGGCGAACATGGTTGGTGTTGGAGCGTTATGGCAGGCGAACATGATTGGTGTATGGAGCGTTATGGCAGGCGAACATGGTTGGTGTATGGAGCGTTATGGCAGGCGAACATGGTTGGTGTATGGAGCGTTATGGCAGACGAAAATTGTTTGTGTATAGAGCGTTATGGCAGGCGAACATGGTTGGTGTATGGAGCGTTATGGCAGACGAACATGGTTGATTTATGGAGCGGTATGGCAGGCGAACATGGTTGGTGTATGGAGCGTTATGGCAGGCGAACATGGTTGGTGTATGGAGCGTTATGGCAGGCGAACATGGTTGGTGTATGGAGCGTTATGGCAGGCGAACATGGTTTGTGTATGGAGCGTTATGGCAGGCGAACATGGTTAGTGTATGGAGCGTTATGGCAGACGAACATGGTTGGACTATGGAGCGGTATGGCAGGCGAACATGGTTTGTGTATGGAGCGTTATGGCAGGCGAACATGGTTGGTGTATGGAGCGGTATGGCAGGCGAACTTGGTTTGTATATGGAGCGTTATGGCAGGCGAACATGGATGGTGTATGGAGCGTTATGGCAGGCGAACATGGTTGGTGTATGGAGCGTTATTGCAGGCGAACAGTGTTGGTGTATGGAGCGTTATGACAGGCGAACATGATTGGTATATGGAGCGTTATGACAGGCGAACATTGTTGGTGTATGGAGCCTTATGGCAGGCGAACATGGTAGGTGTATGGAGCGTTATGGCAGGCGTACATTGTTGGTGTATGGAGCGTTATGGCAGGCGAACATAGGTTGGTGTATGGAGCGTTATGGCAGGCGAACATTGTTGATGTATGGAGCGTTATGGCAGGCGAACATCGTTGGTGTATCGAGCTTTATGGAAGGCGAACATTGTTGGTGTATGGAGCGTTATGGCAGGCGAACATGGTTGGTGTATCGAGAGTTATGGCAGGCGAACATTGTTGGTGTATGGACCGTTATGACAGGCGAACATGGTTGGTGTATGGAGCGTTATGGCAGGCGAACATGGTTGGTGTATGGAGCGTTATAGCAGGCGACCATGGTTGTTGTATGGAGCGTTATGGCAGGCGAACATGGTTGGTGTAAGAAGCGGTATGGCAGGTGAACATGGTTGGTGTATGAAGCGGTATGGCAGGCGAACATGGTTGGTGTATGGAGCGTTATGGCAGGCGAACATGGTTGGTGTACGGAGCGCTATAGCAGGCGAACCTTGTTGGTGTATGGAGCGTTATGGCAGGCGAACATGGTTGGTGTATGGAGCGTTATGGCAGGCGAACATGGTTGATTTTTGGAGCGGTATGGCAGGCGAACATGGTTGGTATGTGGAGCGTTATGGCAGGCGAACATGGTTGGTGTATGGAGCGCTATGGCAGGCGAACATGGTTGGTGTATGAGCGTTATGGCAGGCGAACATGGTTGGTGTATGGAGCGTTATTGCAGGCGAACATGGTTGGTGTATGGAGCGTTATGGCAGGTGAACATGGTTGGTGTATGGAGCGTTATGGCAGGCGAACATTGTTGGTGTATGGAGCGTTATGACAGGCGAACATGATTGGTGTATGGAGCGTTATGACAGGCGAACATTGTTGGTGTATGGAGCCTTATGGCAGGCGAACATGGTAGGTGTATGGAGCGTTATGGCAGGCGTACATTGTTGGTGTATGGAGCGTTATGGCAGGCGAACATCGTTGGTGTATCGAGCTTTATGGAAGGCGAACATTGTTGGTGTATGGACCGTTATGACAGGCGAACATGGTTGGCGTATGGAGCGTTATGGCAGGCGAACATGGTTGGTGTATGGAGCGTTATGGCAGGCGTACATTGTTGGTGTATGGAGCGTTATGGCAGGCGAACATAGGTTGGTGTATGGAGCGTTATGGCAGGCGAACATTGTTGATGTATGGAGCGTTATGGCAGGCGAACATGGTTGTTGTATCGAGAGTTATGGCAGGCGAACATTGTTGGTGTATGGACCGTTATGACAGGCGAACATGGTTGGTGTATGGAGCGGTATGGCAGGCGAACATGGTTTGTGTATGGAACGTTATGGCAGGCGAACATGGTTGGTGTATGGAGC
>CM026399.1:46654137-46685231 GCA_014843695.1 Archivesica marissinica | reverse complement strand
ACATGGTTGGTGTATGGAGCGTTGTGGCAGGCGAACATGGTTGGTGTATGGAGCGTTATGGCAGGCGAACATGGTTGGTGTATGGAGCGTTATGGCTGGCGAACATGGTTGGTGTATGGAGCGTTATGGCAGGCGAACATTGTTGATGTATGGAGCGTTATTGCTGGCGAACATGGTTGGTGTATGGAAAGTTATGACAGGCGAACATGGTTGGTGTATCGAGCGTTATGGCAGGCGAACATGGTTGATGTATGGGGCGTTATGGCAGGCGAACATGGTTGGTGTATGGAGCGTTATGGCAGGCGAACATGGTTGGTGTATGGAACGTTATGGCAGGCGAACATGGTTGGTGTATGGAGCGTTATGGCAGGCGAACATGGTTGGTATATGGAACGTTATGGCAGGCGAACATGGTTGGTGTATGGAGCGGTATGGCAGGCGAACATGGTTGGTATATGGAGCGTTATAGCAGGATGAACATGGTTGGTGTATGGAGCGGTATGGCAGGTGAACATGGTTTGTGTATGGAGCGTTATGGCAGGCGAACATGGTTGGTGTATGTAGCGTCATGGCAGACGAACATGGTTGGTGTATGGAGCTTTATGGCTGGCGAACATGGTTGGTGTATGGAGCGTTATGGCAGGCGAACATGGTTGATGTATGGAGCGTTATTGCTGGCGAACATGGTTTGTGTATGGAGCGGTATGGCAGGCGAACTTGGTTTGTGTATGGAGCGTTATGGCAGGCGAACATGGTTGGTATATGGAAAGTTATGACAGGCGAACATGGTTGGTGTATGGAGCGGTATGGCAGGCGAACATGGTTGGTGTATGGAGCGTTATAGCAGGCGAACATGGTTGGTGTATGGAGCGGTATGGCAGGTGAACATGGTTTGTGTATGGAGCGTTATGGCAGGCGAACATGGTTGGTGTATGGAGCGTCACGGCAGGCGAACATGATTGGTGTATGGAGCGTTATGGCAGGCGAACATGGTTGGTTTATGGAGCGTTTTGGCAGGCGAACATGGTTAGTTTATGTAGCGTTATGGCAGGCGAACATGGTTGGTGTATGGAGCTGTATAGCAGGCGAACATGGTTTGTGTATGGAGCGTTATGGCAGGCGAACATGGTTGGTGTATGGAGCGTTATGGCAGGCGAACATGGTTGGTGTATGGAGCGTTATGGCAGGTGAACATGGTTGGTATATGGAGCGTTATGGCAGGCGAACATTGTTGGTGTATGGAGTGTTATGGCAGGCGAACATGGTTGGTGTATGGATCGTTATGGCAGGCGAACATTGTTGGTGTATGGAGCGTTATGGCAGGCGAACATGGTTGGTGTATGGAGCGTTGTGGCAGGCGAACATGGTTGGTGTATGGAGCGTTATGGCAGGCGAACATGGTTGGTGTATGGAGCGTTATGGCTGGCGAACATGGTTGGTGTATGGAGCGTTATGGCAGGCGAACATTGTTGATGTATGGAGCGTTATTGCTGGCGAACATGGTTGGTGTATGGAAAGTTATGACAGGCGAACATGGTTGGTGTATCGAGCGTTATGGCAGGCGAACATGGTTGATGTATGGGGCGTTATGGCAGGCGAACATGGTTAGTGTATCGAGCGTTATTGCAGGCGAACATGGTCGGTGTATGGAACGTCATGGCAGACGAACATGGTTGGTGTATGGAACGTCATGGCAGGCGAACATGGTTGGTATATGGAACGTTATGGCAGGCGAACATGGTTGGTGTATGGAGCGGTATGGCAGGCGAACATGGTTGGTATATGGAGCGTTATAGCAGGATGAACATGGTTGGTGTATGGAGCGGTATGGCAGGTGAACATGGTTTGTGTATGGAGCGTTATGGCAGGCGAACATGGTTGGTGTATGTAGCGTCATGGCAGACGAACATGGTTGGTGTATGGAGCGTTATGGCAGGCGAACATGGTTGGTGTATGGAGCGTTATAGCAGGCGAACATGGTTGGTGAATGAAGCGTTATGGCAGGTGAACATGGTTGGTGTATGGAGCGTTATGGCAGGCGAACATGGTTGGTATATGGAGCGTTATAGCAGGCGAACATGGTTGGTGTATGGATCGTTATAGCAGGCGAACATGGTTGGTGTATGGAGCGTTATGGCAGGCGGACATGGTTAGTTTATGTAGCGTTATGGCAGGCGAACATGGTTGGTGTATGGAGCTGTATGGCAGGCGAACATGGTTTGTGTATGGAGCGTTATGGCAGGCGAACATGGTTGGTGTATGGAGCGTTATGGCAGGCGAACATGGTTGGTGTATGGAGCGTTATGGCACACGAACATGGTTGGTGTATGGAGCGTTATGGCAGGTGAACATGGTTGGTATATGGAGCGTTATGGCAGGCGAACATTGTTGGTGTATGGAGTGTTATGGCAGGCGAACATGGTTGGTGTATGGATCGTTATGGCAGGCGAACATTGTTGGTGTATGGAGCGTTATGGCAGGCGAACATGGTTGGTGTATGGAGCGTTGTGGCAGGCGAACATGGTTGGTGTATGGAGCGTTATGGCAGGCGAACAAGGTTGGTGTATGGAGCGTTATGGCAGGCGAACATTGTTGATGTATGGAGCGTTATTGCTGGCGAACATTTTTGGTGTATGGAAAGTTATGACAGGCGAACATGGTTGGTGTATCGAGCGTTATGGCAGGCGAACATGGTTGATGTATGGGGCGTTATGGCAGGCGAACATGGTTAGTGTATCGAGCGTTATTGCAGGCGAACATGGTCGGTGTATGGAACGTCATGGCAGACGAACATGGTTGGTGTATGGAACGTCATGGCAGGCGAACATGGTTGGTATATGGAACGTTATGGCAGGCGAACATGGTTGGTGTATGGAGCGGTATGGCAGGCGAACATGGTTAGTATATGGAGCGTTATAGCAGGATGAACATGGTTGGTGTATGGAGCGGTATGGCAGGTGAACATGGTTTGTGTATGGAGCGTTATGGCAGGCGAACATGGTTGGTGTATGTAGCGTCATGGCAGGCGAACATGGTTGGTGTATAGAGCGTTATGGCAGGCGAACATGGTTGGTGTATGGAGCGTTATAGCAGGCTAACATGGTTGGTGAATGAAGCGTTATGGCAGGTGAACATGGTTGGTGTATGGAGCGTTATGGCAGCCGAACATGGTTGGTATATGGAGCGTTATAGCAGGCGAACATGGTTGGTGTATGGATCGTTATAGCAGGCGAACATGGTTGGTGTATGGAGCGGTATGGCAAGCGAACATGGTTGGTGTATGGAGCGTTATAGCAGGCGAACATGGTTGGTGTATGGAGCGGTATGGCAGGTGAACATGGTTTGTGTATGGAGCGTTATGGCAGGCGAACATGGTTGGTGTATGTAGCGTCATGGCAGGCAAACATGGTTGGTGTATAGAGCGTTATGACAGGCGAACATGGTTGGTGTATGGAGCGTTATAGCAGGCGAACATGGTTGGTGAATGAAGCGTTATGGCAGGTGAACATGGTTGGTGTATGGAGCGTTATGGCAGGCGAACATGGTTGGTTTATGGAGCGTTATAGCAGGCGAACATGGTTGGTGTATGGATCGTTATAGCAGGCGAACATGGTTGGTGTATGGAGCGGTATGGCAGGCGAACATGGTTGGTGTATGGAGCGTTATAGCAGGCGAACATGGTTGGTGTATGGAGCGGTATGGCAGGCGAACATGGTTGGTGTATGGAGCATCATGGCAGGCGAACATGGTTGGTGTTTGGAGCGTTATAGCAGGCGAACATGGTTGGTGTATGGAGCGTTATGGCAGGCGAACATGGTTGGTGTATGGAGCGTTATGGCAGGCGAACATGGTTGGTGTATGGAGCGTTATGGCTGGCGAACATGGTTGGTGTATGGAGCGTTATGGCAGGCGAACATTGTTGATGTATGGAGCGTTATTGCTGGCGAACATGGTTGGTGTATGGAAAGTTATGACAGGCGAACATGGTTGGTGTATCGAGCGTTATGGCAGGCGAACATGGTTGATGTATGGGGCGTTATGGCAGGCGAACATGGTTAGTGTATCGAGCGTTATTGCAGGCGAACATGGTAGGTGTATGGAACGTCATGGCAGACGAACATGGTTGGTGTATGGAACGTCATGGCAGGCGAACATGATTGGTATATGGAACGTTATGGCAGGCGAACATGGTTGGTGTATGTAGCGTCATGGCAGACGAACATGGTTGGTGTATAGAGCGTTATGGCAGGCGAACATGGTTGGTGTATGGAGCGTTATAGCAGGCGAACATGGTTGGTGAATGAAGCGTTATGGCAGGTGAACATGGTTGGTGTATGGAGCGTTATGGCAGGCGAACATGGTTGGTATATGGAGCGTTATAGCAGGCGAACATGGTTGGTGTATGGATCGTTATAGCAGGCGAACATGGTTGGTGTATGGAGCGTTATGGCAGACGGACATGGTTAGTTTATGTAGCGTTATGGCAGGCGAACATGGTTGGTGTATGGAGCTGTATGGCAGGCGAACATGGTTTGTGTATGGAGCGTTATGGCAGGCGAACATGGTTGGTGTATGGAGCGTTATGGCAGGCGAACAAGGTTGGTGTATGGAGCGTTATGGCACACGAACATGGTTGGTGTATGGAGCGTTATGGCAGGTGAACATGGTTGGTATATGGAGCGTTATGGCAGGCGAACATTGTTGGTGTATGGAGTGTTATGGCAGGCGAACATGGTTGGTGTATGGATCGTTATGGCAGGCGAACATTGTTGGTGTATGGAGCGTTATGGCAGGCGAACATGGTTGGTGTATGGAGCGTTGTGGCAGGCGAACATGGTTGGTGTATGGAGCGTTATGGCAGGCGAACATGGTTGGTGTATGGAGCGTTATGGCAGGCGAACATTGTTGATGTATGGAGCGTTATTGCTGGCGAACATTTTTGGTGTATGGAAAGTTATGACAGGCGAACATGGTTGGTGTATCGAGCGTTATGGCAGGCGAACATGGTTGATGTATGGGGCGTTATGGCAGGCGAACATGGTTAGTGTATCGAGCGTTATTGCAGGCGAACATGGTCGGTGTATGGAACGTCATGGCAGACGAACATGGTTGGTGTATGGAACGTCATGGCAGGCGAACATGGTTGGTATATGGAACGTTATGGCAGGCGAACATGGTTGGTGTATGGAGCGGTATGGCAGGCGAACATGGTTGGTATATGGAGCGTTATAGCAGGATGAACATGGTTGGTGTATGGAGCGGTATGGCAGGTGAACATGGTTTGTGTATGGAGCGTTATGGCAGGCGAACATGGTTGGTGTATGTAGCGTCATGGCAGGCGAACATGGTTGGTGTATAGAGCGTTATGGCAGGCGAACATGGTTGGTGTATGGAGCGTTATAGCAGGCTAACATGGTTGGTGAATGAAGCGTTATGGCAGGTGAACATGGTTGGTGTATGGAGCGTTATGGCAGCCGAACATGGTTGGTATATGGAGCGTTATAGCAGGCGAACATGGTTGGTGTATGGATCGTTATAGCAGGCGAACATGGTTGGTGTATGGAGCGGTATGGCAAGCGAACATGGTTGGTGTATGGAGCGTTATAGCAGGCGAACATGGTTGGTGTATGGAGCGGTATGGCAGGTGAACATGGTTTGTGTATGGAGCGTTATGGCAGGCGAACATGGTTGGTGTATGTAGCGTCATGGCAGGCGAACATGGTTGGTGTATAGAGCGTTATGGCAGGCGAACATGGTTGGTGTATGGAGCGTTATAGCAGGCGAACATGGTTGGTGAATGAAGCGTTATGGCAGGTGAACATGGTTGGTGTATGGAGCGTTATGGCAGGCGAACATGGTTGGTTTATGGAGCGTTATAGCAGGCGAACATGGTTGGTGTATGGATCGTTATAGCAGGCGAACATGGTTGGTGTATGGAGCGGTATGGCAGGCGAACATGGTTGGTGTATGGAGCGTTATAGCAGGCGAACATGGTTGGTGTATGGAGCGGTATGGCAGGCGAACATGGTTGGTGTATGGAGCATCATGGCAGGCGAACATGGTTGGTGTTTGGAGCGTTATAGCAGGCGAACATGGTTGGTGTATGGAGCGTTATGGCAGGCGAACATGGTTGGTGTATGGAGCGTTATGGCAGGCGAACATGGTTGGTGTATGGAGCGTTATGGCAGGCGAACATGGTTGGTGTATGGAGCGTTATGGCAGGCGAACATTGTTGGTGTATGGAGCGTTATGGCTGGCGAACATGGTTGGTGTATGGAGCGTTATGGCAGGCGAACATGGTTGGTGTATGGAGCGTTATGGCAGGCGAACATGGTTGGTGTATGGAGCGTTATGGCAGGCGAACATGGTTGGTGTATGGAGCGTTATGGCAGGCGAACATGGTTGGTGTATGGAGCGTTATGGCAGACGAACATGGTTGGTGTATGGAACGTTATGGCAGGCGAACATGGTTGGTATATGGAGCGTTATGGCAGGCGAACATGGTTGGTGTATGGAGCGTTATGGCAGGCGAACATGGTTGGTGTATGGAGCGTTATGGCAGGCGAACATGGTTGGTGTATGGAGCGTTATGGCAGGCGAACATGGTTGGTGTATGGAGCGTTATGGCAGGCGAACATGGTTGGTGTATGGAGCGTTATGGCAGGCGAACATGGTTGGTGTATGGAGCGTTATGGCAGGCGAACATGGTTGGTGTATGGAGCGTTATGGCAGGCGAACATGGTTGGTGTATGGAGCGTTATGGCAGGCGAACATGGTTGGTGTATGGAGCGTTATGGCAGGCGAACATGGTTGGTGTATGGAGCGGTATGGCAGGCGAACATGGTTTGTGTATGGAGCGTTATGGCAGGCGAACATGGTTGGTGTATGGAGCGTTATGGCAGGCGAACATGGTTGGTGTATGGAGCGTTATGGCAGGCGAACATGGTTGGTGTATGGAGCGTTATGGCAGGCGAACATGGTTGGTGTATGGAGCGTTATGGCAGGCGAACATGGTTGGTGTATGGAGGTTATGGCAGGCGAACATGGTTGGTGTATGGAGCGTTATGGCAGGCGAACATGGTTGGTGTATGGAGCGTTATGGCAGGCGAACATGGTTGGTGTATGGAGCGTTATGGCAGGCGAACATGGTTGGTGTATGGAGCGTTATGGCAGGCGAACATGGTTGGTGTATGGAGCGTTATGGCAGGCGAACATGGTTGATGTATGGAGCGTTATTGCTGGCGAACATGGTTGGTGTATGGAAAGTTATGACAGGCGAACATGGTTGGTGTATCGAGCGTTATGGCAGGCGAACATGGTTGGTGTATGGGGCGTCATGGCAGGCGAACATGGTTGGTGTATGGAACGTCATGGCAGGCGAACATGGTTGGTATATGGAACGTTATGGCAGGCGAACATGGTTGGTGTATGGAGCGGTATGGCAGGCGAACATGGTTGGTATATGGAGCGTTATAGCAGGAGAACATGGTTGGTGTATGGAGCGGTATGGCAGGTGAACATGGTTTGTGTATGGAGCGTTATGGCAGGCGAACATGGTTGGTGTATGTAGCGTCATGGCAGGCGAACATGGTTGGTGTATAGAGCGTTATGGCAGGCGAACATGGTTGGTGTATGGAGCGTTATAGCAGGCGAACATGGTTGGTGAATGAAGCGTTATGGCAGGTGAACATGGTTGGTGTATGGAGCGTTATGGCAGGCGAACATGGTTGGTGTATGGAGCGTTATAGCAGGCGAACATGGTTGGTGTATGGATCGTTATAGCAGGCGAACATGGTTGGTGTATGGAGCGGTATGGCAGGCGAACATGGTTGGTGTATGGAGCGTTATAGCAGGCGAACATGGTTGGTGTATGGAGCGGTATGGCAGGTGAACATGGTTTGTGTATGGAGCGTTATGGCAGGCGAACATGGTTGGTGTATGTAGCGTTATGGCAGGCGAACATGGTTGGTGTATGGAGCGTTATGGCAGGCGAACATGGTTGGTGTATGGAGCGGTATGGCAGGCGAACATGGTTGGTGTATGGAGCATCATGGCAGGCGAACATGGTTGGTGTTTGGAGCGTTATATCAGGCGAACATGGTTGGTGTATGGAGCGGTATGGCAGGTGAACATGATTGGTGTATGGAGCATTATAGCAGGTGAACATGGTTGGTGTATGGAGCGGTATGGCAGTTGAACATGGTGTGTGTATGGAGCGTTATAGCAGGCGAACATGGTTGGTGTATTGAGCGGAATGGCAGGTGAACATGGTGTGTGTATGGAGCGTTATAGCAGGCAAACATGATTGGTGAATGAAGTGTTGTGGCAGGCGAACATGGTTGGTGTATGGAGCGTTATGGCAGGCAAACATGGTTGGTATATGGAGCGTTATGGCAGACGAACATGGTTGGTGTAAGGAGCGTTATGGCAGGCGAACATTGTTGGTATATGGAGTATTTTGGCAGGCGAACATTGTTGGTGTATGGAGTGTTATAGCAGGCGAACATGGTTGGTGTATGGAGCGGTATGGCAGGCGAACATGGTTGGTGTATGGAGCGTTATGGCAGGCGAACATGGTTGGTGTATGGAGCGTTATGGCAGGCGAACATGGTTGGTGTATGGAGCGTTATGGCAGGCGAACATGGTTGGTGTATGGAGCGTTATGGCAGGCGAACATGGTTGGTGTATGGAGCGTTATGGCAGGCGAACATGGTTGGTGTATGGAGCGTTATGGCAGGCGAACATGGTTGGTGTATGGAGCGTTATGGCAGGCGAACATGGTTGGTGTATGGAGCGTTATGGCAGGCGAACATGGTTGGTGTATGGAGCGTTATGGCAGGCGAACATGGTTGGTGTATGGAGCGTTATGGCAGGCGAACATGGTTGGTGTATGGAGCGTTATGGCAGGCGAACATGGTTGGTGTATGGAGCGTTATGGCAGGCGAACATGGTTGATGTATGGAGCGTTATGGCAGGCGAACATGGTTGGTGTATCGAGCGTTATTGCAGGCGAACATGGTCGGTGTATGGAACGTCATGGCAGGCGAACATGGTTGGTGTATGGAACGTCATGGCAGGCGAACATGGTTGGTATATGGAACTTTATGGCAGGCGAACATGGTTGGTGTATGGAGCGGTATGGCAGGCGAACATGGTTGGTATATGGAGCGTTATAGCAGGATGAACATGGTTGGTGTATGGAGCGGTATGGCAGGTGAACATGGTTTGTGTATGGAGCGTTATGGCAGGCGAACATGGTTGGTGTATGTAGCGTCATGGCAGGCGAACATGGTTGGTGTATAGAGCGTTATGGCAGGCGAACATGGTTGGTGTATGGAGCGTTATAGCAGGCGAACATGGTTGGTGAATGAAGCGTTATGGCAGGTGAACATGGTTGGTGTATGGAGCGTTATGGCAGGCGAACATGGTTGGTATATGGAGCGTTATAGCAGGCGAACATGGTTGGTGTATGGATCGTTATAGCAGGCGAACATGGTTGGTGTATGGAGCGGTATGGCAGGCGAACATGGTTGGTGTATGGAGCGTTATAGCAGGCGAACATGGTTGGTGTATGGAGCGGTATGGCAGGCGAACATGGTTGGTGTATGGAGCATCATGGCAGGCGAACATGGTTGGTGTTTGGAGCGTTATAGCAGGCGAACATGGTTGGTGTATGGAGCGGTATGGCAGGTGAACATGATTGGTGTATGGAGCGTTATAGCAGGTGAACATGGTTGGTGTATGGAGCGGTATGGCAGTTGAACATGGTGTGTGTATGGAGCGTTATAGCAGGCGAACATGGTTGGTGTATTGAGCGGAATGGCAGGTGAACATGGTGTGTGTATGGAGCGTTATAGCAGGCAAACATGATTGGTGAATGAAGTGTTATGGCAGGCGAACATGGTTGGTGTATGGAGCGTTATGGCAGGCAAACATGGTTGGTATATGGAGCGTTATGGCAGACGAACATGGTTGGTGTAAGGAGCGTTATGGCAGGCGAACATTGTTGGTATATGGAGTATTTTGGCAGGCGAACATTGTTGGTGTATGGAGTGTTATAGCAGGCGAACATGGTTGGTGTATGGAGCGGTATGGCAGGCGAACATGGTTGGTGTATGGAGCGTTATGACAGGCGAACATGGTTGGTGTATGGAGCGTTATAGCAGGCGAACATGGTTGTTGTATGGAGCGGTATGGCAGGCGAACATGGTTGATGTATGGAACGTCATGGCAGGCGAACATGGTTGGTGTATGCAGCGTCATGGCAGGCGAACATGGTTGGTGTATGTAGCGTCATGGCAGGCGAACATGATTGGGGTATGTAGCGTCATGGCAGGCGAACATGGTTGGTGTATGGAGCGTTATAGCAGGCGAACATGGTTGGTGTATGGAGCGTTATGGCAGGCGAACATGGTTGGTGTATGGAGCGTTATGGCAGGCGAACATGGTTGGTGTATGGAGCGTTATGGCAGGCGAACATGGTTGGTGTATGGAGCGTTATGGCAGGCGAACATGGTTAGTTTATGTAGCGTTATGGCAGGCGAACATGGTTGGTGTATGGAGCTGTATGGCAGGCGAACATGGTTTGTGTATGGAGCGTTATGGCAGGCGAACATGGTTGGTGTATGGAGCGTTATGGCAGGCGAACATGGTTGGTGTATGGAGCGTTATGGCAGGCGAACATGGTTGGTGTATGGAGCGTTATGGCAGGCGAACATGGTTGGTGTATGGAGCGTTATGGCAGGCGAACATGGTTGGTGTATGGAGCGTTATGGCAGGCGAACATGGTTGGTGTATGGAGCGTTATGGCAGGCGAACATGGTTGGTGTATGGAGCGTTATGGCAGGCGAACATGGTTGGTGTATGGAGCGTTATGGCAGGCGAACATGGTTGGTGTATGGAGCGTTATTGCAGGCGAACATGGTTGGTGTATGGAGCGTTATGGCAGGCGAACATGGTTGGTGTATGGAGCGTTATGGCAGGCGAACATGGTTGGTGTATGGAGCATTGACAATGACGTATTGCAATCGTTAGAATAGCAGTACAGCTATACGACAGTAATGATTTCAATTTAGGAAGACCTCCACACACACATACCATATTGTGACGTGACAGATGTACATGTTAAACAATCTGTCACCCATTCTATTAGAAAGTGATTACATTATTCAGAAGCAATACCATTACACAATGCATTTTAAGAACGTATATTTACTGTACTATTTATGTGAAAATCATTTATGTGAAACAAGTTATTATAACAATATATATATATATATATATACCTGCGATCTTTAGATTGCCATGTTGATCGAGCAATATGTTGTCACATTTAAGGTCCCTGAAACATAATACAATAGTGTTAGTTTTGATAAAATATTAGATATATAAATAATGATTTTATAATAGTAACATGTTATAAATGTTTTTGGAAGTCGTGATAGCGCAGTGATTACGCGTTCGCTTCATGTGCGAAAGGTCCGGAGTTCGAGTCCCGTTAGAGCCGTTACGATTGTGCCCTTAGGCAAGGCATTTAATGTCCACGTTGCCTCTTCTCTCTCCCTCGTGGCGATGGATTCCATCAGGATTGAGGTCTCGAAAGTGATTAATATAAGTTGTAAGAATTTGTTTCGCAATCGAGCTAAAATAAATTTGTATACACTATAAATGACTACAAATACATACATACTACACGTATAAAAGCCCCCGATCAAAGATTACACACAATACAATGATATAAAGAGCATTTCATTTTTAAATATATACTTTACATATGTTCTGGAGTATGTCTTTAACAATAAACATAAAGTATCATTACTGCATGGATCAGCTTGTTGATCAGGAATATTAGAATTATTTCCTAAACAAATAACATGGCACAATCACATCCCCGGAATAATGGCGTTAGTGTACAATGATACTGACGCTATATATTGTTGTAGGACCCTCAAATGTGAACATGGTGACATATGTGAAAACATGTGACAAATGTGAAAACTGTCCGTGACAAAAGTGGAAAAAACATGTCACAAATGTGAACAGATTTTTGTAATTTGTAACCCGGATACCCTGTGCCTTAACATAGTGACCACAGTTGTAAAAATCCATATACGTGAATAATACACTGCCTTCAATATCCCTACCAAAAATGTCATTTTTAAATATGCTTGGATATGGTCTAAGTTGTTTGTATACATGTATAGGGTCAGGCCGGTGGTTTACTAAATGTTCTAATATCTAAAATATTAGTTTTGAACCCGAAACCACATGTCCAGGTAAGGATAAGGAGGTATGCATAAGGAGGTAAGTATAAGGAGGTATGTATAAGGAGGTATGTATAAGGAGGTATGTATAAGGAGGTAAGTATAAGGAGGTAAGTATAAGGAGGTATGTATAAGGAGGTAAGCATAATGAGGTAAATGTAATGAGGTAAGTTTAAGGAGGCATTGTGTAATGGGGTAAGTATAAGGAGGCATTGTGTAATGGGGTAAGTATAAGGAGGCATTGTGTAATGGGGTAAGTATAAGGAGGCATTGTGTAATGGGGTAAGTATAAGGAGGCATTGTGTAATGGGGTAAGTATAAGGAATTGTGTAATGGGGTAAGTATAAGGAGGCATTGTGTAATGGGGTAAGTATAAGGAGGCATTGTGTAATGGGGTAAGTATCAGGAGGCATTGTGTAATGGGGTAAGTTTAAGGAGGCATTGTGTAATGGGGTAAGTATAAGGAGGCATTGTGTAATGGGGTAAGTATAAGGAGGCATTGTGTAATGGGGTAAGTATAAGGAGGCATTGTGTAATGGGGTAAGTATAAGGAGGCATTGTGTAATGGGGTAAGTATAAGGAGGCATTGTGTAATGGGGTAAGTATAAGGAGGCATTGTGTAATGGGGTAAGTATAAGGAGGCATTGTGTAATGGGGTAAGTATAAGGAGGCATTGTGTAATGGGGTAAGTATAAGGAGGCATTGTGTAATGGGGTAAGTATAAGGAGGCATTGTGTAATGGGGTAAGTATAAGGAGGCATTGTGTAATGGGGTAAGTATAAGGAGGCATTGTGTAATGGGGTAAGTATAAGGAGGCATTGTGTAATGGGGTAAGTATAAGGAGGCATTGTGTAATGGGGTAAGTATAAGGAGGCATTGTGTAATGGGGTAAGTATAAGGAGGCATTGTGTAATGGGGTAAGTATAAGGAGATACCTATAATAAGGTAAGTACAATGTATATGGAGGTAAGTGTAATGAGGTAAGTATAAGGAGGTATGTATAAGGAGGTATGTATAAGGAGGTATGTATAAGGAGGTAGCCAAACGGAGGTAGTACAACGTACAATGAATAAGTATAAGGTGATAAGTATAATGTGGTAATCATAGGGAGGTAAGTATGATGGGGTAAGCATAAGGAGGTAAGTATACGGAGGTAAGTATAATAGGGTAAGCATAAGGAGGTAAGTATGATGGGGTAAGCATAAGGAGGTAAGTATAATGGGGTAAGCATAAGGAGGTAATTATGATGGGGTAAGCATAAGGAGGTAAGTATGATGGGGTAAGCATAAGGAGGTAAGTATACGGAGGTAAGTATAATAGGGTAAGCATAAGGAGGTAAGTTTGATGGGGTAAGCATAAGGAGGTAAGTATAATGGGGTAAGCATAAGGAGGTAATTATGATGGGGTAAGCATAAGGAGGTAAGTATGATGGGGTAAGCATAAGGAGGTAAGTATGATGGGGTAAGTATAAGGAGGTAAGTATGATGGGGTAAGCATAAGGAGGTAAGTATGATGGGGTAAGCATAAGGAGGTAAGTATGATGGGGTAAGTATAAGGAGGTAAGTATAATGGGGTAAGCATAAGGAGGTAAGTATAATGGGGTAAGCATAAGGCGGTAAGTATGATGGGGTAAGTATAAGGAGGTAAGTATGATGGGGTAAGCATAAGGAGGTAAGTATAATGGGGTAAGCATAAGGAGGTAAGTATAATGGGGTAAGCATAAGGAGGTAAGTATAATGGGGTAAGCATAAGGCGGTAAGTATAATGTGGTAAGCATAAGGAGGTAAGTATACGGAGGTAAGCATAAGGCGGTAAGCATAAGGAGGTAGGTATACGGAGATAAGTATACGGAGGTAAGTATACGGAGGTAAGTATACGGAGGTAAGTATAATAGGGTAAGCATAAGGCGGTAAGTATACGGAGGTAAGTATAATAGGGTAAGCATAAGGCGGTAAGCATAAGGAGGTAGGTATACGGAGGTAAGTATAAGGAGGTAAGTATAATAGGGTAAGCATAAGGAGGTAGGTATACGGAGGTAAGTATACGGAGGTAAGTATAATAGGGTAAGCATAATGAGGTAAGTATGATGGGGTAAGCATAAGGAGGTAAGTATAATGGGGTAAGCATAAGGAGGTAATTATGATGGGGTAAGCATAAGGAGGTAATTATGATGGGGTAAGCATAAGGAGGTAAGTATGATGGGGTAAGCATAAGGAGGTAAGTATACGGAGGTAAGTATAATAGGGTAAGCATAAGGAGGTAAGTATGATGGGGTAAGCATAAGGAGGTAAGTATAATGGGGTAAGCATAAGGAGGTAATTATGATGGGGTAAGCATAAGGAGGTAATTATGATGGGGTAAGCATAAGGAGGTAAGTATGATGGGGTAAGCATAAGGAGGTAAGTATACGGAGGTAAGTATGATGGGGTAAGCATAAGGAGGTAAGTATGATGGGGTAAGTATAAGGAGGTAAGTATAATGGGGTAAGCATAAGGAGGTAAGTATAATGGGGTAAGCATAAGGCGGTAAGTATGATGGGGTAAGTATAAGGAGGTAAGTATGATGGGGTAAGCATAAGGAGGTAAGTATAATGGGGTAAGCATAAGGAGGTAAGTATAATGGGGTAAGCATAAGGAGGTAAGTATAATGGGGTAAGCATAAGGCGGTAAGTATAATGTGGTAAGCATAAGGAGGTAAGTATACGGAGGTAAGCATAAGGCGGTAAGCATAAGGAGGTAGGTATACGGAGATAAGTATACGGAGGTAAGTATACGGAGGTAAGTATACGGAGGTAAGTATAATAGGGTAAGCATAAGGCGGTAAGTATACGGAGGTAAGTATAATAGGGTAAGCATAAGGCGGTAAGCATAAGGAGGTAGGTATACGGAGGTAAGTATAAGGAGGTAAGTATAATAGGGTAAGCATAAGGAGGTAGGTATACGGAGGTAAGTATACGGAGGTAAGTATAATAGGGTAAGCATAATGAGGTAGGTATACGGAGGTAAGTATAATAGGGTAAGCATAAGGCGGTAAGCATAATGGGGTAAGCATAAGGCGGTAAGCATAATGGGGTAAGCATAAGGAGGTAAGTATAATGAGGTAAATATAATGAGGTATGCATAATGTATAATAAAGTATAAGTAGGTAAGTATAAGTAGGTAAGTATAAGTAGGTACCTATGCACGATGTTGTTGGAATGTATATGGGACATCCCCTCTGCCAGCATACGGAACATATATCTGGCCTTATCTTCCTTTAACCCCTTGAATCCCTTGCTGCCCATGTCGTCGAGCAGCTGGCTTAGGTTCCCCTTGCTGCAGTGCTCAAGCACTATGTAGACACGTTCTTTCGTATCGAAGTGCTCGAACATGCGTACCTGAAATATCAGAAGCCGATACATGTAACCACTCTCTGATTTACAATGTGAGATAGCTAGCTAGCACGATTTATCAGGTGCGTGGCTAGACCCAATCAAATGTATACACAAAGGATCCACGGGGGTTTGCATGTGAACTACACATACGTTTTAGAACGTGTCATTCCGAATGTGTTGTCTTTTAAATAATTCGCAAGCGAGCCAGATTATTTCTAATGGACGATTTGAGAATAATTCTACAAAGAAACTGTACCAACACCTTTTAAGCTCTTATTTTAATGCATTTTCTGGCTAATTAATTTTATCAACGTTTGGCAACACGCAATTGCGTATTTTTCGTACAGGTAAAACCATAACGTCTGTTTATCGGTCTCGCTTCTACTATATGTGTCAGCTATATTTTCTGTTGTTTTCCACACCCACTATCGGGGTTCCATTCCGTGTATTTTTAAAAATAGTTCCTCTCACTAATTTGATAGCGTGCACTCCTGTCCATAACACTCGAAAGAGATAGATAGATAGATTCATTATTATCCTCCATTATAGGAGAGCTATCACATACATGTATAATACAGATACATTTATAATATTACAACTATTATCGAATACGAACAAACATTGTGATATCATGTAATTAAACTATATACATGTAATTACAAAAACAAACAACACGAAAAACAATATAACAGATATGCAACATTGTGACAAGAATTTTCAGCCTCGCATAGCAAAATCGAACATTGAATTAACTATAATATCGGATCCCGAGAGCACACCTTAACGAAACGAAACCTAAGGTGTAAACAGGAACTCAAATGTTAAAATTGTAAGTTGACGAACTGTTTCAGAACACAGCCCTACACTAGAATAGAATAATGTAGAGTATATGAGATGAACCCATGCTAATTCCCATCACAACGACATATACATTATATAGTTACAAGCTACTTATATTTGTAAACAAACTATTTATTCGACGCAGACATCTGAAGATACTTAGATAAACTATAGGCATACTTACAACATTCTTATGGAGCGGCAGACGATAGAGGTTACTCAATTCCTGTGGCAGAAGGTACGACAAGTATTCCGACGATACATTCTTTCTTTCTATGAACTTTATAGCGACCTGAACAGTATAATAAAATAGTCGGTTTTAATATAGCATGCATGAATATGTATATTCATAATGTAACAGTAATGTAAAGTGTTACTACTGTATGTAGGAGCTCTGTACACTGCAATACGAGCTCTGTACACTGAGATACGAGCTCTGTACACTGCAATACGAGCTCTGTACACTGCAATACGAGCTATGTACACTGCAATACGAGCTCTGTACACTGCAATACGAGCTATGTACACTGCAATACGAGCTCTGTACACTGCAATACGAGCTCTGTACACTGCAATACGAGCTCTGTACACTGAGATACGAGCTCTGTACACTGCAATACGAGCTCTGTACACTGCAATACGAGCTCTGTACACTGAGATACGAGCTATGTACACTGCAATACGAGCTCTGTACACTGCAATACGAGCTCTGTACACTGCAATACGAGCTCTGTACACTGCAATACGAGCTCTGTACACTGCAATACGAGCTCTGTATACTGCAATACGAGCTATGTACACTGCAATACGAGCTATGTACACTGCAATACGAGCTCTGTACACTGAGATACGAGCTCTGTACACTGCAATACGAGCTATGTACACTGCAATACGAGCTCTGTACACTGAGATACGAGCTATGTACACTGCAATACGAGCTCTGTACACTGCCATACGAGCTCTGTACACTGCAATACGAGCTCTGTACACTGAAATACGAGCTCTGTACACTGCAATACGAGCTCTGTACACTGAAATACGAGCTCTGTACACTGAGATACGAGCTCTGTACACCGAGATACGAGCTCTGTACAATGCAATACGAGCTCTGTACACTGCAATACGAGCTCTGTACACTGCAATACGAGCTATGTACACTGCAATACGAGCTATGTACACTGCAATACGAGCTCTGTACACTGAGATACGAGCTATGCACACTGAAATACGAGCTCTGTACACTGCAATACGAGCTCTGTACACTGCAATACGAGCTCTGTATACTGCAATACGAGCTCTGTACACTGAAATACGAGCTCTGTACACTGAGATACGAGCTCTGTACACCGAGATACGAGCTCTGTACACTGCAATACGAGCTCTGTACACTGCAATACGAGCTCTGTACACTGCAATACGAGCTATGTACACTGCAATACGAGCTATGTACACTGCAATACGAGCTCTGTACACTGAGATACGAGCTCTGTACACTGAGATACAAGCTCTGTACACTGCAATACGAGCTCTGTACAATGAAATACGAGCTCTGTACACTGCAATACGAGCTATGTACACTGAGATACGAGCTCTGTACACTGTGATACGAGCTCTGTACACTGCAATACGAGCTCTATACACTGAGATACGAGCTATGTACACTGCAATGCGAGCTCTGTACACTGAAATACGAGCTCTGTTCACTGAGATACGAGCTCTGTACACTGAGATACGAGCTATGTACACTGCAATACGAGCTCTGTACACTGAGATACGAGCTCTGTACACTGAGATACGAGCTCTGTACACTGCAATACGAGCTATGTACACTGAGATACGAGCTATGTACACTGAGATACGAGCTATGCACACTGAAATACGAGCTCTGTACACTGAAATACGAGCTCTGTACACTGAGATACGAGCTATGCACACTGAAATACGAGCTCTGTACACTGAAATACGAGCTATGTACACTGAAATACGAGCTATGTACACTGAGATACGAGCTATGCACACTGAAATACGAGCTATGTACACTGAAATATGAGCTATGTACACTGAAATACGAGCTCTGTACACTGAAATACGAGCTATGTACACTGAAATACGAGCTCTGTACACTGAGATACGAGCTATGCACACTGAAATACGAGCTCTGTACACTGAGATACGAGCTATGCACACTGAAATACGAGCTCTGTACACTGAAATACGAGCTATGTACACTGAGATACGAGCTATGCACACTGAAATACGAGCTATGTACACTGAAATATGAGCTATGTACACTGAAATACGAGCTCTGTACACTGAAATACGAGCTATGTACACTGAAATACGAGCTCTGTACACTGAGATACGAGCTATGCACACTGAAATACGAGCTCTGTACACTGAGATACGAGCTATGCACACTGAAATACGAGCTCTGTACACTGAAATACGAGCTATGTACACTGAAATACGAGCTCTGTACACTGAAATACGAGCTATGTACACTGAAATACGAGCTCTGTACACTGAAATACGAGCTATGTACACTGAAATACGAGCTCTGTACACTGAAATACGAGCTCTGTACACTGAAATACGAGCTCTGTACACTGAAATACGAGCTCTGTACACTGAAATACGAGCTATGTATACTGAAATACGAGCTCTGTACACTGAAATACGAGCACTGTACACTGAAATACGAGCTATGTACACTGAAATACGAGCTCTGTACACTGAAATACGAGCTATGTACACTGAGATACGAGCTATGCACACTGAAATACGAGCTCTGTACACTGAGATACGAGCTATGCACACTGGAAGTCGTGATAGCGCAGTGATAGAGTGTTCGCTTCAAGTGCGAATGGTCCGGAGTTCGAGCCCCGCTGGAGCCGTTACGAATGTGATCTTAGGCAAGCAAGGCATTTAAATTCCACGTTGACTCTTCTCTCTCCCTCGTGGCGATGGATTCCATCAGGAATGAGGTCTCGAGAGTGATTAATATAAGTTGTAAGAACTTGTTTCGCAACCGAGCAAAATAAATTTGTATAAACTAAATGCACACTGAGATACGAAATGCACCTACTGCAGATTTACAGATGTCCAGTAAAATGATTAAAGTGAATAAGTGGGTGGGGTGAATGCCGTCGTCCTCGGTTCCATTCTCTGATTAAAGTGAATAGGTGGGTGGGATAATGCCATCGTCCTCGGTTCCATTCTCTGATTAAAGTGAATAGGTGGGTGAGATGAATGCCGTCGTCCTCGATTCCATTTTCTGATTAAAGTGAATAGGTGGGTGGGATGAATGCCGTCGTCCTCAGTTCCATTCTCTGATTAAAGTGAATAGGTGGGTGGGGTGAATGCCGTCGTCCTCGGTTCCATTCTCTGATTAAAGTGAATAGGTGGGTGGGGTGAATGCCGTCTTCCTCGGTTCCATTCTCTGATTAAAGTGAATAGGTGGGTGGGATAATGCCATCGTCCTCGGTTCCATTCTCTGATTAAAGTGAATAGGTGGGTGGGGTGAATGCCGTCGTCCTCGGTTCCATTCTCTGATTAAGGTGAATAGGTGGGTGGGGCGAATGCCATCGTCCTCGGTTCCATTCTATACTTCCAGAGACTCCTCTTGGCAATACAGTTTTGAGCAAATCCATGCCATTTATATCAGAAAGTTTACAGTGCCAGGGACGAAAGCAAGTTTAGTGTCAACTGTGACGTAGGGGTATTTCTTGGTTTACATCTTAAATGTTGTTGAATCTGAATATCATGTTTTACTGATATGCCATAAATATTCTAATATTCGATCAAACGTGTAATCAAGTAATTTGCAACCATAGAAGGCTGAACAAATAATGCATATACTGTCTAGGTCAGTGATTGATTTTGACTTCGACCCTTTCTTGGCTTTCCCTGTTGAAATGTAAAATGATACATATAAATACTCGGAGCTGATCTTGGACTAAGTTGTTAGGTTAATATGATGGACATACAAACATTAGGTATATTTACCTTGACGTTTCCATGACAATCGGCGTGTGCAGCCAATTCCGGAAGTAGCTTCAACTTGGATGGCAACACTGTGGCTACTTTAACAGTGCCGTATGCTCCCTTTCCAATAGTTTTCTCCGTGCTATATCCAAAAGGGATGCATTCGTCATGGATAACCTCATTGGCTAACCGAGTTTTGCGGCTTTCTTTTACGGGAATAACTTTTCGAACCGTCTTCTCCTTCTCCGTCTTCCTCTCCGTCTTCTGACTCTTCCCGTTTCCGGTGGTGACTGTCTTCTGCAATGTTTCACAATGTCAAGTTAAATATGCTATGGCAAGATAATTCACAGAGTAGTGCGATTCCTGGTGTGTTTGTACGTTTATTTATCGTCATTACCGGCTGCCCATATGAGCGACGCCTCCTGAAGAGATTAGTTATTTTAGATTTTGGAGGATAGTGCATGACCCATTCCAGAATCTCCTCTAGTTCTTTTACGTGCACGGTGTAAAGCATCGACACGAGACCTCGGTTTAACGTCCCATTTGAAAGACTTTTAATTTTATTAGGGTCAGACGGGGGATCGAACCTGCGATCCCTGGATTACCAGTCCAGCGTGTTACCACTGGACTACAGATCCGTCTGCGATTCTTGGTCTCGGAGACGACGTTTAAATATAGGTAAATAATTCATGTTATTACCAAAATGTAGGGAAAGCAACACATATTCACTCGAACATCCGAATATCCGAATACTATTCCAGTATTCAAACAAACAATACTATATTGTCCTCAAAAATGCCATCCGCTCAATCACACGTTTGGAAATGCTTGAATCGCTATGAGATTACGAAAACTGCTAGGTGTAATCTATGCAAATTGGATTTAACATATTCGGGTACAATATCAATCTGAATAATAATTTGAAGAAGATGATGTTTACGCAAATACATAAATTAGGTTAATTTGGCAATTTTTATAAGATTTTGAGTGATTTTGAGTTTTTGCTATAATTCTACCAAATATTCGAATATGCGAATACCTTCCCGACCGAATATTCGAATAGTTTAATCGCTATTCGTTGCCATCCATACTAAAATTATATATAATGCTAGTAAATGCAAGATGATCATTGATAGATAGTATGCAGCTGTTTGACTCTAGATACACGTTGTTAGATAGTATGAAGCTGTATTACTCTAGATACACGTTGTTAGATAGTATGCAGCTGCATTACTCTAGATACACGTTGTTAGATAGCATGAACTGCATTACTCTAGATACACGTTGTTAGATAGTATGCAGCTGCATTACTCTAGATACACGTTGTTAGATAGTATGAAGCTGCATTACTCTAGATACACGTTGATAGATAGTATGCAGCTGCATTACTCTAGATACACATTGTTAGATATTATGCAGCTGCATTACTCTAGATACATGTTGTTAGATAGTATGCAGCTGCATTACTCTAGGTAAACGTTGTTAGATAGTATGCAGCTGCATTACTCTAGATACACGTTGTTAGATAGTATGCAGATGCATTACTCTAGATACACGTGGTTAGATAGTATGCAGCTGCATTACTCTAGATACACGTTGTTAGATAGTATGCAGCTGCATTACTCTAGATACACGTTGTTCGATAGTATGAAGCTGTATTACTCTAGATAAACGTTGTTAGATAGTATGCAGCTGCATTTCTCTAGCAATACGTTGTTACATAGTATGCAGCTGCATTACTCTAGATACACGTTGTTAGATAGTATGAAGCTGTATTACTACATATACACGTTGTTAGATAGTATGAAGCTGCATTACTCTAGATACACGTTGTTTGATAGTATGCAGCTGCATTACTCTAGATGCACGTTGTTAGATAGTATGAAGCTACATTACTCTAGATACACGTTGTTATATAGTATGAAGCTGTATTACTCTAGATAAACGTTGTTGGATAGTATGCAGCTGCATTACTCTAGATACACGTTGTTATATAGTATGCAGCTGCATTACTCTAGATACACGTTGTTAGATAGTATGCGCTGCATTACTCTAGATACATGTTGTTAGATAGTATGAAGCTGTATTACTCTAGATACACGTTGTTAGATAGGATGAAGCTGTATTACTCTAGAAACACGTTGTTAGATAGGATGAAGCTGTATTACTCTATATACACGTTGTTAGATAGTATGAAGCTGCATTACTCTAGATACACGTTGTTAGATTGTATGCAGCTGTATTACTCTAGATACACGTTGTTAGATAGTATGAAGCTGTATTACTCTAGATACACGTTGTTAGATAGGATGAAGCTGTATTACTCTAGATACACGTTGTTAGATAGGATGAAGCTGTATTACTCTATATACACGTTGTTAGATAGTATGCAGCTGCATTACTCTAGATACACGTTGTTAGATAGTATGAAGCTGTATTACTCTAGATACACGTTGTTAGATAGTATGCAGCTGCATTACTCTAGATACACGTTGTTAGATAGTATGCAGCTGCATTACTCTAGATACACGTTGTTAGATAGTATGCAGCTGCATTACTCTAGATACACGTTGTTAGATAGTATGAAGCTGCATTACTCTAGATACACGTTGTTAGATAGTATGCAGCTGCATTACTCTAGATACACGTTGTTAGATAGTATGCAGCTGCATTACTCTAGATACACGTTGTTAGATAGTATGCAGCTGCATTACTCTAGATACACGTTGTTAGATAGTATGAAGCTGCATTACTCTAGATACACGTTGTTAGATAGTATGAAGCTGTATTACTCTAGATACACGTTGTTAGATAGTATGCAGCTGCATTACTCTAGATACACGTTGTTAGATAGTATGCAGCTGCATTACTCTAGATACACGTTGTTAGATAGTATGAAGCTGCATTACTCTAGATACACGTTGTTAGATAGTATGCAGCTGCATTACTCTAGATACACGTTGTTAGATAGTATGCAGCTGCATTACTCTAGATACACGTTGTTAGATAGTATGCAGCTGCATTACTCTAGATACACGTTGTTAGATAGTATGCAGCTGCATTACTCTAGATACACGTTGTTAGATAGTATGAAGCTGTATTACTCTAGATACACGTTGTTAGATAGTATGCAGCTGCATTTCTCTAGAAATACGTTGTTACATAGTATGCAGCTGCATTACTCTAGATACACGTTGTTAGATAGTATGAAGCTGTATTACTCTAGATACACGTTGTTAGATAGTATGCAGCTGCATTACTCTAGATACACGTTGTTAGATAGTATGCAGCTGCATTACTCTAGATACACGTTGTTAGATAGTATGAAGCTGTATTACTCTAGATAAACATTGTTAGATAGTATGCAGCTGCATTACTCTAGATACACGTTGTTAGATAGTATGAAGCTGTATTACTCTAGATACACGTTGTTAGATAGTATGCAGCTGCATTACTCTAGATACACGTTGTTAGATAGTATGCAGCTGCATTACTCTAGATACACGTTGTTAGATAGTATGCAGCTGTATTACTCTAGATACACGTTGTTAGATAGTATGAAGCTGCATTACTCTAGATACACGTTGTTAGATAGTATGCAGCTGCATTACTCTAGATACACGTTGTTAGATAGTATGCAGCTGTATTACTCTAGATACACGTTGTTAGATAGTATGCAGCTGCATTACTCTAGATACACGTTGTTAGATAGTATGCAGCTGCATTACTCTAGATACACGTTGTTAGATAGTATGCAGCTGCATTACTCTAGATACACGTTGTTAGATAGTATGAAGCTGTATTACTCTAGATACACGTTGTTAGATAGTATGCAGCTGCATTACTCTAGATACACGTTGTTAGATAGTATGAAGCTGTATTACTCTAGATACACGTTGTTAGATAGTATGCAGCTGCATTACTCTAGATACACGTTGTTAGATAGTATGCAGCTGCATTACTCTAGATACACGTTGTTAGATAGTATGCAGCTGCATTACTCTAGATACACGTTGTTAGATAGTATGAAGCTGCATTACTCTAGATACACGTTGTTAGATAGTATGCAGCTGCATTACTCTAGATACACGTTGTTAGATAGTATGCAGCTGTATTACTCTAGATACACGTTGTTAGATAGTATGCAGCTGCATTACTCTAGATACACGTTGTTAGATAGTATGCAGCTGCATTACTCTAGATACACGTTGTTAGATAGTATGCAGCTGCATTACTCTAGATACACGTTGTTAGATAGTATGCAGCTGCATTACTCTAGATACACGTTGTTAGATAGTATGAAGCTGTATTACTCTAGATACACGTTGTTAGATAGTATGCAGCTGCATTATCTAGAAACGTTGTTAATAGTATGCAGCTGCATTACTCTAGATACACGTTGTTAGATAGTATGAAGCTGTATTACTCTAGATACACGTTGTTAGATAGTATGCAGCTGCATTACTCTAGATACACGTTGTTAGATAGTATGCAGCTGCATTACTCTAGATACACGTTGTTAGATAGTATGAAGCTGTATTACTCTAGATACACGTTGTTAGATAGTATGCAGCTGCATTACTCTAGATACACGTTGTTAGATAGTATGCAGCTGCATTACTCTAGATACACGTTGTTAGATAGTATGCAGCTGCATTACTCTAGATACACGTTGTTAGATAGTATGAAGCTGTATTACTCTAGATACACGTTGTTAGATAGTATGAAGCTGTATTACTCTAGATACACGTTGTTAGATAGTATGCAGCTGCATTACTCTAGATACACGTTGTTAGATAGTATGCAGCTGCATTACTCTAGATACACGTTGTTAGATAGTATGAAGCTGCATTACTCTAGATACACGTTGTTAGATAGTATGCAGCTGCATTACTCTAGATACACGTTGTTAGATAGTATGCAGCTGCATTACTCTAGATACACGTTGTTAGATAGTATGCAGCTGCATTACTCTAGATACACGTTGTTAGATAGTATGCAGCTGCATTACTCTAGATACACGTTGTTAGATAGTATGCAGCTGCATTACTCTAGATACACGTTGTTAGATAGTATGCAGCTGCATTACTCTAGATACACGTTGTTAGATAGTATGCAGCTGCATTACTCTAGATACACGTTGTTAGATAGTATGCAGCTGCATTACTCTAGATACACGTTGTTAGATAGTATGCAGCTGCATTACTCTAGATACACGTTGTTAGATAGTATGCAGCTGCATTACTCTAGATACATGTTGTTAGATAGTATGAAGCTGTATTACTCTAGATAAACATTGTTAGATAGTATGCAGCTGCATTACTCTAGATACACGTTGTTATATAGTATGAAGCTGTATTACTCTAGATAAACGTTGTTAGATAGTATGCAGCTGCATTACTCTAGATACACGTTGTTAGATAGTATGCAGCTGCATTACTCTAGATACACGTTGTTAGATAGTATGCAGCTGCATTACTCTAGATACACGTTGTTAGATAGTATGAAGCTGTATTACTCTAGATACACGTTGTTAGATAGTATGAAGCTGTATTACTCTAGATACACGTTGTTAGATAGTATGCAGCTGCATTACTCTAGATACACGTTGTTAGATAGTATGCAGCTGCATTACTCTAGATACACGTTGTTAGATAGTATGCAGCTGCATTACTCTAGATACACGTTGTTAGATAGTATGCAGCTGCATTACTCTAGATACACGTTGTTAGATAGTATGAAGCTGTATTACTCTAGATACACGTTGTTAGATAGTATGAAGCTGTATTACTCTAGATACACGTTGTTAGATAGTATGCAGCTGCATTACTCTAGATACACGTTGTTAGATAGTATGCAGCTGCATTACTCTAGATACACGTTGTTAGATAGTATGAGCTGCATTACTCTAGATACACGTTGTTAGATAGTATGCAGCTGCATTACTCTAGATACACGTTGTTAGATAGTATGAAGCTGCATTACTCTAGATACACGTTGTTAGATAGTATGAAGCTGCATTACTCTAGATACACGTTGTTAGATAGTATGCAGCTGCATTACTCTAGATACACGTTGTTAGATAGTATGCAGCTGCATTACTCTAGATACACGTTGTTAGATAGTATGCAGCTGCATTACTCTAGATAAACGTTGTTAGATAGTATGCAGCTGCATTACTCTAGATACACGTTGTTAGATAGTATGCAGCTGCATTACTCTAGATACACGTTGTTAGATAGTATGCAGCTGCATTACTCTAGATACACGTTGTTAGATAGTATGAAGCTGTATTACTCTAGATACACGTTGTTAGATAGTATGCAGCTGCATTACTCTAGAAACGTTGTTAGATAGTATGCAGCTGCATTACTCTAGATACACGTTGTTAGATAGTATGAAGCTGTATTACTCTAGATACACGTTGTTAGATAGTATGCAGCTGCATTACTCTAGATACACGTTGTTAGATAGTATGCAGCTGCATTACTCTAGATACACGTTGTTAGATAGATGAGCTGATTACTCTAGATACACGTTGTTAGATAGTATGCAGCTGCATTACTCTAGATACACGTTGTTAGATAGTATGCAGCTGCATTACTCTAGATACACGTTGTTAGATAGTATGAAGCTGTATTACTCTAGATACACGTTGTTAGATAGTATGCAGCTGCATTACTCTAGATACACGTTGTTAGATAGTATGAAGCTGTATTACTCTAGATACACGTTGTTAGATAGTATGCAGCTGCATTACTCTAGAAATACGTTGTTACATATTATGCAGCTGCATTACTCTAGATAAACGTTGTTAAATAGTATGCAGCTGCATTACTCTAGATACACGTTGTTAGATAGTATGCAGCTGCATTACTCTAGATACACGTTGTTAGATAGTATGCAGCTGCATTACTCTAGATACACGTTGTTAGATAGTATGCAGCTGCATTACTCTAGATACACGTTGTTAGATAGTATGCAGCTGCATTACTCTAGATACACGTTGTTAGATAGTATGCGCTGCATTACTCTAGATACATGTTGTTAGATAGTATGAAGCTGTATTACTCTAGATACACGTTGTTAGATAGGATGAAGCTGTATTACTCTAGATACACGTTGTTAGATAGGATGAAGCTGTATTACTCTAGATACACGTTGTTAGATAGTATGAAGCTGCATTACTCTAGATACACGTTGTTAGATAGTATGCGCTGCATTACTCTAGATACACGTTGTTAGATAGTATGAAGCTGTATTACTCTAGATACACGTTGTTAGATAGTATGAAGCTGTATTACTCTAGATACACGTTGTTAGATAGTATGAAGCTGTATTACTCTAGATACACGTTGTTAGATAGTATGCAGCTGCATTACTCTAGATACACGTTGTTAGATAGTATGAAGCTGCATTACTCTAGATACACGTTGTTAGATAGTATGCAGCTGCATTACTCTAGATACACGTTGTTAGATAGTATGCAGCTGCATTACTCTAGATACACGTTGTTAGATAGTATGCAGCTGCATTACTCTAGATACACGTTGTTAGATAGTATGCAGCTGCATTACTCTAGATACACGTTGTTAGATAGTATGCAGCTGCATTACTCTAGATACACGTTGTTAGATAGTATGAAGCTGTATTACTCTAGATAAACGTTGTTAGATAGTATGCAGCTGCATTACTCTAGATACACGTTGTTAGATAGTATGAAGCTGTATTACTCTAGATACACGTTGTTAGATAGTATGCAGCTGCATTACTCTAGATACACGTTGTTAGATAGTATGCAGCTGCATTACTCTAGATACACGTTGTTAGATAGTATGCGCTGCATTACTCTAGATACACGTTGTTAGATAGTATGAAGCTGTATTACTCTAGATACACGTTGTTAGATAGTATGAAGCTGCATTACTCTAGATACACGTTGTTAGATAGTATGCAGCTGCATTACTCTAGATACACGTTGTTAGATAGTATGAAGCTGCATTACTCTAGATACACGTTGTTAGATAGTATGAAGCTGCATTACTCTAGATACACGTTGTTAGATAGTATGCAGCTGCATTACTCTAGATACACGTTGTTAGATAGTATGAAGCTGTATTACTCTAGATACACGTTGTTAGATAGTATGCAGCTGCATTACTCTAGATACACGTTGTTAGATAGTATGCAGCTGCATTACTCTAGATACACGTTGTTAGATAGTATGCAGCTGTATTACTCTAGATACACGTTGTTAGATAGTATGAAGCTGTATTACTCTAGATACACGTTGTTAGATAGTATGCAGCTGCATTACTCTAGATACACGTTGTTATATAGTATGCAGCTGCATTACTCTAGATACACGTTGTTAGATAGTATGAGCTGCATTACTCTAGATACACGTTGTTAGATAGTATGCAGCTGCATTACTCTAGATACACGTTGTTAGATAGTATGAAGCTGCATTACTCTAGATACACGTTGATAGATAGTATGAAGCTGCATTACTCTAGATACACGTTGTTAGATAGTATGCAGCTGCATTACTCTAGATACACGTTGTTAGATAGTATGCAGCTGCATTACTCTAGATACACGTTGTTAGATAGTATGCAGCTGCATTACTCTAGATACACGTTGTTAGATAGTATGCAGCTGCATTACTCTAGATACACGTTGTTAGATAGTATGCAGCTGCATTACTCTAGATACACGTTGTTAGATAGTATGCAGCTGCATTACTCTAGATACACGTTGTTAGATAGTATGAAGCTGTATTACTCTAGATACACGTTGTTAGATAGTATGCAGCTGCATTACTCTAGAAATACGTTGTTAGATAGTATGCAGCTGCATTACTCTAGATACACGTTGTTAGATAGTATGAAGCTGTATTACTCTAGATACACGTTGTTAGATAGTATGCAGCTGCATTACTCTAGATACACGTTGTTAGATAGTATGCAGCTGCATTACTCTAGATACATGTTGTTAGATAGTATGAAGCTGTATTACTCTAGATAAACATTGTTAGATAGTATGCAGCTGCATTACTCTAGATACACGTTGTTAGATAGTATGAAGCTGTATTACTCTAGATACACGTTGTTAGATAGTATGCAGCTGCATTACTCTAGCTACACGTTGTTAGATAGTATGAAGCTGTATTATTCTAGATACACGTTGTTAGATAGTATGCAGCTGCATTACTCTAGATACACGTTGTTAGATAGTATGAAGCTGTATTACTCTAGATACACGTTGTTAGATAGTATGCAGCTGCATTACTCTAGAAATACGTTGTTACATATTATGCAGCTGCATTACTCTAGATAAACGTTGTTAAATAGTATGCAGCTGCATTACTCTAGATACACGTTGTTAGATAGTATGCAGATGCATTACTCTAGATACACGTGGTTAGATAGTATGCAGCTGCATTACTCTAGATACACGTTGTTAGATAGTATGCAGCTGCATTACTCTAGATACACGTTGTTAGATAGTATGCAGCTGCATTACTCTAGATACACGTTGTTAGATAGTATGCGCTGCATTACTCTAGATACATGTTGTTAGATAGTATGAAGCTGTATTACTCTAGATACACGTTGTTAGATAGGATGAAGCTGTATTACTCTAGATACACGTTGTTAGATAGGATGAAGCTGTATTACTCTAGATACACGTTGTTAGATAGTATGAAGCTGCATTACTCTAGATACACGTTGTTAGATAGTGAAGCTGTTACTCTAGATACACGTTGTTAGATAGTATGCAGCTGCATTACTCTAGATACACGTTGTTAGATAGTATGCAGCTGCATTACTCTAGATACACGTTGTTAGATAGTATGCAGCTGCATTACTCTAGATACACGTTGTTAGATAGTATGCAGCTGCATTACTCTAGATACACGTTGTTAGATAGTATGCAGCTGCATTACTCTAGATACACGTTGTTAGATAGTATGAAGGTTTACTCTAGATACACGTTGTTAGATAGTATGAAGCTGCATTACTCTAGATACACGTTGTTAGATAGTATGCAGCTGTATTACTCTAGATACACGTTGTTAGATAGTATGAAGCTGCATTACTCTAGATACACGTTGTTAGATAGTATGCAGCTGCATTACTCTAGATACACGTTGTTAGATAGTATGCAGCTGCATTACTCTAGATACACGTTGTTAGATAGTATGCAGCTGCATTACTCTAGATACACGTTGTTAGATAGTATGAAGCTGCATTACTCTAGATACACGTTGTTAGATAGTATGAAGCTGCATTACTCTAGATACACGTTGTTAGATAGTATGCAGCTGCATTACTCTAGATACACGTTGTTAGATAGTATGCAGCTGCATTACTCTAGATACACGTTGTTAGATAGTATGCAGCTGCATTACTCTAGATACACGTTGTTAGATAGTATGCAGCTGCATTACTCTAGATAAACGTTGTTAGATAGTATGCAGCTGCATTACTCTAGATACACGTTGTTAGATAGTATGCAGCTGCATTACTCTAGATACACGTTGTTAGATAGTATGCAGCTGCATTACTCTAGATACACGTTGTTAGATAGTATGCAGCTGCATTACTCTAGATACACGTTGTTAGATAGTA
>CM026399.1:46628120-46653137 GCA_014843695.1 Archivesica marissinica | reverse complement strand
TGTATATCCCAGGTATTCTCGTATATCTCTGGTATTCTTGTATATCCCAGGTTACTATTCTTGTATATCCCCGGTATTCTCGTATATCCCAGGTTACTATTCTTGTATATCCCCGGTATTCTCGTATATCCCCGGTATTCTCGTATATCCCCGGTATTCTTGTATATCCCAGGTATTCTTGTATATCCCCGGTATTCTCGTATATCCCAGGTTACTATTCTTGTATATCCCAGGTTACTATTCTTGTATATCCCAGGTTACTATTCTTGTATATCCCAGGTTACTATTCTTGTATATCCCAGGTTACTATTCTTGTATATCCCAGGTTACTATTCTTGTATATCCCAGGTTACTATTCTTGTATATCCCAGGTTACTATTCTTGTATATCCCAGGTTACTATTCTCGTATATCCCAGGTTACTATTCTTGTATATCCCAGGTTACTATTCTTGTATATCCCAGGTTACTATTCTTGTATATCCCAGGTATTCTTGTATATCCCAGGTTACTATTCTTGTATATCCCAGGTTACTATTCTTGTATATCCCAGGTTACTATTCTTGTATATCCCAGGTTACTATTCTTGTATATCCCAGGTTACTATTCTTGTATATCCCAGGTTACTATTCTTGTATATCCCAGGTTACTATTCTTGTATATCCCAGGTTACTATTCTTGTATATCCCAGGTTACTATTCTTGTATATCCCAGGTTACTATTCTTGTATATCCCAGGTTACTATTCTTGTATATCCCAGGTTACTATTCTTGTATATCCCAGGTTACTATTCTTGTATATCCCAGGTTACTATTCTTGTATATCCCAGGTTACTATTCTTGTATATCCCCGGTATTCTTGTATATCCCAGGTTACTATTCTTGTATATCCCAGGTTACTATTCTTGTATATCCCCGGTATTCTCGTATATCCCCGGTATTTTTGTATATCCCAGGTTACTATTCTCGTATATCCCCGGTATTCTCGTATATCCCAGGTTACTATTCTCGTATATCCCCGGTATTCTTGTATATCCCAGGTTACTATTCTCGTATATCCCCGGTATTCTTGTATATCCCCGGTATTCTCGTATATCCCCGGTATTCTCGTATATCCCAGGTTACTATTCTTGTATATCCGGTTTATTCTGTATATCCCCGTATTCTCGTATATCCCCGTATTCTGTATATCCCGGTTCTATTCTCGTATATCCCCGGTACTTCTCGTATATCCCAGGTTACTATTCTTGTATATCCAGGTACTTCTTGTATATCCCGTTACTTTCTCGTATATCCCAGTTACTATTCTGTATATCCCAGTTTATTCTTGTATATCCCAGGTTACTATTCCGTATTCCCGGTTACTATTCTCGTATTGTTTTTTGTTTCCCAGGTTACTATTCTCGTATATCCCAGGTTACTATTCTCGTATATCCCAGGTTACTATTCTTGTATATCCCAGGTTACTATTCTTGTATATCCCAGGTTTATTCTCGTATATCCCAGGTTACTATTCTTGTATATCCCAGGTTACTATTCTTGTATATCCCAGGTTACTATTCTTGTATATCCCCGGTATTCTTGTATATCCAGGTTACTATTCTTGTATATCCCAGTTACTATTCTGTATATCCCCGGTATTTCGTATATCCCCGGTATTTTGTATATCCCAGGTTACTATCTCGTATATCCCCGTATTCTTGTATATCCCAGGTATTCTCGTATATCCCCGGTATTCTTGTATATCCCAGGTTACTATTCTCGTATATCCCCGGTATTCTTGTATATCCCAGGTATTCTCGTATATCCCCGGTATTCTTGTATATCCCCGGTATTCTTGTATATCCCAGGTTACTATTCTCGTATATCCCAGGTTATTCTTGTATATCCCAGGTTACTATTCTCGTATATCCCAGGTTACTATTCTCGTATATCCCAGGTTACTATTCTCGTATATCCCAGGTTACTATTCTCGTATATCCCAGGTTACTATTCTTGTATATCCCAAGTTACTATTCTTGTATATCCCCGGTATTCTTGTATATCCCAGGTTACTATTCTCGTATATCCCAGGTTACTATTCTTGTATATCCCAGGTTACTATTCTTGTATATCCCGGGTTACTATTCTCGTATATCCCGGGTTACTATTCTCGTATATCCCGGGTTACTATTCTCACATATCCCAGGTTACTATTCTCGTATATCCCAGGTTACTATTCTCTCGTATATCTTTAAATTGACTTTGTTTGTTTATTTGGTGTATTACGGTCTTTAAGCATTATTACAATACTTGGTGCCTAGTGTTATCCAAAGCAATTGTAAGTGTAGGAAATACTGGAAATTATTATAAGCTCTCCATTATTGGTACTCAAGAAGCACAGTTGATTTGCATTGTTCTTATGTCCCTTTAATAGATTGGTGTGCATTGTTGTTATATTCGATAGACTGGTGTTCATTGTTATGTCCCTTAGATTGAATGGTGTTCATTATTGTTATGTCCCTTTGATAGACTGGTGTTCAATATTGTTATGTCCCTTTGATAGACTGGTGTTCATTATTGTTATGTCCCTTTGATAGACTGGTGTTCATTATTGGTATGTCCCTTTGATAGACTGGTGATCAATATTGTTATGTCCCATTGATAGACTGGTGTTCATTATTGTTATGTCCCTTTGATAGACTGGTGTTCAATATTGTTATGTCCCTTAGATAGACTGGTGATCAATATTGTTATGTCCCTTAGATATACTGGTGTTCAATATTGTTATGTCCCTTAGATAGACTTCTGATCAATATTGTTATGTCCCATTGGTAGACTGGTGATCAATATTGTTATGTCCCTTTGATAGACTGGTGTTCATTATTGTTATGTCCCTTTGATAGACTGGTGTTCATTATTGTTATGTCCCTTTGATAGACTGGTGTTCAATATTGTTATGTCCCTTTGATAGACTGGTGTTCAATATTGTTATGTCCCTTTGATAGACTGGTGTTCAATATTGTTATGTCCCTTAGATAGACTGGTGTTCATTATTGTTATGTCCCTTAGATAGACTGGTGTTCATTATTGTTATGTCCCTTTGATAGACTGGTGTTCATTATTGTTATGTCCCTTTGATAGACTGGTGTTCAGTATTGTTATGTCCCTTTGATAGACTGGTGTTCATTGTTATGTCCCTTTGATAGACTGGTGTTCATTATTGTTATGTCCCTTTGATAGACTGGTGTTCAGTATTGTTATGTCCCTTAGATAGACTGGTGTTCATTATTGTTATGTCCCTTAGATAGACTGGTGTTCATTATTGTTATGTCCCTTTGATAGACTGGTGTTCATTATGGTTATGTCCCTTTGATAGACTGGTGTTCAGTATTGTTATGTCCCTTTGATAGACTGGTGTTCATTATTGTTATGTCCCTTTGATAGACTGGTGTTCATTATTGTTATGTCCCTTTGATAGACTGGTGTTCATTATTGTTATGTCCCTTTGATAGACTGGTGTTCAGTATTGTTATGTCCCTTTGATAGACTGGTGTTCAGTATTGTTATGTCCCTTTGATAGACTGGTGTTCATTGTTATGTCCCTTTGATAGACTGGTGTTCATTATTGTTATGTCCCTTTGATAGACTGGTGTTCAGTATTGTTATGTCCCTTTGATAGACTGGTGTTCATTGTTATGTCCCTTAGATAGACTGGTGTTCATTATTGTTATGTCCCTTTGATAGACTAGTGTTCAATATTGTTATGTCCCTTTGATAGACTGGTGTTCATTATTGGTATGTCCCATTGGTAGACTGGTGTTCAATATTGTTATATCCCTTAGATAGACTGGTGTTCAATATTGTTATGTTTCTTTGATAGACTGGTGTTCAATGTTGTTATGTCCCTTTAATAGACTGGTGTTCATTGTGACTGTTCTATTTCAGGGGTGAGGAGGACAAAAGAAGAGCTACGTATTTTACACGAAGACATGTGGTGCTGTCTACGAGGAAAGATGCATCAACAAGATCTAAAGAATTGTTTTGGAAGTGAATAAACTGAATGATGACACTACAAACATTACAGTATTTGATTGGTGATGTTGATTCAGGGTGTCGCTGCTTTTCACAGAGTAACTCATTCAACACCAAGTAACTGACATGGACTGGTGCATGGTATTTTTAGACCAATAAAGATCATGCAGATCTTGATGAGAAGGCTCGTCACGAGTCGGCTCATCTGGATCTACACTTTTTGTAAGCCTATTTAGAGGTATGTGGTGTTGAAAGGGTTATCGTCGAATTGTTACGGTCCAGCAGTGTCTTGTAAATATGCTTGTAGACAATTGTAATTAATGTAAATAGAATTTATATATTTTGAACGCAAACCCGTCCAATGTTTTTTTATATACATGATCATTGTGGTGATGTGTGTGCATTGTGGTGATGTGTGTGTGCATTGTGGTGATGTGTGTGTGTATTGTGGTGATATGTGGGTGTATTGTGGTGATGTGTGTGCATTGTGGTGATGTGTGTGTGCATTGTGGTGATGTGTGTGTGTATTGTGATGATGTGTGGGTGTATTGTGGTGATATGTGGGTGTATTGTGGTGATGTGTGTGTGTATTGTGGTGATGTGTGGGTGTATTGTGGTGATGTGTGTGTGCATTGTGGTGATGTGTGTGTGCATTGTGGTGATGTGTGTGTGCATTGTGGTGATATGTGTGTGCATTGTGGTGATGTGTGTGTGCATTGTGGTGATGTGTGGGTGTATTGTGGTGATGTGTGTGGTGTATTGTGGTGATGTGTGGGTGTATTGTGGTGATGTGTGGGTGTATTGTGGTGATATGTGGGTGTATTGTGGTGAGTGTGTGTGTATTGTGGTGATATGTGGGTGTTTGTGGTGATGTGTGGTGTATTGTGGTGTGTGTGGGTGTATTGTGGTGATTGTGTGTGCATTGTGGTGATGTGTGTGCATTGTGGTGATGTGTGTGTGCATTGTGGTGATGTGTGTGTGTGATTGTGGTGATGTGTGGGTGCATTGTGGTGATGTGTGTGATTGTGGTGATGTGTGGGTGCATTGTGGTGATGTGTGGGTGCATTGTGGTGATGTGTGTGTGCATTGTGGTGATATGTGGGTGTATTGTGGTGATGTGTGTGTGCATTGTGGTGATGTGTGGGTGTATTGTGGTGATGTGTGTGTGCATTGTGGTGATGTGTGTGTGTGATTGTGGTGATGTGTGTGTGCATTGTGGTGATGTGTGTGTGCATTGTGGTGATGTGTGTGTGTTGTGGTGTATGTGGTGTATTGTGGTGATGTGTTGTTGTGGTGTGTGGGGTGTATTGTGGTGATGTGTGTGTGCATTGTGGTGATGTGTGTGTGCATTGTGGTGATATTTTGTGGTGATGTGTGTGTGTTGTGGTGATGTGTGTGTGTTGTGGTGATGTGTGTGTGCATTGTGGTGATGTGTGTGTGCATTGTGGTGATGTGTGTGTGATTGTGGTGTATGTGGGTGTATTGTGTGTGTGGGTGATTGTGGTGTGTGTGGGTGTTTGTGGTGATGTGTGTGCATTGTGGTGATATGTGGGTGTATTGTGGTGATGTGTGTGTGTTGTGGTGATGTGTGTGTATGTGGTGATGTGTGTGTGTTGTGGTGATGTGTGTGTTGTTGTGGTGATGTGTGTGTGCATTGTGGTGATGTGTGTGTGATTGTGGTGATGTGTGGTGATTGTGGTGATGTGTGTGGCATTGTGGTGTTGTGTGTGCATTGTGGTGTGTGTGGTGTGCATTGTGGTGATGTGTGTGTGATTGTGGTGTGTGTGTGCATTGTGGTGATGTGTGTGTTGTGGTGATGTGTGGTGCATTGTGGTGATGTGTGTGTGATTGTGGTGATGTGTGGGTGCATTGGGTGATGTGTGGGTGCATTGTGGTGATGTGTGTGTGATTGTGGTGATGTGTGGTGTTGTGGTGATGTGTGGGTGCATTGTGGTGATGTGTGTGTGCATTGTGGTGATGTGTGTGTGCATTGTGGTGATGTGGTGTGCATTGTGGTGATGTGTGTGTGTTGTGGTGTGTGTGTGCATTGTGGTGTGTGTGTGTGCTTGTGGTGATGTGTGGTGCATTGTGGTGATGTGTGTGTGATTGTGGTGATGTGTGTGTGTTGTGTGTGTGTGGGTGATTGTGGTGATGTGTGTGTGTATTGTGGTGATTGTGTGTGTATGTGTGGTGATTTGTGTGTGATTGTGGTGATGTGTGGTGATTGTGGTGATGTGTGTGTGATTGTGGTGTGTGTGTGTGTTGTGGTGATGTGTGTGTGTATTGTGGTTGATATGTGTGTGTATTGTGGCGATATGTGTGTGCATTGTGGTGATGTGTGGGTGTATTGTGGCGATATGTGTGTGTATTGTGGCGATATGTGTGTGTATTGTGGTGATGTGTGGGTGTATTGTGGTGATGTGTGGGTGTATTGTGGTGATATGTGTGTGTATTGTGGCGATATGTGTGTGTGTATTGTGGCAATATGTGTGTGTATTGTGGCAATATGTGTGTGTATTGTGGCGATATGTGTGTGTGTATTGTAGCAATATGTGTGTGTATTGTGGCAATATGTGTGTGTATTGTGGTGATATGTGTGTGTATTGTGGCAATATGTGTGTGTATTGTGGCGATATGTGTGTGTATTGTGGTGATATGTGTGTGTATTGTGGTGATATGTGTGTGTATTGTGGCGATATGTGTGTGTATTGTGGCAATATGTGTGTGTATTGTGGCAATATGTGTGTGTATTGTGGCGATATGTGTGTGTATTGTGGCGATATGTGTGTGTGTATTGTGTGGCGATATGTGTGTGTATTGTGGTGATATGTGTGTGTATTGTGGCAATATGTTTGTGTATTGTGGCGATATGTATGTGTATTGTGGTGTATTGTGTGTGTGGATTGTGTGTGTGTATTGTGTGTGTATTGTGTGTGTGTATTGTGTATGTGTGTGTGTATTGTGTGTGTATTGTGTGAATTGTGTGTGTATTGTGTGTGTATTGTGTGTGTGTATTGTGTGTGTATTTTATGTGTGTGTATTGTATGTGTGTGTATTGTGTGTATGTATTGTGTGTGTGTATTGTGTGTGTATTGTGTGTGTATTATGTGTGTGTATTGTGTATGTGTGTATTGTGTGTGTGTATTGTGTGTGTATTGTGTGTATTTTTGTGTATTGTGTGTGTATTGTGTATTGTATGTGTATTGTGTGTGTATTATGTGTGTGTATTATGTCTGTTGTGTTTGTGTGTATTGTGTGTGTATGTATGGTGTGTGTGTATTGTGTGTGTATTATGTGTGTGTGTGTATTGTGTGTGTGTATTGTGTGTGTATGTGTGTGTGTGTGTATTGTGTGTATGTGTGTGTGTGTATTGTGTGTGTATTGTGTGTGTATTATGTGTGTGTGTTGTATTTGTTGTGTGTGTGTGTGTATTGTGTGTGTGTATTGTGTGTGTATGTATTGTGTGTGTATGTGTGTGTGTGTGTATTGTGTGGCGATATGTGTGTGTATTGTGTGGCGATATGTGTGTGTATGTGTGGCGATATGTGTGTGTGTGTGTGTGTGTGTGTATTGTGTGTGATATGTGTGTGTGTGTGTGTGTATTGTGTGGTGATATGTGTGTGTGGCGATGTGTGTGTGTGTATTGTGTGGTGATATGTGTGTGTGTGTGTATTGTGTGGCGATATGTGTGTGTGTGTATTGTGTGGTGTGTGTGTGTGTATTGTGTGGTGATGTGTGTGTGTATTGTGTGGTGATATGTGTGTGTATTGTGTGGTGATATGTGTGTGTGTGTGTATTGTGTAGCGATATATGTGTGTGTATTGTGTGGCAATATGTGTGTGTGTGTATTGTGTGGTGATATGTGTGTGTATTGTGTGGCGATATGTGTGTGTATTGTGTGGCGATTGTGTGTGTGTGTGTATTGTGTGGCGATATGTGTGTGTTGGGTGTTGTGTTTTTGTGTGTTGGCGATGGTGTGTATTGTGTGATATGTGTTATTGTGTGGCGATATGTGTGCGTGTGTATTGTGTGGCGATATGTGTGTGTATTTGTGGCGATTTGTGTGTGTGTTGTGTGGCGATATGTGTGTGTGTGTATTGTGTGGCGATATGTGTATTGTGTGGCAATATGTTGTGTGTTGTGTATTGTGTGGCGATATGTGTGTGTGTATTGTGTGGCGATATGTGTGTGTATTGTGTGGTGATATGTGTGTGTGTGTGTGTGTTTGTGTGGCGATATGTGTGTGTGTGTGTGTGTATTGTGTGGCGATATGTGTGTGTGTGTATTGTGTGGCGGTGTGTGTATTGTGTGGCGATATGTGTGTGTGTGTAATGTGTGGCGGTGTGTGTATTGTGTGGCGATATGTGTGTGTGTGTATTGTTATGTCCCTTAGATAGACTGGTGTTCATTATTGTTATGTCCCTTAGATAGACTGGTGTTCATTATTGTTATGTCCCTTTGATAGACTGGTGTTCATTATTGTTATGTCCCTTTGATAGACTGGTGTTCAGTATTGTTATGTCCCTTTGATAGACTGGTGTTCATTGTTATGTCCCTTTGATAGACTGGTGTTCATTATTGTTATGTCCCTTTGATAGACTGGTGTTCAGTATTGTTATGTCCCTTAGATAGACTGGTGTTCATTATTGTTATGTCCCTTAGATAGACTGGTGTTCATTATTGTTATGTCCCTTTGATAGACTGGTGTTCATTATGGTTATGTCCCTTTGATAGACTGGTGTTCAGTATTGTTATGTCCCTTTGATAGACTGGTGTTCATTATTGTTATGTCCCTTTGATAGACTGGTGTTCATTATTGTTATGTCCCTTTGATAGACTGGTGTTCATTATTGTTATGTCCCTTTGATAGACTGGTGTTCAGTATTGTTATGTCCCTTTGATAGACTGGTGTTCAGTATTGTTATGTCCCTTTGATAGACTGGTGTTCATTGTTATGTCCCTTTGATAGACTGGTGTTCATTATTGTTATGTCCCTTTGATAGACTGGTGTTCAGTATTGTTATGTCCCTTTGATAGACTGGTGTTCATTGTTATGTCCCTTAGATAGACTGGTGTTCATTATTGTTATGTCCCTTTGATAGACTAGTGTTCAATATTGTTATGTCCCTTTGATAGACTGGTGTTCATTATTGGTATGTCCCATTGGTAGACTGGTGTTCAATATTGTTATATCCCTTAGATAGACTGGTGTTCAATATTGTTATGTTTCTTTGATAGACTGGTGTTCAATGTTGTTATGTCCCTTTAATAGACTGGTGTTCATTGTGACTGTTCTATTTCAGGGGTGAGGAGGACAAAAGAAGAGCTACGTATTTTACACGAAGACATGATAGCCTAGGTGCTGTGGTGCTGTCTACGAGGAAAGATGCATCAACAAGATCTAAAGAATTGTTTTGGAAGTGAATAAACTGAATGATGACACTACAAACATTACAGTATTTGATTGGTGATGTTGATTCAGGGTGTCGCTGCTTTTCACAGAGTAACTCATTCAACACCAAGTAACTGACATGGACTGGTGCATGGTATTTTTAGACCAATAAAGATCATGCAGATCTTGATGAGAAGGCTCGTCACGAGTCGGCTCATCTGGATCTACACTTTTTGTAAGCCTATTTAGAGGTATGTGGTGTTGAAAGGGTTATCGTCGAATTGTTACGGTCCAGCAGTGTCTTGTAAATATGCTTGTAGACAATTGTAATTAATGTAAATAGAATTTATATATTTTGAACGCAAACCCGTCCAATGTTTTTTTATATACATGATCATTGTGGTGATGTGTGTGCATTGTGGTGATGTGTGTGTGCATTGTGGTGATGTGTGTGTGTATTGTGGTGATATGTGGGTGTATTGTGGTGATGTGTGTGCATTGTGGTGATGTGTGTGTGTATTGTGATGATGTGTGGGTGTATTGTGGTGATATGTGGGTGTATTGTGGTGATGTGTGTGTGTATTGTGGTGATGTGTGGGTGTATTGTGGTGATGTGTGGGTGTATTGTGGTGATGTGTGTGTGATTGTGGTTATATGTGTGTGCATTGTGGTGATGTGTGGGTGTATTGTGGTGATATGTGTGTGTATTGTGGCGATATGTGTGTGCATTGTAGTGATGTGTGGGTGTATTGTGGCGATGTGTGTGTATTGTGGGATATGTGTGTGTATTGTGGTGATGTGTGGGTGTATTGTGGTGATGTGTGGTGTATTGTGGTGATATTGTGGGATATGTGTGTGTATTGTGGTGATGTGTGGGTGTATTGTGGTGATGTGTGGGTGTATTGTGGTGATTGTGTGTGGTATTGTGGTTATATGTGTGTGCATTGTGGTGATGTGTGGGTGTATTGTGGTGATATGTGTGTGTATTGTGGCGATATGTGTGTGCATTGTAGTGATGTGTGGGTGTATTGTGGCGATGTGTGTGTATTGTGGCGATATGTGTGTGTATTGTGGTGATGTGTGGGTGTATTGTGGTGATGTGTGGGTGTATTGTGGTGATATGTGTGTGTATTGTGGTGATATGTGTGTGTATTGTGGCGATATGTGTGTGCATTGTGGTGATGTGTGGGTGTATTGTGGCGATATGTGTGTGTATTGTGGCGATATGTGTGTGTATTGTGGTGATGTGTGGGTGTATTGTGGTGATGTGTGGGTGTATTGTGGTGATATGTGTGTGTATTGTGGCGATATGTGTGTGTGTATTGTGGCAATATGTGTGTGTATTGTGGCAATATGTGTGTGTATTGTGGCGATATGTGTGTGTGTATTGTAGCAATATGTGTGTGTATTGTGGCAATATGTGTGTGTATTGTGGTGATATGTGTGTGTATTGTGGCAATATGTGTGTGTATTGTGGCGATATGTGTGTGTATTGTGGTGATATGTGTGTGTATTGTGGTGATATGTGTGTGTATTGTGGCGATATGTGTGTGTATTGTGGCAATATGTGTGTGTATTGTGGCAATATGTGTGTGTATTGTGGCGATATGTGTGTGTATTGTGGCGATATGTGTGTGTGTATTGTGTGGCGATATGTGTGTGTATTGTGGTGATATGTGTGTGTATTGTGGCAATATGTTTGTGTATTGTGGCGATATGTATGTGTATTGTGGTGATATGTGTGTGTATTGTGGCAATATGTGTGTGTGTATTTTGGCGATATGTGTGTGTGTATTGTGTATATTGTGGCGATATGTGTGTGTGTGTATTGTGTGGCGATATGTGTGTGTGTATTGTGTGGCGATATGTGTGTGTGTGTGTATTGTGTGGCGATATGTGTGTGTATTGTGTGGCGATATGTGTGTGTGTGTATTGTGTGTGTGTGTATTTGTGTGGCGATATGTGTGTGTGTGTATTGTGTGGCGATATGTGTGTGTATTGTGTGGCGATATGTGTGTGTGTATTGTGTGGTGATATGTGTGTGTGTGTATTGTGTGGTGATGTGTGTGGTGATATGTGTGTGTGTGTATTGTGTGGCGATATGTGTGTGTATTGTGTGGCGATATGTGTGTGTGTGTATTGTGTGGTGATATGTGTGTGTGTGTGTGTATTGTGTGGTGATATGTGTGTGTGTGTGTATTGTGTGGTGATATGTGTGTGTGCATGTGTGTGTATTGTGTGGCAATATGTGTGTGTGTGTATTGTGTGGTGATATGTGTGTGTGTATTGTGTGGTGATATGTGTGTGTGTGTATTGTGTGGTGATATGTGTGTGTGTGTGTATTGTGTGGCGATATGTGTGTGTATTGTGTGGCGATATGTGTGTGTATTGTGTGGCGATATGTGTGTGTGTGTGTGTGTGTGTATTGTGTGGTGATATGTGTGTGTGTGTGTGTGTATTGTGTGGTGATATGTGTGTGTGGCGATATGTGTGTGTGTGTATTGTGTGGTGATATGTGTGTGTGTGTGTATTGTGTGGCGATATGTGTGTGTGTGTATTGTGTGGTGATGTGTGTGTGTATTGTGTGGTGATGTGTGTGTGTATTGTGTGGTGATATGTGTGTGTATTGTGTGGTGATATGTGTGTGTGTGTATTGTGTAGCGATATATGTGTGTGTATTGTGTGGCAATATGTGTGTGTGTGTATGTGTGTGTGTGATATGTGTGTGTATTGTGTGGCGATATGTGTGTGTATTGTGTGGCGATATGTGTGTGTGTGTGTATTGTGTGGCGATATTGTGTGGTGTGGCGATGTGTGTGTATTGTGTGATATGTGTGTATTGTGTGGCGATATGTGTGCGTGTGTATTGTGTGGCGATATGTGTGTGTGTGTATTGTGTGGCGATATGTGTGTGTGTGTATTGTGTGGCGATATGTGTGTATTGTGTGGCAATATGTGTGTGTGTGTGTGTATTGTGTGGCGATATGTGTGTGTGTGTATTGTGTGGCGATATGTGTGTGTATTGTGTGGTGATATGTGTGTGTGTGTGTGTGTTTGTGTGGCGATATGTGTGTGTGTGTGTGTGTATTGTGTGGCGATATGTGTGTGTGTGTATTGTGTGGCGGTGTGTGTATTGTGTGGCGATATGTGTGTGTGTGTAATGTGTGGCGGTGTGTGTATTGTGTGGCGATATGTGTGTGTGTGTATTGTTATGTCCCTTAGATAGACTGGTGTTCATTATTGTTATGTCCCTTAGATAGACTGGTGTTCATTATTGTTATGTCCCTTTGATAGACTGGTGTTCATTATTGTTATGTCCCTTTGATAGACTGGTGTTCAGTATTGTTATGTCCCTTTGATAGACTGGTGTTCATTGTTATGTCCCTTTGATAGACTGGTGTTCATTATTGTTATGTCCCTTTGATAGACTGGTGTTCAGTATTGTTATGTCCCTTAGATAGACTGGTGTTCATTATTGTTATGTCCCTTAGATAGACTGGTGTTCATTATTGTTATGTCCCTTTGATAGACTGGTGTTCATTATGGTTATGTCCCTTTGATAGACTGGTGTTCAGTATTGTTATGTCCCTTTGATAGACTGGTGTTCATTATTGTTATGTCCCTTTGATAGACTGGTGTTCATTATTGTTATGTCCCTTTGATAGACTGGTGTTCATTATTGTTATGTCCCTTTGATAGACTGGTGTTCAGTATTGTTATGTCCCTTTGATAGACTGGTGTTCAGTATTGTTATGTCCCTTTGATAGACTGGTGTTCATTGTTATGTCCCTTTGATAGACTGGTGTTCATTATTGTTATGTCCCTTTGATAGACTGGTGTTCAGTATTGTTATGTCCCTTTGATAGACTGGTGTTCATTGTTATGTCCCTTAGATAGACTGGTGTTCATTATTGTTATGTCCCTTTGATAGACTAGTGTTCAATATTGTTATGTCCCTTTGATAGACTGGTGTTCATTATTGGTATGTCCCATTGGTAGACTGGTGTTCAATATTGTTATATCCCTTAGATAGACTGGTGTTCAATATTGTTATGTTTCTTTGATAGACTGGTGTTCAATGTTGTTATGTCCCTTTAATAGACTGGTGTTCATTGTGACTGTTCTATTTCAGGGGTGAGGAGGACAAAAGAAGAGCTACGTATTTTACACGAAGACATGATAGCCTAGGTGCTGTGGTGCTGTCTACGAGGAAAGATGCATCAACAAGATCTAAAGAATTGTTTTGGAAGTGAATAAACTGAATGATGACACTACAAACATTACAGTATTTGATTGGTGATGTTGATTCAGGGTGTCGCTGCTTTTCACAGAGTAACTCATTCAACACCAAGTAACTGACATGGACTGGTGCATGGTATTTTTAGACCAATAAAGATCATGCAGATCTTGATGAGAAGGCTCGTCACGAGTCGGCTCATCTGGATCTACACTTTTTGTAAGCCTATTTAGAGGTATGTGGTGTTGAAAGGGTTATCGTCGAATTGTTACGGTCCAGCAGTGTCTTGTAAATATGCTTGTAGACAATTGTAATTAATGTAAATAGAATTTATATATTTTGAACGCAAACCCGTCCAATGTTTTTTTATATACATGATCATTGTGGTGATGTGTGTGCATTGTGGTGATGTGTGTGTGCATTGTGGTGATGTGTGTGTGTATTGTGGTGATATGTGGGTGTATTGTGGTGATGTGTGTGCATTGTGGTGATTGTGTGTGTTGTGGTGTGTGTGTGTGTATTGTGATGATGTGTGGGTGTATTGTGGTGATATGTGGGTGTATTGTGGTGATGTGTGTGTGTATTGTGGTGATGTGTGGGTGTATTGTGGTGATGTGTGGGTGTATTGTGGTGATGTGTGTGTGCATTGTGGTGATGTGTGTGTGCATTGTGGTGATGTGTGTGTGCATTGTGGTGATATGGTGTGCATTGTGGTGATGTGTGTGTGCATTGTGGTGATGTGTGGGTGTATTGTGGTGATGTGTGGGTGTATTGTGGTGATGTGTGGGTGTATTGTGGTGATGTGTGGGTGTATTGTGGTGATATGTGGGTGTATTGTGGTGAGGTGTGTGTGTATGTGGTGATATGTGGGTGTATTGTGGTGATGTGTGGGTGTATTGTGGTGATGTGTTGTATTGTGGTGATGTGTGTGTGCATTGTGGTGATGTGTGTGTGCATTGTGGTGATGTGTGTGTGCATTGTGGTGATGTGTGTGTGTGCATTGTGGTGATGTGTGGGTGCATTGTGGTGATGTGTGTGCATTGTGGTGATGTGGGTGCATTGTGGTGATGTGTGGGTGCATTGTGGTGATGTGTGTGTGTGCATTGTGGTGATGTGTGTGTGCATTGTGGTGATGTGTGTGTGCATTGTGGTGATGTGTGTGTGTATTGTGGTGATGTGTGTGTGTATTGTGGTGATGTGTGTGTGTATTTTGGTGATGTGTGTATTGTGGTGATGTGTGTATTGTGGTGAATTGTGGTGATGTGTGTGTGCATTGTGGTGATGTGTGTGTGCATTGTGGTGATGTTATTGTGGTGATGTGTGGTGCATTGTGGTGATGTGTTGTGCATTGTGGTGATGTGTGTGTGTATTGTGGTGATGTGTGTGTGCATTGTGGTGATGTGTGTGTGTATTGTGGTGATGTGTGTGCATTGTGGTGATGTGTATTGTGGTGATGTGTGTGTGCATTGTGGTGATGTGTGTGTGTGCATTGTGGTGATGTGTGTGTGCATTGTGGTGATGTGTGTGTGCATTGTGGTGATGTGTGTGTGCATTGTGGTGATGTGTGTGTGCATTGTGGTGATGTGTGTGTGCATTGTGGTGATATGTGTGTGCATTGTGGTGATGTGTGTGGTGCATTGTGGTGATGTGTGTGTGCATTGTGGTGATGTGTGTGCATTGTGGTGATGTGTGTGCATTGTGGTGATGTGTGTGCATTGTGGTGATGTGTGGGTGCATTGTGGTGATGTGTGTGTGCATTGTGGTGATGTGTGGGTGCATTGTGGTGATGTGTGGGTGCATTGTGGTGATGTGTGTGTGCATTGTGGTGATGTGTGGGTGCATTGTGGTGATGTGTGGGTGCATTGTGGTGATGTGTGTGTGCATTGTGGTGATGTGTGTGTGCATTGTGGTGATGTGTGTGTGCATTGTGGTGATGTGTGTGTGCATTGTGGTGATGTGTGTGTGGTGGGTGTATTGTGGTGATGTGTGGGTGCATTGTGGTGATGTGTGTGTGCATTGTGGTGATGTGTGTGTGCATTGTGGTGATGTGTGTGTGCATTGTGGTGATGTGTGTGTGCATTGTGGTGATGTGTGGGTGCATTGTGGTGATGTGTGTGTGCATTGTGGTGATGTGTGTGTGTGCATTGTGGTGATGTGTGTGTGCATTGTGGTGATGTGTGGGTGCATTGTGGTGATGTTGTGTGCATTGTGGTGATGTGTGTGTGTATTGTGGTGATGTGTGTGTGCATTGTGGTGATGTGTGTGTGTATTGTGGTTTATGTGTGTGCATTGTGGTGATGTGTGGGTGTATTGTGGTGATATGTGTGTGTATTGTGGCGATATGTGTGTGCATTGTAGTGATGTGTGGGTGTATTGTGGCGATGTGTGTGTATTGTGGCGATATGTGTGTGTATTGTGGTGATGTGTGGGTGTATTGTGGTGATGTGTGGTGTATTGTGGTGATATGTGTGTGTATTGTGGTGATATGTGTGTGTATTGTGGCGATATGTGTGTGCATTGTGGTGATGTGTGGGTGTATTGTGGCGATATGTGTGTGTATTGTGGCGATATGTGTGTGTATTGTGGTGATGTGGGGTGTATTGTGGTGATGTGTGGGTGTATTGTGGTGATATGTGTGTGTATGTGGCGATATGTGTGTGTGTATTGTGGCAATATGTGTGTGTATTGTGGCAATATGTGTGTGTATTGTGGCGATATGTGTGTGTGTATTGTAGCAATATGTGTGTGTATTGTGGCAATATGTGTGTGTATTGTGGTGATATGTGTGTGTATTGTGGCAATATGTGTGTGTATTGTGGCGATATGTGTGTGTATTGTGGTGATATGTGTGTGTATTGTGGTGATATGTGTGTGTATTGTGGCGATATGTGTGTGTATTGTGGCAATATGTGTGTGTATTGTGGCAATATGTGTGTGTATTGTGGCGATATGTGTGTGTATTGTGGCGATATGTGTGTGTGTATTGTGTGGCGATATGTGTGTGTATTGTGGTGATATGTGTGTGTATTGTGGCAATATGTTTGTGTATTGTGGCGATATGTATGTGTATTGTGGTGATATGTGTGTGTATTGTGGCAATATGTGTGTGTGTATTTTGGCGATATGTGTGTGTGTATTGTGTATATTGTGGCGATATGTGTGTGTGTGTATTGTGTGGCGATATGTGTGTGTGTATTGTGTGGCGATATGTGTGTGTGTGTGTATTGTGTGGCGATATGTGTGTGTATTGTGTGGCGATATGTGTGTGTGTGTATTGTGTGTGTGTGTATTTGTGTGGCGATATGTGTGTGTGTGTATTGTGTGGCGATATGTGTGTGTATTGTGTGGCGATATGTGTGTGTGTATTGTGTGGTGATATGTGTGTGTGTGTATTGTGTGGTGATGTGTGTGGTGATATGTGTGTGTGTGTATTGTGGCGATATGTGTGTGTATTGTGTGGCGATATGTGTGTGTGTGTATTGTGTGGTGATATGTGTGTGTGTGTGTGTATTGTGTGGTGATATGTGTGTGTGTGTGTGTGCATGTGTGTGTATTGTGTGGCAATATGTGTGTGTGTGTATGTGTGGTGATATGTGTGTGTGTATTGTGTGGTGATATGTGTGTGTGTGTATTGTGTGGTGATATGTGTGTGTGTGTGTATTGTGTGGCGATATGTGTGTGTATTGTGTGGCGATATGTGTGTGTGTGTGGCGATATGTGTGTGTGTGTGTGTGTGTATTGTGTGGTGATATGTGTGTGTGTGTGTGTGTATTGTGTGTGTATGTGTGTGTGGCGATATGTGTGTGTGTGTATTGTGTGGTGATATGTGTGTGTGTGTGTATTGTGTGGCATATGTGTGTGTGTGTATTGTGTGTGATGTGTGTGTGTATTGTGTGGTGATATGTGTGTGTGTGTGTATTGTGTGGTGATATGTGTGTGATTGTGTATGTGTGTGTATTGTGTGTATGTGTGTGTGTGTATTGTGTATATGTGTGTGTATATGTGTGTGCGATATGTGTGTGTATTGTGTGGCGATATGTGTGTGTGTGTGTGTGTGTGTGTGCGATATGTGTGTGTGTGTGTGTGTGTGTATTGTGTGTATGTGTGGTATGTGTGTGTATTGTGTGGCGATATGTGTGTGTGGATGTGTGGCGATATGTGGTGTGTGTGTGTGTGTGGCGATATGTGTGTGTGTGATATGTGTGGTGTGTGTATTGTGTGGCGATATGTGTGTGTGTGTATATGTGTGTGTGTGCGATATGTGTGTGTATTGTGTGGTGATATTGTGTGTGTGTGTGTATTGTGTGGCGAATGTGTGTGTGTGTATTGTGTGGTGTGTATTGTGTGGCGATATGTGTGTGTGTGTATTGTGTGGCGGTGTGTATTGTGTGGCATATGTGTGTGTGTGGTATTATGTGTGTGTGATTGTGTGCGATATGTGTGTGTGTGTATTGTGTGGCGATATGTGTGTGTGTATTGTGTGTGCGATATGTGTGTATTGTGTGGCGATATGTGTGTGGTGTGTATTGTGTGGCGATATGTGTGTGTGTGTATTGTGTGGCGATATGTGTGTGTGGCGATATGTGTGTGTGTATTGTGTGGCATGTGTGTGTGTATTGTGTGGTGTGTGTGTATTGTGTGGCGATATGTGTGTGTGTGTATTGTGCGATATGTGTGTGTGTGTATTGTGTGTATGTGTGTGTGTGTATTGTGTGGGATATGTGTGTGTGTGTGTGTATTGTGTGGGGATATGTGTGTGTGTGTGTGTATTGTGTGGCGATATGTGTGTGTGTGTGTGGGGATGTGTGTGTGTATTGTGTGGCGATATGTGTGTGTGTGTGTATTGTGTGGCGGATATGTGTGTGTGTGTGGGATATGTGTGTGTGTGGGTTGTGTGTGTTTGTGTGGGGATATGTGTGTGTGTGTATTGTGTGGGGATATGTGTTTGTGGGGGTATTGTGTGGGGATATGTGTGTTGTGTGTGTATTGTGTGGGGATATGTGTGTGTGTGTGTATTGTGGGGGGATATGTGTGTGTGTGTGTATTGTGTGGGATATGTGTGTGTGTGTGGGGATATGTGTGTGTGTGGGGATATGTGTGTGTGTATTGTTGTGGGGATGTGTGTGTATTGTGTGGGGATATGTGTGTGTGTGTGTCATTGTGTGGGGATATGTGTGTGTGTGTATTGTGTGGGGATATGTGTGTGTGTATTGTGTGGGGATATGTATGTGTTGTGTGTGTGTATTGTGTGGGGATATGTGTGTGTGTGTGTATTGTGTGGGGATATGTGTGTGTGTGTGTATTGTGTGGGGATATGTGTGTGTGTGTGTGTGTATTGTGTGGGGATATGTGAAAATAGATCCTGATCAGCACGCAGCGTTACGCTCTGGCTGATCTGGATCTATGTTGTTTGCAAAAGCCTTTAAATGTATCCAGAATGAAATGGGTTAAGAAAAGTTTCGAACAAAATTCCGGCCAATTAATTTTCTTTCAGATTGTTGCATAACACAAGTATGCTGTTTCATTATGTACAAGCATATGTGGGTTTGATTTGTAACATTTCCATTTAAAACAGTGTTGGTGTTATTTTTCATTCTTTCAGGGCCTGTATTTTATATTTATTGCAATAAATTGATGTGCACCGGGGGTTTGTGTGTCGAGTGGTTAAAGTTTACTGTAGGTTTTGGTCTCACTAAGGGTATCAAATTCTTTCATGATCACTATATATCCCAATCACTATCTCACATTCACTACATCTCTCACAATCACTATATATAGCCCACTCACTATATATCTCACAATCACTATATATAGCCCAATCACTATCTCACATTCACTACATCTCTCACAATCACTATATATAGCCCACTCACTATATATCTCACAATCACTGTATATCTCTCAATCACTATATATCTCACAATCACTATATATAGCCCAATCACTATATATAGCCCAATCACTACATCTCTCCCAATCACTATATCTCTCAATCACTATATATCTTGCAATCACTATATAGCTCGCAATCACTATATATCTCTCAATCACTATACATCTCCCACAATCACTATATATAGCCCAATCACTATATATCTCACAATCACTAAATATCTCGCAATCTCTATTATATCTCACAATCATTATATATAGCCCAATCACTATCACTATAGATATCACTATCAATATACATCTCCCACTCACAATCACTATATATTTCCCAAGCACTATCACTATACATCTCCCATGATCACCCACTCACTATCACTATACATCTCGCAATCACTATATATATCTCACAATCACTATATATCTCGCAACCACTATATATATCTCACTATCACTATACATCTCCCATATATCTCACAATCACTATTATATCTCACAATCACTATACATCTCCCAACCACAATCACTATACATCTCCCACTATCACTATACATCTCCCACTATCACTATACATCTCCCACTATCACTATACATCTCGCAATCTCTATTATATCTCACAATCACTATATATAGCCCAATCACTACATCTCTCCCAATCACTATATATCTCCCAATTACTATATCTCTCAATCACTATATATCTTGCAATCACTATATATATATCTCTCAATCACTATATATATCTCGCAATCACTATATATCTCTCACAATCACTATATATATCTCGCAATCACTATATATATTCCAATCACTATATATCTCTCGCAATCACTATATATATCTCTCAATCACTATATATCACTATCTCACTATCAATCTCCAGCCGCACAGTCTAATGATCCAAAGTGAGATAGGTTGTTGTAATGAAAACAATATAGCACGAGCTGTATGGTAAACATTGTATTCTAAGATTATATTATAACAAATATAATGATGAACAGGTCATTATAGATAATAGAAAAATACAATCAATCTTTACTTAATAATCTATCTCTAGCTGGTACATGTTGTCACAGAGAAAAGAAAACCAACATTCAATCAAATTTTAGGCCCTGGAAACTAAATTTGTATTCTAGAATTGGCACACAGCCATGCTAGTGGTGGAATTTCATTAGAATTTGCGATGTACACAATTCCACGACATTTCTAGAAAGAAATAAGAAAAACACATTATATTATGAATTGTCATCTGCTAGAACTATATATAGCCTTTATTTTACTCAGTTACAAAAATAATAGTTGTGAGAACTACTGTGGTAGGAACAATATGTAGCTACCAATTTCTGGTATATATCTCCCAATCACTAGGTAGGAACAATATATAGCTACCAATTTCTGGTATATATCTCCCAATCACTATACATCTCACAATCACTAGGTAGGAACAATATGTAGCTACCAATTTCTGTTCAAATAAAACATGAACCAACAAAAATTTGTATACCGGTACTCTGGTTAACCCTTTCCTTTTTACAGATTTAAGTTAATATACTATTATATCTCATTTTATGTTATATTTCGGGTTTTACGCCTGCATCAGCACCATTTCGGGCTATATTGCCGGCGGGCAGTTTACTTAACAACACCTTTCCTGGGCAGGCTCCAGCGGTTAACCAGTACTTGGGTGCACCAACCTCTGTAAGAAACTGCCAACTTTTTCATATAAATGAGACACGGCCTGAGCGGGGCTCGAACCCGTGACCATCAGTGATGATAGGTTGTGTATAAACGCACTCACTGGACATTTTAGCATGATATGTTTGGTATAAAACCACTCACTGGACATTATATATATCATAGTAAGTTTGGTATAAAACCTCTCACTGGACATTATATATCATGGTAAGTTTGGTATAAAACCTCTCGCTGGACATTATATATCATGGTAAGTTTGGAATAAAATCTCTCACTGGACATTATGGACATTATATATCATGGTAAGTTTGGAATAAAATCTCTCACTGGACATTATATATCATGGTAAGTTTGGTATAAACCACACACTGGACATTATATATCATGGTAAGTTTGGTATAAAACCACTCACTGGACATTATATATCATGGTAAGTTTGGTATAAAACCTCTCACTGGACATTATAATTATATCATGGTAAGTTTGATATAAACCCACTCACTGGACATTATAAATATATCATGGTAAGTTTGGTATAAAACCACTCACTGGACATTATATATCATGGTAAGTTTGGTATAAAACCTCTTACTGGACATTATATATCATGGTAAGTTTGGCATAAAACCACTCACTGGACATTATATATCATGGTAAGTTTGGTATAAACCCACTCACTGGACATAATATATCATGGTAAGTTTGGTATAAAACCTCTCACTGGACATTATATATCATGGTAAGTTTGGTATAAAACCACTCACTGGACATTATATATCATGGTAAGTTTGGTATAAAACCTCTCACTGGACATTTTAGCATGACATGTTTGGTATAAAACCACTCGCTGGACATTAAATATCATCGTAAGTTTGGTATAAAACCACTCACTGGACATTATATATCGTGGTAAGTTTGGTATAAAACCACTCACTGGACATTATATATGGTAAGTTTGGTATAAAACCTCTCACTGGACATTATATATCATGGTAAGTTTGGTATAAAACCACTCTCTGGACATTATATATCATGGTAAGTTTGGTATAAAATCACTCACTGGACATTATATATCGTGGTAAGTTTGGTATAAAACCTCTCACTGGACATTATATATGGTTTTGTGGTAAGTTTGGAATAAAACCACTCACTGGACATTATATACCATGGTAAGTTTGGAATAAAATCTCTCACTGGACATTATATATCATGGTAAGTTTGGAATAAAATCTCTCACTGGACATTATATACCATGGTAAGTTTGGAATAAAACCACTCACTGGACATTATATATCATGGTAAGTTTGGAATAAAATCTCTCACTGGACATTATATATCATGGTAAGTTTGAAATAAAATCTCTCATGGTAAGTTTGGTATAAAACCACTCACTGGACATATATCATGGTAAGTTTGGTATAAAACCTCTCACCGGACATTTTAGCATGATATGTTTGGTATAAAACCACTCACTGGACATTATATATATCGTGGTAAGTTTGGTATAAAACCACTCGCTGAACATTAAATATCATGGTAAGTTTGGTATAAAAACCTCTCACCGGACATTTTAGCATGATATGTTTGGTATAAAACCTCTCACTGGACATTATATATCATGGTAAGTTTGGTATAAACCCACTCACTGGACATTATAAATATATCATGGTAAGTTTGGTATAAAACCTCTCACTGGACATTATATATCATGGTAAGTTTGGCATAAAACCACTCGCTTGACATTATATATCATGGTAAGTTTGGTATAAAACCTCTCACTGGACATTATAATTATATCATGGTAAGTTTGGTATAAACCCACTCACTGGACATTATAAATATATCATGGTAAGTTTGGTATAAAACCTCTCACTGGACATTATATATCATGGTAAGTTTGGTATAAAACCACTCACTGGACATTATATATCATGGTAAGTTTGGTATAAAACCTCTCACTGGACATTATATATCATCGTAAGTTTGGTATAAAACCACTCACTGGACATTATATATGGTAAGTTTGGTATAAAACTTCTCACTGGACATTATATATCATGGTAAGTTTGGTATAAAACCACTCACTGGACATTATATATCATGGTAAGTTTGGTATAAAACCTCTCGCCGGACATTTTAGCACGATATGTTTGGTATAAAACCACTCACTGGACATTATATATATCGTGGTAAGTTTGGTATAAAACCACTCGCTGAACATTAAATATCATGGTAAGTTTGGTATAAAACCTATCACTGGACATTATAAATATATCATGGTAAGTTTGGTATAAAACCTCTCACTGGACATTATATATCATGGTAAGTTTGGCATAAAACCACTCGCTTGACATTATATATCATGGTAAGTTTCGTATAAAACCACTCACTGGACATTATATATCATGGTAAGTTTGGTATAAAACCACTCACTGGACATTATATATCATGGTAAGTTTGGTATAAAACCTCTCACTGGACATTTTAGCATGACATGTTTGGTATAAAACCACTCACTGGACATTATATATCATGGTAAGTTTTGTATAAAACCACTCACTTGACATTATATATCATGGTAAGTTTGGTATAAAACCACTCACTGGACATTATATATCATGGTAAGTTTGGTATAAAACCTCTCACTGGACATTATATATCATGGTAAGTTTGGTATAAAATCACTCACTGGACATTATATATCATGGTAAGTTTGGAATAAAATCTCTCACTGGACATTATATATCATGGTAAGTTTGGAATAAAACCACTCACTGGACATTATATACCATGGTAAGTTTGGAATAAAACCACTCACTGGACATTATATATCATGGTAAGTTTGGAATAAAATCTCTCACTGGACATTATATATCATGGTAAGTTTGGAATAAAATCTCTCACTGGACATTATATATCATGGTAAGTTTGGTATAAAACCACTCTGGACATTATATATCATGGTAAGTTTGGAAAAAATCTTCACTGGACATTATATATCAATGGTAAGTTTGGAATAAAATCTCTCACTGGACATTATATATCATGGTAGTTTGGTATAAACCACACACTGGACATTATATATCATGGTAGTTGGTATAAAACCACTCACTGGATTATATAGCATGGAAGTTTGGTATAAAACCTCTCACCGGACATTTAGAATGATATGTTTGGTATAAAACACTCACGGACATTATATATATCGTCGTAAGTTTGGTATAAAACCACTCACTGACATAATATCATGGTAAGTTTGGTATAAAAACCTCTCACAGGACATTTTAGCATGATATGTTTGGTATAAAACTCTCATGGACATTATATATCTGGTAAGTTTGGTATAAACCCCTCACTGGACATTATATATCATGGTAAGTTTGGTATAAAACCACTCACTGGACATTAAATATCATCGTAAGTTTGGTATAAAACCACTCACTGGACATTATATATCGTGGTAAGTTTGGTATAAAACCACTCACTGGACATTATATATGGTAAGTTTGGTATAAAACCTCTCACTGGACATTATATATCATGGTAAGTTTGGTATAAAACCACTCTCTGGACATTATATATCATGGTAAGTTTGGTATAAAATCACTCACTGGACATTATATATCGTGGTAAGTTTGGAATAAAACCACTCACTGGACATTATATACCATGGTAAGTTTGGAATAAAATCTCTCACTGGACATTATATATCATGGTAAGTTTGGAATAAAATCTCTCACTGGACATTATATACCATGGTAAGTTTGGAATAAAACCACTCACTGGACATTAT